>JAKEEE010000156.1:0-332645 GCA_021498325.1 Bactrocera minax | reverse complement strand
TATCTATCTATACTTATATCTACCTATCTTACTAACTCATATTATAGGTCATAGGCTCACCTATACAACCTCATATGCCGATTATAATGATTCCCGATTCTCTGGTTGATCTGGTTTTTAGATACCCAATATATTAAGTTGAGTCTTTTTGGTTTGGTTTGGTTTATATTACATATATTATTTGAGTTAATTGGATTGATTTTATATAAATATCACACATATAATATATTTAATTAAATATCTCACAAATATCAATATTTCATAAAAATATCACACGTGTTGTCCAACATAAATGGTTTAAAATTTATTGGAAAGTCGGAAATCTATACATCGGGTATATCAGGGCTAGGGTAAGGTCTGGACTAACGCAGCAATTTTTCCATACGATTTTATGAAGATAACTAACACATTGACCGACATATTCGACATAAAGTCTTTTATAATGATGAAATATTAATATATATAATATATGAAATTATAATATATATAATATGTAATATTATTATATATATGTATTATATTATAATATATAATATAAATATATTTTTATATATATATATTATATATTATATATAATATATAATCATAATATTATAATATATATTTAAATATTTAATTGGTCACGTAGTTGTAACGTTTTATGGTCTCTATTCTAAGCAATAGTCCGATTCTGCCCATCTCCAATACCAACTTCCTCAGAGTGCGAAGGAATATGTGTGTTTAAAAAATACGCAATCGTGTTGTATTAATTTATGCAGAAAATTTCGGTCAATCTGTAACATATCTTAAAAATTATATATGATGATTTTCATTATTCTAGTTAACTCAATATAGTGATTTTCTGCTTTCCGGTTGACTTAAAACCGTATATATCTGTCAAGATGTGATGTATTTTTTGAAACAATAGGTGTAATGTATTAATGAAATTGTTCTTGTCTTTGGTTTACTATAAAAGCGTCGTTGGCGTAAGATATCTCAATAAAATTAATCGAGGATATTTCGATTACCATTCAGTCATCCGGCAGTAAAAATTAATGATAACGGTGTATACGTTTCTACATCATTAATGTTAAGTTAAGATTAGGTTAGGTTGATTTTAATACAAATATTTCGGACATGAAGCAAAATGTAGTTATGAGTACTAAAGTAAGTGAGTATATGACCTACGGTATAATATTAGCAATGTGACACTCAATATGACATTAGTACAATGTAACATTTTTAAAAGGAGATTTGCCAACACTTGGAAATATTTCCAGCCCTTGACCTTTGTAAATTCCGAGAGTACAGAAATGTCTGATTATTCCGAACATAGCCTTTATTTATTTCTGCTTATTTTTAATTAGTATGTAATCTCAACTAAAAGGAAATTTATTACTTTTGAATTAATTAGCGTAGTCAGAGTTATCTGATTTGAGTCAAATATGAACAGTTTTGTTCAATAACTAAATGCCATTTTGAAGGTAATTTCTCATTGCCACTGATATGAAAACCCTTGTCCCTATTTACAGAAAACTGGGACAGCCGATTTTCACGAGCATCTCTTGAGGTGAATTTTTCAGCAGCAAGTCATTCGAACAGGAACTGGTAGTAATAACTTCGTTCCAGGTCCGCACAATAACATAAATTCACTAGAAGCTCCCAACCAAGCTCTTACACAACACAACACAAATGTATCTTTGATTTCAACATATATACTTCAAACACCTATTAAGATATTGGAGTAAAACTTGACCTATAATATAAGTTAGTAAGATACAAACAATTTTTTGTTGCAATCATTGCACTATATTGCGAAAATAAACAAAATGTAGGCCAATTTTCTGACTTGAACATATAACTGTGAGTAAATTACATCACAAAATTTGGCTACTATGAGCGATTAATTAAATATTTCGCAAATATATTGAGTAAAACCACTTAAAACACTTCTTTAAGGAAAAGTCAGCAAAATTTCGGAGAATCACTCCAAAATGAACTAACCAGGTAAAGCTGACTTCGTTGTTGGTTAACTTTTGGTAGTGGTAGCAACTCATTCCAACGAGAGATCAGGATATATTATCAACCGAAGATTCAATCAATGACAAAAACAAAATCTGATTTTTAATGGCAAAAATTCATTTTTCGATTACCTTTTCTGACATACCATAAACAAATTATTCAACCACATTATCAAAATTAGATTTACTCATGATTTAGTACATATAAACAACGGGAAAAACAAAAGATATTCATTGCAAAACCTCTTACAAATGCAAAAGGAAATTAAAAAAAAATTCTATTTCCTAAAATGCAGGCTAAAGTAATAATCTAAGAACGAGCAAAATCTCTGCGAAAGAGTACAAATACGAAAATTACAATAAAAAAATGTGAGTGAAACTAAGTATATGAGAACATACATAAAACAACTTAAATCATATGGTTTTATTTTTTATTAAAATACATACATTTGCGTGAATATTATTTACTTTTTATATTAAATGGTGGGATGCAAAAGTATGTATGGTACAAAAGAAAACAGTATGTACATATGTAGGTTGTACTTTTCTCGCAAATGCAGCAAAATGTTGCTTATTTACGTCAGTTCCTTTTGTTGCTTTTCAAGCTTGTACGTCGTGTTAATTACTTTCAGAGTTAAAGACTTTGTATCCTTTGTAATGGCTTAGTAATGACATAGCCATTTTATCCGCTGAATTATACTGTTGTCGACATATTATTATTTCCATCTTAGATGCTATAAATGTAACCAACGCGTAAACTTTATCGATCATCTCAAGATATGTCTCATTAGTTTTAATCGGTTGTTCATGGCGATGATATAGATCAACATCTACTCCTACCTTGTAAACTATCAGGCTGAATGAAAATTAAATGTTGTACATAAATGTTCGTAACGCTCTCTAAGAACGGTTGGAAAATTAAATTTTTTCTCAAATTTTACCCTAAACAACCTCTACTATTACACTACTAATACTACTACTACTACTACTACTACTACTACTACTCTACTACTACTACATTCTTCTATTGATGGATTTTTGATTCCTGCCAGATTTTATTACTTTACAATTTTAATGTATTGTAGAAGTTGACAAAAAATTCCTTTTTCAAGATGTTTGAAATCAATCAACGTTTGTCTCTATATATACCGAATATGAGGTTATATACCTTTCCGACAGTCTTCTGTCGCATGTCAATATGTCAAATGTAAACTACTCGTAACGACTATCGTAACTACCAAATCAACAAAATCATGTACTTGCTCTCTCCCACGGTTATTAACAGTAAGCTATTTCGCTCTTGCACAAGACGGGTTAAGGAGTAGGAAAATAAATTAGAGGGATAGAAGTATTAGGGTAAATATTCGCCTTAACGATCGTAACATGTTCGAAAATATTAAAGATCTGATTTTGAAAATTTAAATCGAATACTTCTTATTTCAAGATCACAAACTTTTCTTTTCAGAAATAGAGATTTCGATGCTTCGGTCGATCGGTTCGATCGATAAGATTCGGACAACATAACTTGCATCAATTTCATATTATTGAATAAAAGAGTTATTAATAGTTGCTAATAATAGTTGTTAATTCGTGATATACGAATAGACTGAAGAAAATTCAAAATTTAACATAGCCCGTAGTTTATACAGATGAATATCAGCGTTATTCGAATGAATTCAAATTAGAAGTTTATATCCACTACGGACGGACAACATCTTGTCGCTACTTCTGACGCTCCTCAGTGAAGCATTTTAGGTCCTACTATTTTTATACTCTTGCAACATGTTGCAACCGAGTATATTACTTTTGTTCACCTGCTGATTGTTTCGCCAGTATTCGTCCGTCCGTGGAAGCGATTACTTGAGTAAACATGGACATATTTTAATAAAGCTTTGCACCCTGACCAGGTTAGTATTGCAGACGGGCGGAATCAAACCACTGCCACACCCACAAAATATCGTTAAACGAAAACCTATAAAATGCTATAACTAAGTTCACAATTAAGATATAAGATTGGAATTTGGTACAGTGAATCAAAGTTGGGAGGGGCATCTACACTACTAGGGGCACTTTACAGTACATAAATTAATTACCAATGAAGATATCGGAGCAAATTTTTGGAAAACGAGTATCATATAGTGATAATGAGTTATCTTCACAAAATTCATTCATGGGGGGCATTTTAATCAAATTACGTGGACATGTTTTCTAAAACTTAATGTGATTTAGTATTGAATATGAACGAAATCGGTGAAGACCTTGTTCTAAGCCCCATATCTCTAATATTACGATTTTATTTTATTAATCTCTTGATAATGAATGATATTCTAGTATAATGATGTCTAATATAATAATTATAATGTTCTTTTGGTTGTCCTTTTTTAATGTACCCACTATATTGAATTCAACTAGCCACTTTATTTGAATTTATATGACATATATTTCTTTCGAGTTAATTGGGTTGATTTAAAAATAAATATTTCGGAGAAGAAGCAACATGTTGCAATGAGACTTAGTGAGTCTGCAATCAGTAATATAAATTAATAAGATACCATTATAAGATTAATTATGGTTGAATTATAATCCAATCGCAATTTCGTCGAATAATAAATGTAGATGATGTAAATGTAGATGTCTTCGGCAACATTTTTATACTCTCGTAACATTTTGCAACAGAGTATATTAGTCTTGTTCACATAACGGTTGTTTGTAAGACCTAAAATTAATTGAGATAGATATCGAATTATATATATAAATGAGCAGGATGAAAATACGAGTTGAATTCCGAGTGACTGTCTGTCCGCCCGTGCAAGCGATAACTTGAGTAACAATTGAGACATCTTGATTAAACTTGGTGTAAGTGTTCCATGTCATTATAGGAAGGTTGGCATTGTAGATAACAATAGATAGATAGCGTAATAGGATTATTGCCACTCCCACGAAAGGCCGTTAATCAAAAACCTATAAGGTCCTATAACTAAGAAACAAATTAAGATAACAAAAATAGCATAATTATTATATTTATCAATACTTTAATAAATATCACGTTTTGGTACAGAGAATCCTAGTAAGGCGAATATCTGTGTGTAGCAAAATTTTTTAAA
Organism: Bactrocera minax; assembly: GCA_021498325.1. Taxonomy (NCBI): domain Eukaryota; kingdom Metazoa; phylum Arthropoda; class Insecta; order Diptera; family Tephritidae; genus Bactrocera; species Bactrocera minax. The sequence goes on along the minus strand of JAKEEE010000156.1, from coordinate 327,541 downwards.
GTGGGCCTCCCCCGCCCCTCCATAGACCTCACAAACCACTGAAGGTATATAAATCAAACTTGCTCAGAACAAGATGGATTGGATTTAATTGGATGATAACCGCCCCACCTTACATACAACGGTTATGTTGAAAACTACTAAAAGTGCTTTAAGTCGTTGAAGAAGCATTAAATCTTATAGTAAATATGGCACGACAGGATTGCACAGGAATTCGTGTAAAATTTTGACGTCGGTCATAGTACAGCCCACTTTTCGGTGAATCCCGTATCTCAAGAACTCCTTAACTTATTTCAACCAAATCTGGTACAAGAGAATATATTTGGATTCTGTGAAAATATGCAAAATCGGATAACAACCACGCCTACTTCTCATATGACACAATTATAAATTTAATATGATTCTTTTATTTTAAAGTATATAAATCAAGCACCAATTAAGGTATTAAAATGAAATTTTATACAGACAGTGCCTTCGATATATGCCATCTCATGTATAAAAATAGTCGGAATCGGCATATATTTTTTAAGCCCTTTTATACACAATATAAGGAATACAGTGCCTATGGCTGACTTGATACCGAAAATATCGGTAAATCTGTGGAGTATCGAAATGAAATTCGAGTACTATCTTTCCATGATATTAATGCGCTCTTCTGTAAAAAAATGGGGAAAATCGGTTAAATACTTCCTCTAACCACCATATATTTAATATAAGGACTTTGAACCTTCCGTTAGACTTTATACCACATATAGTGACTTTCAAGTTGACTTTAAACGATTTATGCTGGTATTTATACAATATATGTGATATTTTAATAAAATTAAGTGGATATGTTTTCATAAAAATAATGTGGTTTCGATCTAAATATGATAAACGCTCAAGGAATTTAAATTGAATTTCAGAAAAAAGAAAAAGAACTACCAGCTGATACATTCAGTAGTTTTGCTAACAATATAAAGCCAAGAGTTTCCGTACGACTGGTGAGTGGAGGCAGATTTATAAGCTTTAAACGTCTAGTACATGGAGGAGGACCTAACCTAGAATTCCAGCGGAAATGCCCTAAGGTAAAAAGTAAAAACTGTTTTGAACGTAGACTAACTTGTCAGAATGGATTTGGTAGTTATGGTTTCTAATTCTTTAGACCAACGTTTACCAAAACTACGACTACCTTTACCTTTCAAAACCATCGTATTAAAATGAAGGCTAAAATGAAGTTTAGGGTGCATGGTAACCCCGAAACCAACAAAGTGAAATAGTGCACTATAATTTTTAATTACATAGCGAGAGGTGTATACAGATTTAGGGGAAAAACACATTGTCTTAAAGTATTTAAGATTCCATGCCATATAAGTTTTATCACATCAAGTAACTAAATTGTTTAAGTCCATATAACACTGATCGTAAAAACTACAAAGGGTGCATTAACTCTCTAAAGAAAAACGTCAGAAGCACCAAGTTTCGCAGTACGGATGGATTGAAAGAGCTGCATAGGTGCCGCTGAAAAAATTTAACACTGCACTGCCCATTTTTAAATGAAATCTCATACTTCAGGTACGACTTTATCAATTTCAACCACGTTTCCTGCATAGCATTATCCCGAACTCAATGAGAACTCAACCACCATTGAAGATATCGGAATAAAACTTTGAATAAATAGGTATACCATCTCTGATTCAAAAATGGTCAAAATGGGAAAACATCTTTTCAAGTCAAGATATCGAATATCGATATCGACATCCGTGAATATGGCTGACATTTGACCAAAAATATTGGTCGATCTGTGAGTTATATTAATGAAATTCAAAAAGCAAGTTTTCAATCTGTCAATATCTTCTCCTAGACCTATATATATAATACAACCATTTTCAAAAATCTGGTTGTCTTCGTACTATGTATATCGGTCAATATATAACATAACTTAGCAAAATTAAGGGTATACGTATAACTTTGAGTATACCGTTGTGTAATTTGGTGGCGAAAGTCAGTGCTCAAGCTTTCACCTAGCCCCAAAATGTGTTATGCAAGAAACAGCCCACTTTCAAAATATAATATAAGGATGTGAAGGGAATCTTATGCCCGAAATTTGGTTCAAATCGGTCAGGTAGTTTCTGAGATACGAGATTTCTCTTAAAAGTAGGCAATTTTTATACTTGCTCATGTGCAGCATTGCCTTAATATCTTCGCTTACTTAATGTACTACTTTATTACTTACTTAGATTTAATACTTATGATATATTCTCTTAGCGAGATATAGCACTTTTAGTAGTTTTAATATATCTTTTGTATTGGGGGTGGGAGTGTTTATCATCTGCTTTCGCTATTTTTCGTACTATAATCCCACTGTTCCCACTAAGATTGGTTTTTGGTTTAAATTGTGGGCCTGGCAATATCCCGATTACGCCATATGCAATGCCAATCTTCTCATAGAGCCAAGGAAAACAGACAGACGACCAGACAGACGCTTGGACATCTGGAATGCAACTCATCTCGTCATACTGATGATTTTGATATAACTTGTATCAAACAGGCAACGAAGTGTGAGTAGATTTGAGCAAAAGTGAGAAAAAGGAATGAATTTTCACAAATCTGGGCGTTTTTTTCGGCTTGATTCACCCAAACGGCGTTGGACTTGTAGGTGGTACTCCTTATTGACCTTTTGACCTTGAGGAAAGAATGCATTATGCACGATGCCATTAAAGTCGAAGAACACAATTGAAGAACATTCCCGTTATTTTCTGATCACACTTTATTATGGCTTATTGCTTTAATAGTTCGTGAGATGTTTAATTTTAACTTAGTGGAGGGTGGGTCACGTTAACTTTTCAGATTTTCTTTTTTGCCTGTTTTATTTATGCTCTAGTTAAAGCAGTAACTTTCGCATTCGCTTAACGACATTTGGTGGATGGGAGAATGGTGCGATTTCAAACATCTGCAATACCAACCTTCTGGTTTGCCTAGGAACATTTGAGCCAAATAAATGAGATTATGACCAATAGTATAATATATATCAAATATGATTTAAATCCATTAACGGGTTCGTCGAATAACTCATATCTTAATTCTGGTCGAAGGGTCTGGATCTCTTATGATTTAACCCTTTTGCTATTACTTCCTATTAAATAAACGTGGCTTAAAAATTCCATACTTAATCGGCTTGATAATAGATGTAATAGTAAAGAAAACCTGAAGACATTGCATCATATTCATATTTATGTGTATGATTGTATACGTATAATATAACTATATAATTGCAAAACACTATATTGTTAAAAGATCGATGTATCTTTTAATGCTATGCTAATATTAGAGTTAATTGTAGAAATTTCGATTACGTATAATATGCATGTATTCTTTTTTCAGTAACTTATAGACAATTTTTCTATCTTCTAGGAAGAATAGGAACTGTGGTTGGATGGGGGCGTACTAACGAAGGTGGTGAATTGCCAGCAATCGTTAACCAGGTGAAAGTGCCTATAATGTCTATTACAGAATGTCGAAATCAAAAGTATAAAAGTACAAGAATAACATCCAGTATGCTATGTGCTGGAAAGTCTAATATGGATTCATGTCAAGGAGACAGTGGCGGCCCTCTTCTGCTTTCAAATGGAATAAAGTATTTTATTGTTGGTGTAGTTTCTTGGGGCGTTGGCTGCGGTAGAGATGGATATCCGGGTATTTACACCAGAGTTAGTAAATTTATACCATGGATAAAATCCAATTTACATGACAGTTGCTTGTGTTCTCGATAGAAAATTACATATGTGTAAAAATGTATTGCATGTTAAAATATTCAAACAAATTTTGGAGATATACATACTACATAATAAAGTTCATCCAATTAATCTAAGTGATTTTGGGTGTAAATATTTGGTTTTGCTTGTACGTTGCTATCACTTTATGTGCCGTTATTTTACTTAGAAAGGGTTTTTGAAAGGCTCTTACTCACGTATACATATCTTCAATTTAGAGATTATCTTGCGGTAAAGCGTTCGTTTTTATTTATGATATAATTTGGTCGATAATATTGGTAGATAAGCTTGAGGGCAGAAGCATGACAATTTATATTTTTTAATTCTAATTTGGATTCAATGTGACACATGATATCTCTCAATACTAAGTCAATTAAAATTTCGAATTTTTGAATCAAAACCAGCCAGGCAGAGTAAAGAAATGAACAAGTAACTTAATTCTCTAAGTAACAGCAGTAATCCATTCGATCATTTTTTGCAGAAACTCAACAAGTGAGGTAACCGTCATTATGAGTCTAAATCAATAATTAAAATTTGTAATTAGTTAACGTTCACAGAGCTCAATGCCAATTGCCGTCCTATTTTCGGAGTGGATATTCACTTCTCTAAAGGAGGCGGCGCTTTCGAGCAGTAGATCTACTCTTACCTTAATGACAGCAATCTTTGCTTGAAAAAGGCAGCAATAGTCTGGAAACCTGAACCATGTGTTAGCGTATAGTTACTAAGAGTAGACTCTTCCACCAAACCTTTTTCACAATCCCCTCTGGTCCAGCGGCTCCCTCCAATCAAATGAACGGGGATATGAACGTAGAGAAAAGTACGATGAAAGAGATTTGGAGATGATATGTAAACGTGTAAGAATTTCAAAGCGTCAAAACACTTATTAATTCAGATATCCAGCTTCTCTATGTCGAACAGCAACTTTAGGGGTTATACATTCTCCAAGTGAACGGATGCTACGTGCAGAATGGAATTAAATTTTATAGCTTGTAAGGTTCGTAGTTCACGGTATATTGATTTGATGACAGCCGCTAGTTGAACACTCTCCAGTTTTTTAGTGCACTTAATATTTTATCTTGTTAGCAGGCTAGAGACTCCCATCCAGGAGATTGGGACCTCCGGGAGTTTATATCACCTAGTGAATTAAAACAGCTCAATTTTACTGCCTTACGGCTTTTTCCAGCCGTTAGTAAAGACGCTGACATTCATTTGAGTTAGTCCATGCACAGTATCTGTGAGTTTTTTTTTTAAACATAAGAGTTATGTCGGCTACTTAGAAAGATCCCAATTAGACGTTTTTATACCTGATGACCTTCTCAAGCTATTCCTCGATGATGTGCACTACTCACTGCTGTCTACTGACCCGCATTTGCCATAAGCGTGTTATGTTCTTACTTGCGAGTCAATCAGCCTTTTCAATAAGGAGGAGTTTTGCCAATGACAATCCAGTTCTCATCTGCCTTCAAGGTGAATTTAAATTTAACTTGCTTAAAAGCCCCGGAATGTATGCCATTTTAATGCAGCTTCGATGTAATGATGTCAGCCAGTTGCATGACTGAATGCTGTCGCGTTGTGACTGAAGACTTGAAGGATTTGAAAGGGTCATGTCAGATGAAGATATTCCAAAGGTCCGCCGAGGCTGTGCAATCTGTTTAAAGCGCTCGATTTGGTACTTCTGAAGGAGATGGATTACTAGAAAAGTGAGTTACAAGTAGTAGCTTAAGCGTACCTTTCAGAGCCAATCTCCAATTTTCTCTTTGCGATACCTCAAGGTTAGGCTTTTCGAAGAAGACTTTTCATGAAGTAAAAGAAGTTTTCCTTATTGTTGACATGTACTGTATTATATATCGAAAAACATATTTTGTATAACGCCGAGTTATCTGTGAACATCTCTTGCGCAGGCTTGATTGAAGAATCGTCTACTGGATGCACCATTATTTCCAACAGCTCCACTCCTTTCGGAAGGAGGCACCAATCTATCTGCAGCGGTCAACAACACCCAACCCTATTGAGCGAGTTTAGAGGGTTTGTTAAAAGTTGGCACAGTTCGCTCTCGCTGCCTTTCTCGTTTAAACGATGTCTGAGGTTCAGTTGTGTCCTGTCCTTTTCTTATATTGCTCAGACAGCGAGTTGCGAAAATAGCCCGTCAGTAGTTTTTGGTTGGTATTACTTCATCAGGTGGCGGAATTCCGCATCCATTAGCCCACGTTTCAACCGAAATTCTGAAAAGATTTATTGCTTTTTCCTGAAATTTCCGTTACCCTGAATGCACCACCATAATACCTATTTTCGGCGAAAGCATTTAAACGTGTACGGTTGTGGGATCTAGTGGTGCTTTCACTGCAGATATTGCAGTAGAATAAGTTTTTTTATATTCAATATGACTCCCGATTGATGTCTTGAAAATATTCGTAATATGTACTCAGTTTAATAATGATCTGGATTAACTTTCTGATGGATTACATGCTCTGGGAAAATGTTGTATAGAGTTAATATCCACAAATAATCGAATTAGACAAAGGTGTATATATGTATATCGAATTAACGAGGATAGCACATCGAATTTATTTTGGAATGTCTGTCAGTTCATCCGTCGGTCCGTGTAAACAATAACTTGAGTGTAGTTTGAAATATTTTGATAAAAGTTGGTACACGTTACAAAATAGGACAATTGATACCAAACTTCAAATTCAAGGAAAACACGTTACCTTTGAATGCGAATCAGTTCGGAAATTCGACAATAAGTGTCAGTGCCCACATACCAAATTTGGCATAAAACACTTTTATACTCTCGCAACATGTTGCAAGAGAGTAAATTAGTTTTGTTCATAAAGCGGTTCATAACACCTAAAACTAATGGAGACAGATATAGAGCTATATATATATATATATATATATACCAATAAACAGGGGACGATCAATTAACGAGACGAGTTGAACTCCGGGTGACTGTCTGTCCATCCGTCTGTCTGTTTGACTGTGTTAGCGATAATTTGAGTATAAATTGAGATATCTTGATAAAATTTCGGACTATGATCTTTGGCATTGCGGAAAGCTTATAAAATGATATAATCAAGTTCACATTTAAGGTACTAAACTGAAATTTAGAACAGGGGATCGCAGATGGCAGGTGCATCTGTGGATTGAAACGTTTTAAAATGTTGTACAGATGCCCCGCAGCGCCTCGCCCCCTAATAGGACAATTAGCTTAATGAAATCTGTTTCTTCGTTTCTTTGGTTAATTTTATTCTGGATATGTCGGTGTGAGGGCACAATAAAATTAAGTGAGGATGATTCGATTTGCAATATGTGATTCGATAATAAAAATTAGTGATATCGGAATATAGTGACTTCTGTTAGGTTGAATCTAATATGGATATTTCAAATATAAAGAACATGTAATTATAAGATATAACATATGATTTAAAAGACATAGTAGTGCAGCTATAAGTTTATAAGATACCAAATATCATTACTATCGATTCCCAATTTCCCTTGCAAGACGGAAATAACATATTTCACAAATATTATCACACTTTTCTAGTTTTTGACAAACAGTAAGTACATTCCCTAATTGAATAGGAAAGAATGAAGCACATTGAAATATGCTTCATTGCTAAAGCAGTAATGAGCATACACAAGTTATCTACCACAATAGCTTTATAGTTTTCATTAAATGTGTTAAATTGTATATTAAATATATATATAATTTAACGATTTTCTTTGCTTACATTTTATTGTCTTTTTTATTCATATAATATTAAAGACGGTCATTAAGATTGAAGGTAACTCATAACCTGCTAATACGACAGAAATCATCATTAATACATAATTCTTTTATTTATAAAAATATATTTATAAAATACTTTAGTCAATCGTAGTCGAATATTTCAAGTGAATTCAAGAAGCTAAACGAATATTTTATAAATCAACGCCAACGTACTTCTTCCCATGAAGTATATATCTTTAAAAATCAATACACCTAGTTTCTCCGATTTGACAATTTCTCTCTCATTGGTCATGGTGTTTACGCTGCTTTGTTCCGATTTTGGCGTTTTACTCCTTGACTAACAGTCAGCTGCACTATGACCATCCTTACCACAACTTTAACTCGAGTTCTACTTGCATGGACAACTTCTAATGAAATTTAATACGTCACTCCAGATAAAACACTTCTTTGTGAATGGGTCTGATTTTGGATAGCCTTTTTTTGAGGACGATGGATTTTTGTGGTTCAGGTTCGCGAGTTGTGGCTGACTGGAACGAATCTTCTCATACACCGTGATCTGCTCCTGCAAGTCCTGAATAGATTTTGCCTGGTATAGGTTGTTTTTGTTTGACTTGGAGTCCGGTATGTAGTAATAAATTAATCAACCAAAGCTATCGGTTTCCTTGACAAAAATTACAAATATTTTCGGAGTTCTTCCTCATGACGCTTCCGACGACAACGCAAAGTTCAATGTACTTTATTCAACACAACATTAAACCATTCAACTCGAAAATTCGATACATATTTTACAAAATGTGGTTTAAAATTATTTACAAGGGTTACATAAAATTCAAACATATATTCCTTAAAATAATAAAATTTTACAAACAAACAAAATTTTAAAAATATTACAGGTCTTATCTTTGCAAGTTTCATAATATTCTTAATTTTTTAAATAGGCTTTTTCAAAAATCCTCTCAAAAAATTTATACTTGTAAGTTATTTCGCAATTATCAACTTCTCTAACTTCTGTTAACTACTCCTTATAGAACTCTTTATAACAATATTGATTTTATATAACAACAAGCAGTAACTTTTGTTTGTAAGAAAGTTTCACAATTATTCTTTGTTTTACAGTTTTAAAGATACAAAATAACTTATTTCTACTCATCTGCTTTGTCCCACACTTCCGTTATATGGTGCTGTCTGCCGTTGTACGCTTCGCCTTCCCTTGCTGCCGCTAACTTGGCTGTTTGCAATTTTACTGTTCGCAACGCCACTTCCTTCGCTGTCTACTTTTGTATGTCAATTGTACAGTTCAGCGTTTAATTGTAGTTGCTGAAACCTTGTTGTTGCACAGCTTTCCTGAGGGCCACTTCGCTGATGTGCTTACACCCGTTATCGGACCCATACCCTTAGATGAAGCTAATCGTGGCTGTGATTTTCTGTCTGTCCTTAATTTGTTTTCGTCCCAGTCTAATCCGTGTCCCTAGCGTCGCACTATTCTAAATACTTGCAGTCCGTTCACACGTTCCGCATATATATTGGGTTGTTCGGAAAGTCATTTCGTTTTTTTTGGGGAACATGAAAGACAGTTTTCGTATAATGAATAAATATTTTATTAAATTATATATTGGCCATTCTGGTCCAACACCTTTTGCCATCTTTCTGGCAGTAACATAATTCCCCTCTCATAAAAGTTTTGGTCCTTGCTGGCAAAAAACTCGTCCAGGTGGTTTTTGACATCTTCATTTGAGGTAAAGGTTTTGCCATCCAAAAAATTTTGCAGGGACCGGAACAAATAGTAGTCGGAAGGCGCCAGATCTGGAGAATATGGTGGATGTTGCAGTACGTCCCATTCAAGCTGTAAAAGTTTTTGGCGAGTGACCAAACTTGTGTGAGGTCTCGCATTATCCTGGTGGAACACTACACCCTTCCTGTTGATTAATTCGGGCCTCTTCTCTTTAAGTGAATCATTCAATTTGTCCAGCTGATGACAATAGACTTCTGAATTAATCGTTGTATTGTCCGGCAAAAGCTCAAAAAAAACGATTCCTTTGACATCCCACCAAACGGAGAGCATCACCTTTTTTTGGTGAATGTTGGCTTTTGACACGCTTTGAGCCGGTTCATCTTTTCTGCTCCATGACCTCTTGCGTTTAACATTGTTGTATACAACCCATTTTTCGTCCCCAGTAATAATCCGCTTCAAAAATGGATCATTTTCTAGACGTTTGAGGAGCGAATCACACGCGTCAACACGACGACACAAATTTCGCTCGGTAAGGACATGGGGCACCCACACATCGAGCTTCGAGGTTAAGTCCATGCCTTTCAAATGGCCATAAACAGTTGAATTCGACAAATTTAACCTCTCACCGATCTCTCGTGTGGTGATTCGCCGATTTGCATCAACTAATGCCTTTATCGCATATTTGTCAGCTTCGACCGGCCTTCCAGACCGTGGTGCATCTTCGACATCAAAATTGCCGGATCGAAATTTTGCAAACCAGTTCTGGCACTGGCGTACTGTTAACACGCCTTCTCCATACACATCCGTCAATTTTTTTCTCGCTTGGACAGCATTTTTACCTTTTCTGAAGTTAAAAAGTAAAATATGACGAAAATGCTGCTTATTGCTCTCCATATTTAAAAAGGCACCAACCAAAAACTACTGGGTAGAATTAATAGAACTTTTTCACACACAAGCCTTGCAATATCAGCTCTCATGACATATAATGGTTATGGGGCTTAAGTGTGAAGTTAGTTTCGAAAAAACGTAATTAAGTCCTCTGGCGGGAAAAAACGAAATGACTTTCCGAACAACCCAATATTATTGAAAATATAATTATAAGTGGTTTACGAACATTTTCATTAATAGAAAAAAGTTTACTTTGAGTTCTTTATTTTCCATTTCAGATATCTGCAAACTTTGGAGGAAAGCCTTAAGCTGAACTCCCAATTTTTAATTATTATGGTCCTTAAATAATAAATAAAACCGATACATAAGTATTATGTACTAAATTTATTAATATAAATACAAAACATTATTGTTTAATTAACATGCATATTAATGTGAGAATATTTCATAAATCAGTTTTAATATTTTTATTTTTTAATAACACAAATATATTTCGAAATACCTTTATAAAATATAAGAACAGGAAAAGGAATAGATGGAGCTATGCGAATTCTAATAAACTTTCGAACACGAATATCAGAACAGAACAGTATCGACGATAATTTGTCAGAATCAGTCAGTGAAATTTGTAGTTGTCAGAATGAGTGGCGATGTGTTGGTAACGATCTACTATATAAGGGCTGTTGCAGTGGCAGCAGACACAGCTTTAATTAGAGTGTTCCCAAGTTGAGTGTAATATAGTTATAAGTAAGAAGTTGCAAACTCGAATAACGAGAAATAACGTAATAATAAATAATTAAAGTTATTAAAGTTATTTGAATTAGAAATAAAGACAAGTATATAGCCATTACATTGTGACTTTCATTTAGCAATCCAGTGATCGAACTCAGTGTACAGTTCCAATATAAGCCAATAATCTAGTAAATCTGTTACAATATGATCTATCCCTATAAGTAATGTGTATTATTCCAGGAATATAATATGAATGAAAATAATCAATATGTAATATTATAATATGAATAAGTGAAAAATAAGAAAATAAAATTTTTATTGTGTATGTAATATTTATGTCCTTAAATAAAAAAAAGCTTTCCTCAGTGTCTGTATAAGCACCCACATCCTTCCTTTATACATCATCCATCCATGCATCATTTATTACACACTCCGAGATGTTGCAACAGAATATATTAAATTTGTTCACCTAACGGTTGTTTATTACAGCTAAGTTAATCGAGATAGATATACAGTTAGAAATCTTATGTATAAATGATCGGGATGACGAGACGGGTTAAGTTCCGGATGATTGTCTGTCGGTTCATCTGTCTGTGCAAGCGATAACTTCAGTTAAAATTAAGATATCTTGATGAAATTTGCACACGTGTTGCTTTGCACTAAGAGAAGATTGGTGTTATAGATGGCCAGAGTTGGACCATTGTGTTCGGTTACACCCGAACTTAGCCCTTCCTTACTTGTTTATATTTGGGTTTTGATGATGATTTTCCCTTGCGGAGTCATATAATGTAGTAGGACTGTGAATCATGTTATTATATGCTACCGTTAATTATTGGATCTGCATTAAAAAGTCGAATATGATCGTTTAGTGTAACATTTTTACGTCCGCATTACCAGTTTTGAAATATACTGTTTTTGGGTGGAAGTTTATCTATCGCTCTTTTGAGAATTCTCTAACTACAACAGTGTATAGTTCGTTGTCGAAAATAACTATATTTGGAGACTTCTGGAGAGATGATTGATTCATGGGCAAGTTGAAGTTGATGCCTAAGTAATGCCTGCGATCCCCATTTCTGGAATTTTCCTCTTCGTCAAACAACAACTATACCAGTAAAATATTTTCTATTTAACAAATTGATTTTCACAACTACGCAAAAAAAGAAAAAGAGGTACATTGTAATCTTAACAAATTAGCAAGATGTTGAATTAATCAAGTGCCCAGAATGGAGACGTAAATTTTGCAGAAATTAATTTTTTTAAATTCTCGCCGCATGCTGTAACAGAGTAAAAGATTTTTGTTCACCTAACGGTTGTTTCTTACGCCTAAAACAGACTGCTTCAATGAGGGGAAATACATTTCAAATTCGACCATACTGTAACCGACCCAGGAAACATTTCAACATAAAGCGTAAATTCCATTGGAAAATTTACCACAGAATTATGCAACTTGAAATGACTGCCGATTGTCATACTTTTCGGAAACAAAATTTAAAATTTCCTAGGTTTCCAGTATGACAATTGGCAGTCAATTTCAAATTCACCCCAACTAGGTTCAATGAAATGAAAACACTTTTGATTTTGTTATCCAATTTTGTTTATTTTAATTAATTTTAAGTTTATCAGTTCATGAATGAAATTCATACAAATAAAAGTGAATTAGTGTTTTTATTATGAAACAATAAATATTTTAGGTTAGCAAACATCATTATCTTCTTCGAACCAAACGAAATGATGATTGGCGGCTCCAAACATGAATTCATCACCGTTCGTCGTTCCGTAAATTACCCCACCCCATATGCACCTATTCTAATGATTTTTGTTATTCTAGCAGACTCTACGCCAAATAAGTGGGTCAGTGTGTAAGTTATATTCATAAAATTACGTAGAAATATGTTCCCTAGTATACTTGAGTAATGAAAGGGTTAAATTTAGCTTAATATGTCCTAAAGAATTCCCGACTTTCCGGCTGACTTTAAACCGTTTATATTGGTCAATATGTGTGATATTTTAATGACATTAAGCGGATATATTTTCTTAAACATAATGTGGTTTAGCGCTAAATATGAGTGAAACTGGTATAGACCATGGCCTAAGCACCTTAAGCCTTAAGGCTAATATAATGGTTCCATTTCTCTGGTTGACTTTTTCCTCATATACACAATATACTCGTATGTAATCAAACCACTTTGGTCGAATTTACATTATAATGCATATATCTCATTTTTGTTAATTTGGTAGATTTTAATATAAATTTCTCGGAGATGAGGAAAAATATAGTAATGAAACTCCGTGAGGCTATAACTTGTAACATAAGTTATTAAGATACCAAACATGGCTGTAATCCATTTACGGTTTCGTAGAATAATGAGTGTTGAATTCTTACGCAAAATTTTTTAATATATATTGGGTTGTTCGGAAAGTCATTTCGTTTTTTCCCGCCAGAGGACTTAATTACGTTTTTTCGAAACTAACTTCACACTTAAGCCCCATAACCATTATATGTCATGAGAGCTGATATTGCAAGGCTTGTGTGTGAAAAAGTTCTATTAATTCTACCCAGTAGTTTTTGGTTGGTGCCTTTTTAAATATGGAGAGCAATAAGCAGCATTTTCGTCATATTTTACTTTTTAACTTCAGAAAAGGTAAAAATGCTGTCCAAGCGAGAAAAAAATTGACGGATGTGTATGGAGAAGGCGTGTTAACAGTACGCCAGTGCCAGAACTGGTTTGCAAAATTTCGATCCGGCAATTTTGATGTCGAAGATGCACCACGGTCTGGAAGGCCGGTCGAAGCTGACAAAGATGCGATAAAGGCATTAGTTGATGCAAATCGGCGAATCACCACACGAGAGATCGGTGAGAGGTTAAATTTGTCGAATTCAACTGTTTATGGCCATTTGAAAGGCATGGACTTAACCTCGAAGCTCGATGTGTGGGTGCCCCATGTCCTTACCGAGCGAAATTTGTGTCGTCGTGTTGACGCGTGTGATTCGCTCCTCAAACGTCTAGAAAATGATCCATTTTTGAAGCGGATTATTACTGGGGACGAAAAATGGGTTGTATACAACAATGTTAAACGCAAGAGGTCATGGAGCAGAAAAGATGAACCGGCTCAAAGCGTGTCAAAAGCCAACATTCACCAAAAAAAGGTGATGCTCTCCGTTTGGTGGGATGTCAAAGGAATCGTTTTTTTTGAGCTTTTGCCGGACAATACAACGATTAATTCAGAAGTCTATTGTCATCAGCTGGACAAATTGAATGATTATAAATATATATAACAAATATTTATTCATTATACGAAAACTGTCTTTCATGTTCCCCAAAAAAAAACGAAATGACTTTCCGAACAACCCAATAGTTATAGTTTAATATATAGTTTTACCAACACCTGAAAGCATTTCCTTGCTTATGATCCTTGCATATTGCGAGAGTATAAAATGTTCGGTTACACTCGAACGAATCACTTTTTTACTTGTTGAACATAATCTATGTTTTACAAAAATGTTTATTTGAATTTTGAATAAATGCCTGACTTTTAAATAAATTATCATCTTCATCTTCATCTTCAATCTTTATCAATCATCTTCATAACAATCATCTTCAATTTTAATTTCGCTGTTTAATGCTTCATAAGTTAACCTTCTACGTCTGCGATTACGTTTTCTTTTCTTTCTATATAAGTAATATCAAAATCGAACTCGTTTAGCTAAATTTTTCAAAATTGGATTTTAGCATTCGGTGCGGAGTAGTCTTTAATGAATCGTCTGTAAAAACCAGTTATGCCAGAAACGTGTTTATTTCCATTCTTGTTATACTCTCGCAACATGTTGCAACAGAGTTAGTTAGTTTTGTTCACCTAACGGTTGTCTGACCGTCCGTGCGTCCGCTCATGCAAGCGATAACTTGAGTATGAATTAAGATATCTTGATGAAACTTGGTGTACATGTTCTTTGTCACCGTAAGAAGTTTGGCATTGCATACGGGCGTAATCGGACATTTGTCATGCTCATAAAATGCCAATAATCGAAAACTTATAAAGTGCTATAACTAAGCCGAAAATGAAGACATAAACATGTTATTTGGTGTAGAGAATTTTAGTAGGACGCGGCATCTGTGGGTAAAAAAATTTGTAAAAGTGAGTATGGCTCCGCCCCCAATAAGTTTAATGTTCATATCTCACAAACCGTTAAAGCTATTGGGTTGTTCGGAAAGTCATTTCGTTTTTTCCCGCCAGAGGACTTAATTACGTTTTTTCGAAACTAACTTCACACTTAAGCCCCATAACCATTATATGTCATGAGAGCTGATATTGCAAGGCTTGTGTGTGAAAAAGTTCTATTAATTCTACCCAGTAGTTTTTGGTTGGTGCCTTTTTAAATATGGAGAGCAATAAGCAGCATTTTCGTCATATTTTACTTTTTAACTTCAGAAAAGGTAAAAATGCTGTCCAAGCGAGAAAAAAATTGACGGATGTGTATGGAGAAGGCGTGTTAACAGTACGCCAGTGCCAGAACTGGTTTGCAAAATTTCGATCCGGCAATTTTGATGTCGAAGATGCACCACGGTCTGGAAGGCCGGTCGAAGCTGACAAAGATGCGATAAAGGCATTAGTTGATGCAAATCGGCGAATCACCACACGAGAGATCGGTGAGAGGTTAAATTTGTCGAATTCAACTGTTTATGGCCATTTGAAAGGCATGGACTTAACCTCGAAGCTTAAAAAAACGAAATGACTTTCCGAACAACCCAATATAACATTTATTACAGTATAACACTTTACTTACTTGGCGTACTTTTGACTTACTCAAAACAAGCTTTTCCAGAATGTCCTCATATATTGAGAAAATAAGTGAAATCGGATAATTACCACGCTCACCTTCCTTACAAAGGTTATGTTGTAAACTATTTAAAGTGCCTTAACTCACAAAAAACACTAAACAAACATTAAAACTTACGACAAATATCGTACCCGCTTAATCAGGAATCCGTGTAAAATTTGGTCTATGGGTGTGGCAAAGTCCACTTTTAAGGAAAATTCCATTTCTAAAAAACGCGTTGACCAAGTTCAACCAAATTTGGTACATGGCATTATATTTGGATCTTCATGTCACTTTGTGAAAATGGGTGAATTTGGATAACAACCACGCCTACTTCTCATATAACACAATTTTAAATTTAATGTGATTATTTCAATTTAAAATATATAAACCAAGAAGCAATTAAGATATGAGAATGAAACTTTGTACAAATGGTACTTTCAAGATATGCCATCTGATGCTTAAAAATAGTAGTAATCGGCATATAACTTTTCAAGTCCTCGGCATATACCCAAAGTAAATTGGGTATATCAATTTAAGCACCCCAGCGCCTATAGTTGGCTTTAGAAATATCGGTAAATGCATATGGTATCGTAATGAAATCGAGTATTATCTTTTCTATTATAATAATGTGCTCTTACGTCAAAAATGGGGAAAATCAGGTAAATACTTCCCCTAGCCCCATATACATAATGTAAGGTCTCCGGTAAGGATATAGGGTATCCGGTTGGCTTTATACGGCGTATATCAATCAATATGTGAGATATTTTAGCAAAATTAAAAATAATATTGGATATAACATAGTTTAATGTCGAAAATATGTGAAATTGGTCTACGAATTGCACCAGGTCCCATATACTACATATAATGGCTTTCGTTATTCTAGCAGATTTTAAGCAGAATATGTCGGTCACTAGGTGACTTATCTTCGCAAAATTGTGTGGAAACATATTTCCTAATATACTTCAGTAATGGAAAGGGTTAATGCGGTCAGTGCAGACCTTCACAGGCCGCACAGGGGCTATTCTTTACGGTGCTCCTAGGAATCTATTTTACCATCCTACAAGCCTACGAATACGTTGAAGCCCCCTTCACCTTCGCGGATTCCGTATACGGCTCCACATTTTTTGTAGCCACAGGATTCCACGGAATTCATGTACTAGTCGGAACAACATTTTTATCAATTTGTCTAACCCGACATCTAAACAACCATTTCTCGAAAACACACCACTTTGGGTTCGAAGCAGCTGCATGATACTGACATTTCGTCGACATAATCGTCGCCCTAGCCCTAATATACCCGATATAAGAATTTTCGACTTTCCAGATGGTTTTAAACCGTTTACGTTGGTAACTATGTGTAATATTTTAATGAAATTAAATGGATTTGTTTTCTTAAACATAATGCGGTTTGGTTAATTTGGTAAGTTTTAATATAAATATCTCAGACACGAAGCAAAATATAGTAATAAAACTCCGTGAGGCTATGACCTGTAATATAAGTTAATAAGATACAAAATATGATTACAATACATTCACGGATTCGTCGAATAATGAGTGTTGCTTCCGGAACATTTTTTAATATATAGTTTTGTCACCACCTGAAACTATTTCCCCTCCCTTGAGCCTTGCATATTGCGAGAGTATGAAATGTTCGGTTACACCAAACTTAACTGTTCCTTACTTGTTTTGTTAATATTTATTTCAAATAGTCCACATATTGACATTAAAGTGTCTATGAATTTTTTCCCTAGATTTTCCAATTATTTTTTTTTATTATTATCAAACTCTTAAACAGATCGAAGAATATTTTCAGCCTGGTCTATAAAATCTGGTAACTGCTTAGGGTCACTAACATCAAAACGTTCAATATTTTTGATGCAGATTTAAACTGGGTTAAATACTTATTTGCAATGCTTTCATAGTGAACTTTTTAATTTAAAATAATAGTGAGAAATTGATATGTTGCTAAAGGAATAAAGAAGAGATAAATAAGAACTTGTGGTGTTTGAAAACAATGAAAATAATAATTTCCCTTTGTACTGTTAGACAGTTAATGCTCATTTAATATATTATTCCAATTGTTATTTGTCGATTTTTTCGAAAGATTTTGATTTCATCTTTTTTTTTTTTGTGTTTTACAAATGGAAAGATAACCACGCCCACCCTCATGTAACACCTATGTTGAAAACTACTGAAAGTGCGATAACTCAATAAAGAAACACGACAGAAGCATTAAAGTTTACAGTAAAGATGGTACGGAAGGACTCTAGGATATTAGGTGTAGAATTTGAACGATGGAGAATTTCCTTGTCTCAGTAGGTGCTATATCAATTTCGGCCAAATTGGTGCATCACATTGTACTGTCATCCTTATGCTACTGTGCAAAAATTGGCGGCATCGGACCACAAGCACCTATACTCCACACATAAAACAATTTTTTAATTTCATCCGATTCCTTCACTTTCACAAATAGTGACTTCAAGTTATGCCATCTGATGTCTAAATGTGGAAGATATCGAGCTACGACTTTTCAATCCCCCTTATAAGAGGGACCATAATGTATGGACATCAATGCCTATGGCTGACCTTATACCGAAAATATCGGTCAGTCTGTGAGATATATTAATGAAATTCAAGTAATACCTTTTCCTAATATAAATGTGCTTTGTCACCACAAACAAGTAAAATCGGGTAAATACTTCCGCTAGTCCCCATATACCTCATATATGGATTTGCAAATATCCGGTTGACTTTATCCCATATTATTCGGTCAAACTGAGAGATATCTTAATGAAGTTAACATAACATCTTTTCTTAGTAATAATGTGCTCTGATGCCAAATATAAAAGTTATTAAATCGCGCCAAATATTTCCCATAGATACCAAATTGCTAAAATAGAACTTTAAAAATTCCGGTTGACTTTAGATAATGCACATCATCAATATGTAAGAAATCGTAGCAATATTGAGTAGACTTAAACTATTATATTATATATTAATATACTATGGTTAGGTGGCGAAAATGGTTGAAATCGGTTAACACATTGCCCAGCTCCCATGTATTTCATATAATGATTTTCGTTATTCTCGCAGACTTTATGTCGAATATATTGAATCAGTTAATGCGTTAGTTATCCTAATAAAATTGCTTTTAAACATTGTCTCGAGCTTACATTAGTTTCATACCAATAGTTAATGCAGTGAGTTCAGACCTTCCCTATCACAAATTTACCCGATATAGTGTTTTCGGACCTTCTTGAGTTCGCGATTTTTTAGTAAAATTAAGTGAACATGTCTTTTTCTAAATATAATGAGGATCAGCGCCGCGTATGAATGAAATCGATGCATTAGTCCATCCATTAGTTTGTCGATATTTTCGACAATTGGTCTTCCAGAGCGTGGTGCATTTTTGACATCAAAATTACCGGAACTGAATTGACGAAACCAAAACTGTGCGTAATTGGGCGTTTTATTTGGATTTTAGCCCCTATGACTTTTTACCAAAAATATCGGTAAATTTAAAAGATATCTTAATAAAGTTCGGAGATTATCTTTTCTTTATAATAGAGTGTCCGTTGCGAAAAATTTATAAAAACGTGTTAATACTTATCTTAGCCCCGATATACCGTTCATATGGATTTTCAAACTTCTGGTTAAGCGAAGCCAACGTTTAATCTCCGTTATACTACAATTTGGATTCAAAAATGGAAAAGTCGTTCCGCAAATTACCCAGATTTTTGTTATTCTTTTATACTTTATGCTGAATATATCGGACAATGCATAAGTTATCTTTAAACTGCGTAGAAATATGTTCTCGGGCATACTTTAATTTAATGTGAAAAGTAAATGTAATCAACTCAGATCTTCCTTAACACCAATGTACCAAATATAGCAATTTCACACTTTCCGGTTGGCTTTAAAGCGTTTATATATGTAAAGAGGTTGGATATTCTAATGAAATTAAGTGAACATATTTTCTTAACGGTAATGTGATTTAGCGTTGAGTATGAGTGAAATTGGTCTAGACCTTGGTTTAGCCCCCAGACCCCTAATATAATGTTTCTCGCTCTCTGTTTGATTTTTCATGCACCCAGTTTATTAAATTTCATTCCTCTTCATTTTTTTGTATCGAATTAGCATTATGCCGTTTGGTAGTAAAAAATATGGCTATTCCGACCCACTTTAATATAATAATAATATGATAGTCTTTTGTATTAGTTGGGTTGATTTTTATACACGTGACTATATGACACTTAGACACTTAGACTTAGACTTAGACACGTAAATATATGACCAATAGTATAAATCATGATTTTGTCGAAAAACGAATATTGAATTCATTTGCAAATTATATTTTTATACATACACATCCATATTTAGATGGTTGAGTATAAAATGTTGGGTTGCAACCAAGCTTGGACTTTCGTTACTTACTTAAATAAAGTTTTGCCAGCGCCTGAAAGTATTTCCCCGCCTTTGCGCCCTACAACATAATGTGAATGCTATAAAATAAAAAGTTCAGTTACCTTCGAATTTAGCTCCTTACTCGTTTAATATATGCTGCAGTTGTACATAGCATTTCTTACCTGTTTTTAAAGGAACTTTTAAAGTACCGTCTAAGGAGTTTCTTACAGAATCATAAATGTATAATGTACGATTTTTTTGTTACTTTTTGTAGTTGTTATTTCTTTTTCACAAGCTAGCGTTACCTATTGATAAATCGTTAAGAGTTAAAAAATTTACATTAAATTTAAAGAAAATCACAAAAATATTTTTTGAAATCTGGCTGAGTTCACAAAACTTTTGATATGATGAATTTTGTCGACCTTTTCTTTGATTTTGTGACGCCAAAATTTATTTTAAAATTAATACAACTGAATATGTGTGAAAATGTGTCATCAATTATTTAGATTTAGGCACTGATTAAATATTATTAGATATATCTTTCAATCGAAGTGAAATTTTATCCTGATTACATAAATGTTATTTGCTTGAACTCGCCCTTTTGGTCGCACATAAATTTTCTTGAATTATTTAACTACCACATAGGTGAAAACTACTTGATATGTCAAAAGAAGTCGAAGAGAAAGAATATCATAATTTTATTGTATTGTAAAGTTAGTGAAACCGTGAAATATTGTGTTTGGATAATCTAATTTTTATTATGTGGAGAATATAGGAATCAGCTATTTCTAACAACATTTTCGAAATCAAAGGTAGAATATAACCAAAATATTCAATTGAGATTAGCACACGTGAACACATTTGTTAAAAACTAACATTCATTCTTAAAAACTAACGATTCATTGCTATGAAACAAATATCGATACTTATTTTAGAAGATTATAACTTTGTTAAAGCAAGTCGTATCTAATCTTCAACTTGCAAAAATTAATTAGTTAATAAGTAACGATGTTCTTGCACATACCTATCAACGCCAAAAATTATATAAGAAATGTATATTTAATTTATTTCAGATATTAGAACAATTGAAAATGTAAACAAATTGTGACAAATCCTTTCTTTCTTCCTAAGGCAAATCTTTTCTCTATATATAACACGTTGCTACATTTTAATTTACCCTAAATATATTTTAACTCAAAAGTTATATAATATTTTCATTTCATAAGAGTACGTGAATCTTTGTTGTCCGATTAGCCGTAATTTATTGAATAATAATATAAGATTGGTGTAATGTATCCTAGCTTTTCTGCCAATAGAAAATGTATTTTAATACTTGGTAAAGTATTAAATGCAAAGTCAGACACATAAGTTTGGACCACGGTAGAGCCCTCAGAAAAGGCTTAACTTTGATAATTTATTCTGAGAGTGAAAAAAAGGAATCCAATATCTCTCTCTCCGGCTATATTAAACATGTATTCCAGAGTATAAGAAAATTTAATAAAACAAGTAAGGAAGGGCAAAGTTGTAACCGAAGATTTTACCCTCTCGTTTTTTGCAACTCTCAAAGGCGGGTAAATACTTTCAGGTGTTGGAAAAACTTTATATTAACAAGTATGAAAGGGCTAAGTTCGGGTGTAACCGAACATTTTATATTCTCGCAATGTGCAAGGATCAGAGGCGGGGAAATATTTTCAGGTGCTGGCATAACTTTATATTAAAAAATGTTGCGGAAGAATTCAACATTCATTATTCGAAGAAATTGTGAATGGATTGCAATCATATTTGGTATCTTATTAACTTATATTACAGGCCATAGACTCATGTACTTTCGTTGCTATATTTTACTTCGTGTCAGAGATATTTATATTAAAATCTACCAAACTAACTCAAAAGCGATATATGCGATATAAACTCAGGAAAGTTGTTTAATAAATATATTAGATACATGAGGATAAAGTCAACGAGGGAAAAGGAAAAAATTATATTGGGAATAAGCGGCTTAGACCATGGTCTAGGCCGATTTCTTTCATATTTAGAGCGAAATCACATTGTGTTTAAGAAAACGTATCCACTTAATTTCATTAAAATATCACACAAATTGACCAACAAAACGGTTTAAAGTCAGCTGGAAAGTTGCAAATCATTATATCTAGATTTGGGCTAAGAGATGGTCCGGACTGATTGCATTAACTTTTGGCCTTACTAAACTACACCAGAGAACATGTTTCCACGTTATTTTATTAATATAACTCATACACTGACCGACATATTCGCAGAGAGTCTGCTAGTGTAACGAAAATCATTATATGCAGTATATGGAAGCTGGGATAATTTTTAGACCGATTTCACACATTTTCGGCTTTTAACTATGGTGTATCTAATATTACACGTTCACTTAATTTTGCAGAAATATCTTACATATGGGCCGATATCTACCGTATAAAACCAACAGGATATATTTGGTATATGGGGACTAGGAGACGAGCTTACTAGATTTCATCCATTAGGCCACGGACGTTATCAGAAAGAGACTCTCTTTATGTTGAATTTTTGCAATTTCTGAAACTTTGGTTGGAATTCCTTATATTAGGTATATGAGGGCTACCCGCTTTTTTCTATTTTTGATACAAGAGCACACTATTATCATGGAAGTACAATCCTCGAATTTCATTGCGTTATCTCACACATTTTCCCATATTTTCGGTACAAAGGTACAAAGTGAGCCATAGTGGTCCTTGTATTGGGTATATGGGCTTGAAAAAATACATGTCGGTTTTAACCATATTTACACATGAAATGACATCTCTTCAAGGTACTATTTGTACAAAGTTTCATTCCAATATCTTAATTAGTACTTGATTTATATACTTAAAAATTAAAGAATCATATTAAATTTAAAATTGTGATATATGGGAAGTAGGTATACTATCCGATTTCACCCATTTTCACAATGTGACATAAAGATGTAAGTCTTATGTTATGTGCCAATGTTGGTTGAAATAGGTATAGCGGTTCCCGAGATATTGGTTTTTACCTAAATGCGGGCAGTGCCAGGCCCATCGTCGAAATTTTACATGGATCCCTACGCAGCTCTTCCGTACAATAATAACTGTATGCTCAGTTAAGCACTTTGTAAGTTTTCGATTAATGGCATTTTGTGTGAGTGGCAGTAATCCGATTACGCCTCCTGCAACACCAACCTCCTTATAGTGACAAAGGACTCGCTTATTCAAGACATCTTAATTTTTACTCAAGTTATCGGCCGGATAGACGGACGGACAAATCACTCACTGGACAGGTCACTCGGTCACTCCCTATATATATATCTTTTTCAATCTGATTAGTTATAGGTGTTACAAATACCCGTTAGTTGAACAAACTAATATACTCTGTTTCAACATTTTCTGAGAGTATAAAAATGGTAGCTAGGTGGATAATATGGTATCTCGAAAACAATAATTTCCTATCAAACCCGCAAACTTATAGCCCAGTCGCAGTAGAGTTGATGCCCTACTTAGCATGATGAGCAAATTTTTAACTCCATCCCCTGTATCCATCCTATCAAATGAGATGGAAAAATCTTTCGAAAAAGTTAGTCTACATATAGTTATAACACAACTGACCTCATGGAAAATCGGTCCAAAAATTGTTAATTATAGACGGTATTAATTTCTGAATCGAAAAATTCATGTTAAAGTTAATGGAGTTATAAGCGAGGCATTTGCAGAAGAATAGAAGTAGAAGGATAGAAAAGGGTATTCCATAAAGATCTCTATTATCCGTAGCAATACATTTCGGTATAATATTTGATCGTTTAAGCCGCCAAATATAAAAAAATAATCAAATAATAATACAAAACAAAACAAAAATACTTTAACCATTTATGATCTTAACATCTTGAGTACCGTTCGTAACTCGAACAAATTTGCTAACCAAATTAACTTTCTTCTATACTCTATTTTAAGCTGATGCCATTTCAGTGGTACGGAAATCTTTATGAATAAATCAGTAATAACTAAAATCAATAGTATTAATATAAAAAGTTTAAATAATCTTAAAATTCTAGGCTTAATCTTTAATCACCAGTGTACATTTAATGATCACATCACGCAACTGTGTTTATCAGTTAGTAATATGAAACTATAAAGGAATACTAGTCCATTTATTCGCACGGTGAAATCAACAATTGTGTCACAAATTGATTATAGCCTCGCAATATGCAGCGGAACTTCTTAAAGGAGTTGGGCAAAAATAGCGTCCACCTACCACACGGCAGCCCGAGTGGCAATTGTAGTTTTCCGGACTACACTACACTAAACAGAAAGCAAAAGATAAAAAGTCCCAGCCTTACAAGAGCTAATCGACATGGCAAAAGATGTTTATATTCCTATTACCATTCCTGCAATGCTCCATCTTCGCACTCCTCCCTGGACCTCAACAAAGCTTGCGTTATTAGGGATTAGCTCAAATATAAAAAGAAAGCACACCACCTGACGTTTACTTAGAATTCTTTTTAGAAATATTGAGCTCCCAATACTTGGGAAAATCCCTGCATAGATGGATCAAAGCCCAATAACATTGTTGTTATTCGTTAATAGCAATGCAACAATAATGTCTGCGATACTACCACTATTCATAATAGTTTTTATGGTGAATTAGTAACCATTCTTCACGCGAAGTAGCAAAAATAGTAGACAAAAATAGTAGATAATAGACACAATCATACAATTTTGCAGCAATTTCTTATTTTCGCTCAAAGCCATCTTAAACGCCAATTTTACTGACCAAACAATTTTCCAAATAAGAGATATCCTCATTGCCAACGTAGGAATAATAAATCTTTCACGGGTACTCAGCCATATCGGCATTCAAGAGAATATTCTTGCAAACTCCGGCATCTACATTTCCATTAAAGTTCATAAATACTATTAACAAAAACGACACAAAAAATCTCGCCAAAAAGTGCCACTGTAAAGCCGAAAACGAATGCCGAACGAATCCCACAACTAACCAGAAGACAGCGCTTTGCATATCTACACGCTTTTGGCTTGGTTACAGTATACTAACACAAAAAACACGTAGCTGCCAGTCCGCCAACATTGCAAGAAGGCTAATCTCACAATCCACCACCTCATAGGAAACATCATAGGAGCACGTCCGTTTAAAATTAAACAAATTAAAAGAATTGTTAATGAATGTAACACATTTAAATATAAAAGAGTTTATAAAATTTATATCTAAATTAAACACATATTTTGAAGTGTGATACTCTAAAATAATTAAATTAATATGTATTTTACTTAAGAAATTATGAAGCCTCAGTCACTGAAGCTGATACTTTTATACTTTTAGACTGAGGCATAATTGTATTATCCTTTACAATAAATAATAACAGTAATAATAATTTTATCACTTAACCTCTGCCTCAGATGCTTTGTAGTGACAGACATATTCAAACCTATTATTAGCGGATATTTCTGGGACACTTCGGCATCTTATTCAATCTCAAGAGCAGCTGTCTAATCGACTTGATAACTGGACTGCAACATCAAATATTTATTATTATTTCCGAATACGCTATCCGAATACGCTTCCCTCTGGTTAATGGTACTGGGAACCATTGGTTTTCATCACCTAAATGCTGCATCCTGCTCTAAGGAAACACTGCGCATATGATAGTGAGCTTCGCGCTATCTATACCGCTTTATGAATGCTTCGATACATTTTCGAAGCAAGGCAGGTCATCATTTTCACGAATCATAAATATGTGTTTCAAATAGCCGGTAATACACATCGGATATGCAATACGTAGCCGGTAATGATAACATCGTTGCAGATGCTCTTTCCGGTATCCTGCTTTAGTAATTACCAGAGCTTCTGCCAATTTTTTCACTATCTTGGGCTCCATTTTGATACTTTGTTTACTACTACGACTTACTGTGAGCTAACAGAGTAACTTTATATTTTTACCGTTGCTTTGTATCTGTTTTGATCGTTTGCTTTACAAAAATCTATATTATAATAGGTTGAAAGCTAAATTACTTTCAGTTTGTGATGAAATTCAGTAATAGTAATTGACACAAGTTTACTTGCTTATTATAATTGAGAGTACTTTTGTCTATTATCTTATTCAAAAAATGGCTGAAACAAACTTACTGACATCATCAATGAACATTAATGCAAAAGGGTTAAATAAACCATTACATAAAATATAAAGTCTTTCATTTTGATTAACACATATGTACAAGTTTTTTTAATTTTTGGGGATAGATGTGAATTTGAATATGCCTTATGTCCGTTTATATATTTTTGCATATTCAATATTTAGCCATCTTGATTTCTTGAAAGATTATATAACATAAATTTTATTTTCACAATTTTTTTGGAATTTGCAAAAGGTAAGTTCATGATGTCAGTAAGTTTGTTTCAGCGATTTTTTTAATAAGATAATAAGACAAAAGTAGTCTCAATTATAATAAGCAGGTAAACTTGTGTCAATTACTATTACTGAATTTCATCTCAAACTGAAAGCAATTTATAGGGTTGAATTCGTGAAGCAAACGAAGTAACAGTAAAAACGTGCAGTTACTCCTTTATATTAGCTGTAGTTGGCACAAAAAATAAGATTGTATGAAAAGAGAGTAGATATCAAGATGCAAGCCCAAGATAGTGAACCTAATTAGTTGAACGGCAGCGCACTTTTCAAATAGATTTAAAGTAGTTTTATTCGAATGTGAGATAATTATTGCAATTGCCTTTGTAACCGGTTGAAAGTTAACGTAGAAAGTTCCCGGTTCAACTTTTAAAAATTTGCTTTTGCAAAGTTAAACTGAGTAGAGAAGTAAGAGATTATGTGATTATTCACAAGCAAATATTTTTTATTTCGATAGTTATTTCCAAAGTAGGATGACAAAAATTTTGGAGCAGAACTAGAGGATCACACCAAAGTACTGAAAAATTTGAAGTGTTATCAACTTAAACTAAATCTAAGAACATACCCCATTTGTTCGGAATTAAATTAATTTGATCAAGGCTCAACTCGGGTATTTCTCCAAGTTCTTGTTAGAACATAACTGATTGCAAGCAGGTATGATGTACACAGCTTTCGATGAGAGACACGGTAAATTGAAATCGCCCAGAACAATAATGAAGTTAGAAGAATTGACCATTGAATAAACAGTATTTATTAATGAAGCGTGCTGCAAATATACAGATAAGTTCAATTGGGTAGGTATATAGGCAATGTTAAACAAATAAATAACAAATTACAAATAACTAAAACTACATCAAAATAATAACTACAAATATACAAAATCAATTAGGAAGGAAAGAATGAACTGCAAAAGTGAAGTTTTAAAATTCACTATTTAAAATTCCGTTATAAAAATTGTATGGCTTCAGTAAGGCAGATTGCGTTAAAATTATCAGTTACATATATTACGTTAATTAAATCAAAAAAAAAATAAAGAACCCAAAATTTTGGTAATAAAACTTAACGATCATTACTAAATTTTTTATTTTTGTGGACCTGTTCGGAATTTTGACTGCAGTCACTTTTGTTGTCACATTTCACACGTTTCTGCTCAAACTTCCGAATGAAAGCGCGGTATGGCCAGAATGCGCCATCTATAAGCATTAAAAAGCTATCAAAAACTGCATTGATTTTAAAAGAAGATATGTCATCATAATAAATAAAGTTAAATTTTTATATTCTCGTAACATGTTGCAACAGAGTGTATTAGTTTTGTTCACTTAACGCTTGTTTGTACATCTAAAATTAATCGAGGTTGATATAGGGTTATATATGGAAATGATCAGGATGACGCGACGAGATGAATTCCAGGTGACTGTCTGTCCGTCCGTCCGTGCAAGAGATAATGTGAGTAAAAATTAAGATATCTTGCGGAAACTTGGTACTCGTGTTTCTTAGCACTACGAAAAGGCTGATATTACAGATGAGCGAAATCGAACTACTGCCACACCCACAAAAATCAGTTAAGCGAAAACCTATAAAGTGCAATAACCAAGCAACAAATTAAGATACGGAAATGAGTCAAATCGGAAAAGGTGGTGAAAACTATAAAAAATAGATGTTGCTAAAAGTGCGATATCTCGCTGAAGAAACACGTCAGAAAGAGTAAGTCTTGCAGTAGACATGGTACGGAAAGGGTGTATAGGAATCTGCGTAAAAATTAGTGTGGCACCGCCGACTTTTCGGTGAAATCCCATTACTTACACTTAGAAACGACTTAGCTAATTTCAATCAACTTTAATACCTAGTATTACTGATATGTTTATGTTACGGGTGAATAGGCAAAATCGGCCTACTTCTCACTCAAAATTGGTACAAATCGGAAATTGCTTTTTCAAGCCCCCAAATATCGAATATATCCGAAATTATCGGCCAATCTGCGAGATATATTAATGAAATTAAGAGAGTATCTCTGTGATAATAATGAGCGGTTGTGTCGAAAATGGGTAAAATATTAGTCAATATGTCTTTTAGCTTCCATATACCCAATATACAAAAGTTCAAACTTCCGAAATTTTTCGAAAGCCCCATATGATACATATAGTGGTTATAGTTGTTCTAGTGGACTCTATGCCCAATATGTCTGTAAAATTTTTAGTCATCTTGATAAAATTCGCTGGAAATATGTTCACGAGCATACTGAGTTTAATGGAAAATGTAAATGATATATGCCCAACCCTTCCCTAGCCCAACTAGGTTTATATAAATCGATATGTGTAATATTTTTAAGAAAGTAAGTGTTTTCCTACGCATAATATGGTTTAGCGCTGAATATGAATGAAATCGATCTAGACCTTGGTCTAAACCTCGTACCTATAATATAATGATTTCCGCATCTCTATCTGGCTTTTACCTCATATACACAATTCATTGAATTCCGTTTCTTTTGTTGAGTTTTCATTGCATATATCTAGATAGAAGGTGGCTCTAAAAAATAAAAATATATTCTTATTAAGTCATGTGAAAAATGTTTATGTGAAACACAGTTTATGTGAAAAATATTAAGTCATTCTTTAAGAAATATTATGGTTGTTGTAATTTCCAGAGGCACTAATATCATTAACATACATAGATGATTTGTTTTAGTTAGATTGAGCTTATAAGTCCTGAAGATGACCTGAAGTAAGAGTTAATACGATGCTAAATATGATTGCAGTCCATTGACAATTTTGTCGAATAACGTATGTTGAATACATTTCCAAAATTTTTTTAATATAAAATCTGTCAACACTCTAAGAAAGTATCTTAGAAAGTAGAAAGTATTGCTATTTTCATCAAGTTGGGAGTGGTACAATGCCACCATTTTTTCTACCGAATGGCATAATGCTAATCAAAATGTTCTTGCTAAATTTTGTTGAGAAATCTTCTGTTGAGATATACGCGACATAAACAAACCAAACATAACCAAGGTCACTTGGAGTCGCAGATATCAATATATTAGAATGGGGTTTAGACTATGGTATAGACCGATTTGGTTAGTATTCAGCACTAAACCACATTCACTTAGTTTCATTAAAATATCTCCCACATTGACCGACAAAAACAGTTTAAAGTCAGCTGGAAAGTCGAAAATGACTATCTTGGGTAGATTGAGGATAGGGAGGGTCTAAGCATATAACATTTACATTTGGCTTTAAAATAGAGAATGTTTGAAAATATACTTCTTGGGATTTTTACTAAAGTAGCTCGTACATTTGGCGTAAGGTCTATAATAATTATGAAAATTATTTTATGTCGTATATGCTGGCTGGGGAAGTTTGCATATAGATTTCATCCATTTTCGTCACCAACCTATAGTATCTTACATATTAGCCAATATATGATGTGTGTGCTGTATAACACAAAATTGTTTGGAAGTGTGGAAATCTTATATTAGATATATGAGGCTAGTGGAAGTGGTTTCCCGATTTTACCCATTTCGGCCACAAGGGTAAATTTTTATGCATTAAATTTTTAGGAAAATATTTTCTCTGAATTTCAATAACATATCTTAGAGATTGACCGATATCTTCGGCACTGTGGTCCTCATGTTTGGTACCTGGGGCTTGAACGCTAGAGTCTGATTTAGACCATTTTTGGAAGTGAGATGATATATCTTGAAGATTCTACTCTTTTTAAATGTTATTCTGTTTTCTTCACTCCTGTTTGATTTATGTACTGAAAAGGGAATATGGGAAGTAAGCGTGTGCGTTGTCTGATTTCGTCCATTGTGACATAAGGATGCAAATATAGTGCTATGCAACAAATTTGGTTGAAACTGGTTAAGTAGATGCTGAAATAAGACATCTCACCTAAAAGTGGGTAGCCCCACACCCACTGTCCAATTTTTACACTAAGTCCTATGTAGCCCTTCTTTAACATCTAAACATTGAAATTTAATTCTTCTGACCTGTTTCTTTAGAGGGTTATAACCCTTTATTTAGTTTTCAACATAACCTTTATGTGCGATGTGGGCATAGTTATTATCTAAGGTAACCCATTTTTACACTGTATGTTGAGATGATAGAAAAACTTGTTAAGCGAGTTAGGTTCATATGGCTTTAGCTTTTTGTGAGATATGCAGGATAAATTCAATAGGGCAGGAGCACTCTCAATTTGTAATAAATTTCAAACAACAAATGTCCCTCCCCATTTAAAGATACTAATGGAATTCAGAAAGCAATCCTGCTGAAAATAATCTGCCGAAATTTATTAAAACCGGGCCAATACTTGCTTAAGTCTCCAAATACCTAAAACAAAGAGTTTTAAACTTGTGCTAGGTTTTATACAAAGTAGCAAAGCTAGGCAGTATACATTGTTTAATAACTTTGCTGAAGTTTGGCAGCGAAAATAGGTGAAAGCCATTTATTGAATTGAATTGTTTGGAAAAAAAATTCAAGATCATAATTTAGTTTAATGTCGGAAGATAAATGGAATCAGTTCAGCCCCTACCTTTCCTCAATATATCCGATATATTAGTTTCTGACTTTGCGTAAAAATTTAGCGTAATGTAGTTTTCTACTGAATATGAATGCAATGTGTATAGACCTTGGTCTAACCTCATACTCCTAATATAATGATTTATGCCCCTCTTGCTGACTATTTCCTCATGCCCAACATATAAATATTATATCATTCGGTAGTAAAAATTATAGCTATGGTACCTTCCCACAGGATTAATACAATGAATGCAGTGATTTGTATGAGTATATGTATTATGTGAGTATATAATCTGTAATATAAATTAATACGATTCAAACAGGACTGTTGCCAACAATTGAA
Organism: Bactrocera minax; assembly: GCA_021498325.1. Lineage (NCBI taxonomy): Eukaryota > Metazoa > Arthropoda > Insecta > Diptera > Tephritidae > Bactrocera > Bactrocera minax. The sequence continues at coordinate 296,194 of JAKEEE010000156.1, read as the reverse complement.
AATACACCCTGCGCTTTGAGATCTGAAACTTGCGTTCCGGACTCGTTTTTATTCTTAATACAATATTCCTCAACATTTAAACATTAACATTTCTGTCTCTTGATGACTACGAGCTTCCAATCTGTTGATACTCGTTGGAAGTGGAATTAGATTAGATTATCTGCGACGTCTTAATATGCAGTGGCCAGTATACAACGCTACTAGTGGCCTTAACTTGCCCTGGGGAGGATGATTATCTGTTTAAACATTTTTAGGTTGTATGCTCCCACAATTTGTTTGGTTCTCTTCTCGTAGCTGTTTTCTTATTGTGTGTGGCGAATAAAAGCTCCGGTCCTACTGGCTTCGTTTTCGCCGCGTCCTTAGCCAGATGGTCAGCCATCAACGCGATTCCTGTTGACTGTTGACTGTTGACTGTTGGCCTGTTAACATGTTCTGTGCACTCCAGTACCATTGATACTATTGCATGGTTTGAATGATTGCATTTGATTGTACCATTACATTGATTGCATGGATGTAATGGTACGAAGGAGGCAGAGTACTGCTTGTGAAAGTGCGTCTGATCGGGTAGCTTGGTCAAAAGCTTTGTCTCCACAGCTCAATTAGCAAGTGCGGTCTCTCTGCCGCTGGGGTTGAAGAGACGATTTGCACAACTTAATGAAATTGTCTTCACTAGCGTTTCGTACTAAGCAATGTAAGGTTCATTCTATTCTCTTTCCACACATCAGTGTGCTTGGCTTTGTTAAATAGCCTATACACTGTTTGTTCGACCACCAAGTTTACTCGTTTTAGCAGGCGTTATTGTTTGACAACCCCCTATTATTTTCTCTAAATTAGGAGACATGTTGCTTCCCCACTTCCTGAAGAGTGTCTTGCAGTCCACAGTGAAGGGAATATTGATCTTCCTGCAGTAGACATGACCACATCCTCAATCATCGCTTTTCGCTTGCATCATAACAAGGCATTTGGTTAAAAAATCTTAAAGATAAGGAATCATGTGTCTTTTCTTACCACTACACAAGCACCAAGTCTCTTCACCCGCGGACGGGGAATAAGCGGCTTAGACCATGGTCTAGGCCGATTTCTTTCATATTTAGAGCGAAATCACATTGTGTTTAAGAAAACGTATCCACTTAATTTCATTAAAATATCACACAAATTGACCAACAAAACGGTTTAAAGTCAGCTGGAAAGTTGCAAATCATTATATCTAGATTTGGGCTAAGAGATGGTCCGGACTGATTGCATTAACTTTTGGCCTTACTAAACTACACCAGAGAACATGTTTCCACGTTATTTTATTAATATAACTCATACACTGACCGACATATTCGCAGAGAGTCTGCTAGTGTAACGAAAATCATTATATGCAGTATATGGAAGCTGGGATAATTTTTAGACCGATTTCACACATTTTCGGCTTTTAACTATGGTGTATCTAATATTACACGTTCACTTAATTTTGCAGAAATATCTTACATATGGGCCGATATCTACCGTATAAAACCAACAGGATATATTTGGTATATGGGGACTAGGAGACGAGCTTACTAGATTTCATCCATTAGGCCACGGACGTTATCAGAAAGAGACTCTCTTTATGTTGAATTTTTGCAATTTCTGAAACTTTGGTTGGAATTCCTTATATTAGGTATATGAGGGCTACCCGCTTTTTTCTATTTTTGATACAAGAGCACACTATTATCATGGAAGTACAATCCTCGAATTTCATTGCGTTATCTCACACATTTTCCCATATTTTCGGTACAAAGGTACAAAGTGAGCCATAGGCACAGTGGTCCTTGTATTGGGTATATGGGCTTGAAAAAATACATGTCGGTTTTAACCATATTTACACATGAAATGACATCTCTTCAAGGTACTATTTGTACAAAGTTTCATTCCAATATCTTAATTAGTACTTGATTTATATACTTAAAAATTAAAGAATCATATTAAATTTAAAATTGTGATATATGGGAAGTAGGTATACTATCCGATTTCACCCATTTTCACAATGTGACATAAAGATGTAAGTCTTATGTTATGTGCCAATGTTGGTTGAAATAGGTATAGCGGTTCCCGAGATATTGGTTTTTACCTAAATGCGGGCAGTGCCAGGCCCATCGTCGAAATTTTACATGGATCCCTACGCAGCTCTTCCGTACAATAATAACTGTATGCTCAGTTAAGCACTTTGTAAGTTTTCGATTAATGGCATTTTGTATGAGTGGCAGTAATCCGATTACGCCTCCTGCAACACCAACCTCCTTATAGTGACAAAGGACTCGCTTATTCAAGACATCTTAATTTTTACTCAAGTTATCGGCCGGATAGACGGACGGACAAATCACTCACTGGACAGGTCACTCGGTCACTCCCTATATATATATCTTTTTCAATCTGATTAGTTATAGGTGTTACAAATACCCGTTAGTTGAACAAACTAATATACTCTGTTTCAACATTTTCTGAGAGTATAAAAATGGTAGCTAGGTGGATAATATGGTATCTCGAAAACAATAATTTCCTATCAAACCCGCAAACTTATAGCCCAGTCGCAGTAGAGTTGATGCCCTACTTAGCATGATGAGCAAATTTTTAACTCCATCCCCTGTATCCATCCTATCAAATGAGATGGAAAAATCTTTCGAAAAAGTTAGTCTACATATAGTTATAACACAACTGACCTCATGGAAAATCGGTCCAAAAATTATTAATTATAGACGGTATTAATTTCTGAATCGAAAAATTCATGTTAAAGTTAATGGAGTTATAAGCGGGGCATTTCCAGAAGAATAGAAGTAGAAGGATAGAAAAGGGTATTCCATAAAGATCTCTATTATCCGTAGCAATACATTTCCGTATAACATTTGATCGTTTAAGCCGCCAAATATAAAAAAATAATCAAATAATAATACAAAACAAAACAAAAATACTTTAACCATTTATGATCTTAACATCTTGAGTACCGTTCGTAACTCGAACAAATTTGCTAACCAAATTAACTTTCTTCTATACTCTATTTTAAGCTGATGCCATTTCAGTGGTACGGAAATCTTTATGAATAAATCAGTAATAACTAAAATCAATAGTATTAATATAAAAAGTTTAAATAATCTTAAAATTCTAGGCTTAATCTTTAATCACCAGTGTACATTTAATGATCACATCACGCAACTGTGTTTATCAGTTAGTAATATGAAACTATAAAGGAATACTAGTCCATTTATTCGCACGGTGAAATCAACAATTGTGTCACAAATTGATTATAGCCTCGCAATATGCAGCGGAACTTCTTAAAGGAGTTGGGCAAAAATAGCGTCCACCTACCACACGGCAGCCCGAGTGGCAATTGTAGTTTTCCGGACTACACTACACTAAACAGAAAGCAAAAGATAAAAAGTCCCAGCCTTACAAGAGCTAATCGACATGGCAAAAGATGTTTATATTCCTATTACCATTCCTGCAATGCTCCATCTTCGCACTCCTCCCTGGACCTCAACAAAGCTTGCGTTATTAGGGATTAGCTCAAATATAAAAAGAAAGCACACCACCTGACGTTTACTTAGAATTCTTTTTAGAAATATTGAGCTCCCAATACTTGGGAAAATCCCTGCATAGATGGATCAAAGCCCAATAACATTGTTGTTATTCGTTAATAGCAATGCAACAATAATGTCTGCGATACTACCACTATTCATAATAGTTTTTATGGTGAATTAGTAACCATTCTTCACGCGAAGTAGCAAAAATAGTAGACAAAAATAGTAGATAATAGGCACAATCATACAATTTTGCAGCAATTTCTTATTTTCGCTCAAAGCCATCTTAAACGCCAATTTTACTGACCAAACAATTTTCCAAATAAGAGATATCCTCATTGCCAACGTAGGAATAATAAATCTTTCACGGGTACTCAGCCATATCGGCATTCAAGAGAATATTCTTGCAAACTCCGGCATCTACATTTCCATTAAAGTTCATAAATACTATTAACAAAAACGACACAAAAAATCTCGCCAAAAAGTGCCACTGTAAAGCCGAAAACGAATGCCGAACGAATCCCACAACTAACCAGAAGACAGCGCTTTACATATCTACACGCTTTTGGCTTGGTTACAGTATACTAACACAAAAAACACGTAGCTGCCAGTCCGCCAACATTGCAAGAAGGCTAATCTCACAATCCACCACCTCATAGGAAACATCATAGGAGCACGTCCGTTTAAAATTAAACAAATTAAAAGAATTGTTAATGAATGTAACACATTTAAATATAAAAGAGTTTATAAAATTTATATCTAAATTAAACACATATTTTGAAGTGTGATACTCTAAAATAATTAAATTAATATGTATTTTACTTAAGAAATTATGAAGCCTCAGTCACTGAAGCTGATACTTTTATACTTTTAGACTGAGGCATAATTGTATTATCCTTTACAATAAATAATAACAGTAATAATAATTTTATCACTTAACCTCTGCCTCAGATGCTTTGTAGTGACAGACATATTCAAACCTATTATTAGCGGATATTTCTGGGACACTTCGGCATCTTATTCAATCTCAAGAGCAGCTGTCTAATCGACTTGATAACTGGACTGCAACATCAAATATTTATTATTATTTCCGAATACGCTATCCGAATACGCTTCCCTCTGGTTAATGGTACTGGGAACCATTGGTTTTCATCACCTAAATGCTGCATCCTGCTCTAAGGAAACACTGCGCATATGATAGTGAGCTTCGCGCTATCTATACCGCTTTATGAATGCTTCGATACATTTTCGAAGCAAGGCAGGTCATCATTTTCACGAATCATAAATATGTGTTTCAAATAGCCGGTAATACACATCGGATATGCAATACGTAGCCGGAAATGATAACATCGTTGCAGATGCTCTTTCCGGTATCCTGCTTTAGTAATTACCAGAGCTTCTGCCAATTTTTTCACTATCTTGGGCTCCATTTTGATACTTTGTTTACTACTACGACTTACTGTGAGCTAACAGAGTAACTTTATATTTTTACCGTTGCTTTGTATCTGTTTTGATCGTTTGCTTTACAAAAATCTATATTATAATAGGTTGAAAGCTAAATTACTTTCAGTTTGTGATGAAATTCAGTAATAGTAATTGACACAAGTTTACTTGCTTATTATAATTGAGAGTACTTTTGTCTATTATCTTATTCAAAAAATGGCTGAAACAAACTTACTGACATCATCAATGAACATTAATGCAAAAGGGTTAAATAAACCATTACATAAAATATAAAGTCTTTCATTTTGATTAACACATATGTACAAGTTTTTTTAATTTTTGGGGATAGATGTGAATTTGAATATGCCTTATGTCCGTTTATATATTTTTGCATATTCAATATTTAGCCATCTTGATTTCTTGAAAGATTATATAACATAAATTTTATTTTCACAATTTTTTTGGAATTTGCAAAAGGTAAGTTCATGATGTCAGTAAGTTTGTTTCAGCGATTTTTTTAATAAGATAATAAGACAAAAGTAGTCTCAATTATAATAAGCAGGTAAACTTGTGTCAATTACTATTACTGAATTTCATCTCAAACTGAAAGCAATTTATAGGGTTGAATTCGTGAAGCAAACGAAGTAACAGTAAAAACGTGCAGTTACTCCTTTATATTAGCTGTAGTTGGCACAAAAAATAAGATTGTATGAAAAGAGAGTAGATATCAAGATGCAAGCCCAAGATAGTGAACCTAATTAGTTGAACGGCAGCGCACTTTTCAAATAGATTTAAAGTAGTTTTATTCGAATGTGAGATAATTATTGCAATTGCCTTTGTAACCGGTTGAAAGTTAACGTAGAAAGTTCCCGGTTCAACTTTTAAAAATTTGCTTTTGCAAAGTTAAACTGAGTAGAGAAGTAAGAGATTATGTGATTATTCACAAGCAAATATTTTTTATTTCGATAGTTATTTCCAAAGTTGGATGACAAAAATTTTGGAGCAGAACTAGAGGATCACACCAAAGTACTGAAAAATTTGAAGTGTTATCAACTTAAACTAAATCTAAGAACATACCCCATTTGTTCGGAATTAAATTAATTTGATCAAGGCTCAACTCGGGTATTTCTCCAAGTTCTTGTTAGAACATAACTGATTGCAAGCAGGTATGATGTACACAGCTTTCGATGAGAGACACGGTAAATTGAAATCGCCCAGAACAATAATGAAGTTAGAAGAATTGACCATTGAATAAACAGTATTTATTAATGAAGCGTGCTGCAAATATACAGATAAGTTCAATTGGGTAGGTATATAGGCAATGTTAAACAAATAAATAACAAATTACAAATAACTAAAACTACATCAAAATAATAACTACAAATATACAAAATCAATTAGGAAGGAAAGAATGAACTGCAAAAGTGAAGTTTTAAAATTCACTATTTAAAATTCCGTTATAAAAATTGTATGGCTTCAGTAAGGCAGATTGCGTTAAAATTATCAGTTACATATATTACGTTAATTAAATCAAAAAAAAAATAAAGAACCCAAAATTTTGGTAATAAAACTTAACGATCATTACTAAATTTTTTATTTTTGTGGACCTGTTCGGAATTTTGACTGCAGTCACTTTTGTTGTCACATTTCACACGTTTCTGCTCAAACTTCCGAATGAAAGCGCGGTATGGCCAGAATGCGCCATCTGTAAGCATTAAAAAGCTATCAAAAACTGCATTGATTTTAAAAGAAGATATGTCATCATAATAAATAAAGTTAAATTTTTATATTCTCGTAACATGTTGCAACAGAGTGTATTAGTTTTGTTCACTTAACGCTTGTTTGTACATCTAAAATTAATCGAGGTTGATATAGGGTTATATATGGAAATGATCAGGATGACGCGACGAGATGAATTCCAGGTGACTGTCTGTCCGTCCGTCCGTGCAAGAGATAATGTGAGTAAAAATTAAGATATCTTGCGGAAACTTGGTACTCGTGTTTCTTAGCACTACGAAAAGGCTGATATTACAGATGAGCGAAATCGAACTACTGCCACACCCACAAAAATCAGTTAAGCGAAAACCTATAAAGTGCAATAACCAAGCAACAAATTAAGATACGGAAATGAGTCAAATCGGAAAAGGTGGTGAAAACTATAAAAAATAGATGTTGCTAAAAGTGCGATATCTCGCTGAAGAAACACGTCAGAAAGAGTAAGTCTTGCAGTAGACATGGTACGGAAAGGGTGTATAGGAATCTGCGTAAAAATTAGTGTGGCACCGCCGACTTTTCGGTGAAATCCCATTACTTACACTTAGAAACGACTTAGCTAATTTCAATCAACTTTAATACCTAGTATTACTGATATGTTTATGTTACGGGTGAATAGGCAAAATCGGCCTACTTCTCACTCAAAATTGGTACAAATCGGAAATTGCTTTTTCAAGCCCCCAAATATCGAATATATCCGAAATTATCGGCCAATCTGCGAGATATATTAATGAAATTAAGAGAGTATCTCTGTGATAATAATGAGCGGTTGTGTCGAAAATGGGTAAAATATTAGTCAATATGTCTTTTAGCTTCCATATACCCAATATACAAAAGTTCAAACTTCCGAAATTTTTCGAAAGCCCCATATGATACATATAGTGGTTATAGTTGTTCTAGTGGACTCTATGCCCAATATGTCTGTAAAATTTTTAGTCATCTTGATAAAATTCGCTGGAAATATGTTCACGAGCATACTGAGTTTAATGGAAAATGTAAATGATATATGCCCAACCCTTCCCTAGCCCAACTAGGTTTATATAAATCGATATGTGTAATATTTTTAAGAAAGTAAGTGTTTTCCTACGCATAATATGGTTTAGCGCTGAATATGAATGAAATCGATCTAGACCTTGGTCTAAACCTCGTACCTATAATATAATGATTTCCGCATCTCTATCTGACTTTTACCTCATATACACAATTAATTGAATTCCGTTTCTTTTGTTGAGTTTTCATTGCATATATCTAGATAGAAGGTGGCTCTAAAAAATAAAAATATATTCTTATTAAGTCATGTGAAAAATGTTTATGTGAAACACAGTTTATGTGAAAAATATTAAGTCATTCTTTAAGAAATATTATGGTTGTTGTAATTTCCAGAGGCACTAATATCATTAACATACATAGATGATTTGTTTTAGTTAGATTGAGCTTATAAGTCCTGAAGATGACCTGAAGTAAGAGTTAATACGATGCTAAATATGATTGCAGTCCATTGACAATTTTGTCGAATAACGTATGTTGAATACATTTCCAAAATTTTTTTAATATAAAATCTGTCAACACTCTAAGAAAGTATCTTAGAAAGTAGAAAGTATTGCTATTTTCATCAAGTTGGGAGTGGTACAATGCCACCATTTTTTCTACCGAATGGCATAATGCTAATCAAAATGTTCTTGCTAAATTTTGTTGAGAAATCTTCTGTTGAGATATACGCGACATAAACAAACCAAACATAACCAAGGTCACTTGGAGTCGCAGATATCAATATATTAGAATGGGGTTTAGACTATGGTATAGACCGATTTGGTTAGTATTCAGCACTAAACCACATTCACTTAGTTTCATTAAAATATCTCCCACATTGACCGACAAAAACAGTTTAAAGTCAGCTGGAAAGTCGAAAATGACTATCTTGGGTAGATTGAGGATAGGGAGGGTCTAAGCATATAACATTTACATTTGGCTTTAAAATAGAGAATGTTTGAAAATATACTTCTTGGGATTTTTACTAAAGTAGCTCGTACATTTGGCGTAAGGTCTATAATAATTATGAAAATTATTTTATGTCGTATATGCTGGCTGGGGAAGTTTGCATATAGATTTCATCCATTTTCGTCACCAACCTATAGTATCTTACATATTAGCCAATATATGATGTGTGTGCTGTATAACACAAAATTGTTTGGAAGTGTGGAAATCTTATATTAGATATATGAGGCTAGTGGAAGTGGTTTCCCGATTTTACCCATTTCGGCCACAAGGGTAAATTTTTATGCATTAAATTTTTAGGAAAATATTTTCTCTGAATTTCAATAACATATCTTAGAGATTGACCGATATCTTCGGCACTGTGGTCCTCATGTTTGGTACCTGGGGCTTGAACGCTAGAGTCTGATTTAGACCATTTTTGGAAGTGAGATGATATATCTTGAAGATTCTACTCTTTTTAAATGTTATTCTGTTTTCTTCACTCCTGTTTGATTTATGTACTGAAAAGGGAATATAGGAAGTAAGCGTGTGCGTTGTCTGATTTCGTCCATTGTGACATAAGGATGCAAATATAGTGCTATGCAACAAATTTGGTTGAAACTGGTTAAGTAGATGCTGAAATAAGACATCTCACCTAAAAGTGGGTAGCCCCACACCCACTGTCCAATTTTTACACTAAGTCCTATGTAGCCCTTCTTTAACATCTAAACATTGAAATTTAATTCTTCTGACCTGTTTCTTTAGAGGGTTATAACCCTTTATTTAGTTTTCAACATAACCTTTATGTGCGATGTGGGCATAGTTATTATCTAAGGTAACCCATTTTTACACTGTATGTTGAGATGATAGAAAAACTTGTTAAGCGAGTTAGGTTCATATGGCTTTAGCTTTTTGTGAGATATGCAGGATAAATTCAATAGGGCAGGAGCACTCTCAATTTGTAATAAATTTCAAACAACAAATGTCCCTCCCCATTTAAAGATACTAATGGAATTCAGAAAGCAATCCTGCTGAAAATAATCTGCCGAAATTTATTAAAACCGGGCCAATACTTGCTTAAGTCTCCAAATACCTAAAACAAAGAGTTTTAAACTTGTGCTAGGTTTTATACAAAGTAGCAAAGCTAGGCAGTATACATTGTTTAATAACTTTGCTGAAGTTTGGCAGCGAAAATAGGTGAAAGCCATTTATTGAATTGAATTGTTTGGAAAAAAAATTCAAGATCATAATTTAGTTTAATGTCGGAAGATAAATGGAATCAGTTCAGCCCCTACCTTTCCTCAATATATCCGATATATTAGTTTCTGACTTTGCGTAAAAATTTAGCGTAATGTAGTTTTCTACTGAATATGAATGCAATGTGTATAGACCTTGGTCTAACCTCATACTCCTAATATAATGATTTATGCCCCTCTTGCTGACTATTTCCTCATGCCCAACATATAAATATTATATCATTCGGTAGTAAAAATTATAGCTATGGTACCTTCCCACAGGATTAATACAATGAATGCAGTGATTTGTATGAGTATATGTATTATGTGAGTATATAATCTGTAATATAAATTAATACGATTCAAACAGGACTGTTGCCAACAATTGAAAATACACCCTGCGCTTTGAGATCTGAAACTTGCGTTCCGGACTCGTTTTTATTCTTAATACAATATTCCTCAACATTTAAACATTAACATTTCTGTCTCTTGATGACTACGAGCTTCCAATCTGTTGATACTCGTTGGAAGTGGAATTAGATTAGATTATCTGCGACGTCTTAATATGCAGTGGCCAGTATACAACGCTACTAGTGGCCTTAACTTGCCCTGGGGAGGATGATTATCTGTTTAAACATTTTTAGGTTGTATGCTCCCACAATTTGTTTGGTTCTCTTCTCGTAGCTGTTTTCTTATTGTGTGTGGCGAATAAAAGCTCCGGTCCTACTGGCTTCGTTTTCGCCGCGTCCTTAGCCAGATGGTCAGCCATCAACGCGATTCCTGTTGACTGTTGACTGTTGACTGTTGGCCTGTTAACATGTTCTGTGCACTCCAGTACCATTGATACTATTGCATGGTTTGAATGATTGCATTTGATTGTACCATTACATTGATTGCATGGATGTAATGGTACGAAGGAGGCAGAGTACTGCTTGTGAAAGTGCGTCTGATCGGGTAGCTTGGTCAAAAGCTTTGTCTCCACAGCTCAATTAGCAAGTGCGGTCTCTCTGCCGCTGGGGTTGAAGAGACGATTTGCACAACTTAATGAAATTGTCTTCACTAGCGTTTCTTACTAAGCAATGTAAGGTTCATTCTATTCTCTTTCCACACATCAGTGTGCTTGGCTTTGTTAAATAGCCTATACACTGTTTGTTCGACCACCAAGTTTACTCGTTTTAGCAGGCGTTATTGTTTGACAACCCCCTATTATTTTCTCTAAATTAGGAGACATGTTGCTTCCCCACTTCCTGAAGAGTGTCTTGCAGTCCACAGTGAAGGGAATATTGATCTTCCTGCAGTAGACATGACCACATCCTCAATCATCGCTTTTCGCTTGCATCATAACAAGGCATTTGGTTAAAAAATCTTAAAGATAAGGAATCATGTGTCTTTTCTTACCACTACACAAGCACCAAGTCTCTTCACCCGCGGACGGGGAATAAGCGGCTTAGACCATGGTCTAGGCCGATTTCTTTCATATTTAGAGCGAAATCACATTGTGTTTAAGAAAACGTATCCACTTAATTTCATTAAAATATCACACAAATTGACCAACAAAACGGTTTAAAGTCAGCTGGAAAGTTGCAAATCATTATATCTAGATTTGGGCTAAGAGATGGTCCGGACTGATTGCATTAACTTTTGGCCTTACTAAACTACACCAGAGAACATGTTTCCACGTTATTTTATTAATATAACTCATACACTGACCGACATATTCGCAGAGAGTCTGCTAGTGTAACGAAAATCATTATATGCAGTATATGGAAGCTGGGATAATTTTTAGACCGATTTCACACATTTTCGGCTTTTAACTATGGTGTATCTAATATTACACGTTCACTTAATTTTGCAGAAATATCTTACATATGGGCCGATATCTACCGTATAAAACCAACAGGATATATTTGGTATATGGGGACTAGGAGACGAGCTTACTAGATTTCATCCATTAGGCCACGGACGTTATCAGAAAGAGACTCTCTTTATGTTGAATTTTTGCAATTTCTGAAACTTTGGTTGGAATTCCTTATATTAGGTATATGAGGGCTACCCGCTTTTTTCTATTTTTGATACAAGAGCACACTATTATCATGGAAGTACAATCCTCGAATTTCATTGCGTTATCTCACACATTTTCCCATATTTTCGGTACAAAGGTACAAAGTGAGCCATAGGCACAGTGGTCCTTGTATTGGGTATATGGGCTTGAAAAAATACATGTCGGTTTTAACCATATTTACACATGAAATGACATCTCTTCAAGGTACTATTTGTACAAAGTTTCATTCCAATATCTTAATTAGTACTTGATTTATATACTTAAAAATTAAAGAATCATATTAAATTTAAAATTGTGATATATGGGAAGTAGGTATACTATCCGATTTCACCCATTTTCACAATGTGACATAAAGATGTAAGTCTTATGTTATGTGCCAATGTTGGTTGAAATAGGTATAGCGGTTCCCGAGATATTGGTTTTTACCTAAATGCGGGCAGTGCCAGGCCCATCGTCGAAATTTTACATGGATCCCTACGCAGCTCTTCCGTACAATAATAACTGTATGCTCAGTTAAGCACTTTGTAAGTTTTCGATTAATGGCATTTTGTATGAGTGGCAGTAATCCGATTACGCCTCCTGCAACACCAACCTCCTTATAGTGACAAAGGACTCGCTTATTCAAGACATCTTAATTTTTACTCAAGTTATCGGCCGGATAGACGGACGGACAAATCACTCACTGGACAGGTCACTCGGTCACTCCCTATATATATATCTTTTTCAATCTGATTAGTTATAGGTGTTACAAATACCCGTTAGTTGAACAAACTAATATACTCTGTTTCAACATTTTCTGAGAGTATAAAAATGGTAGCTAGGTGGATAATATGGTATCTCGAAAACAATAATTTCCTATCAAACCCGCAAACTTATAGCCCAGTCGCAGTAGAGTTGATGCCCTACTTAGCATGATGAGCAAATTTTTAACTCCATCCCCTGTATCCATCCTATCAAATGAGATGGAAAAATCTTTCGAAAAAGTTAGTCTACATATAGTTATAACACAACTGACCTCATGGAAAATCGGTCCAAAAATTGTTAATTATAGACGGTATTAATTTCTGAATCGAAAAATTCATGTTAAAGTTAATGGAGTTATAAGCGGGGCATTTCCAGAAGAATAGAAGTAGAAGGATAGAAAAGGGTATTCCATAAAGATCTCTATTATCCGTAGCAATACATTTCCGTATAACATTTGATCGTTTAAGCCGCCAAATATAAAAAAATAATCAAATAATAATACAAAACAAAACAAAAATACTTTAACCATTTATGATCTTAACATCTTGAGTACCGTTCGTAACTCGAACAAATTTGCTAACCAAATTAACTTTCTTCTATACTCTATTTTAAGCTGATGCCATTTCAGTGGTACGGAAATCTTTATGAATAAATCAGTAATAACTAAAATCAATAGTATTAATATAAAAAGTTTAAATAATCTTAAAATTCTAGGCTTAATCTTTAATCACCAGTGTACATTTAATGATCACATCACGCAACTGTGTTTATCAGTTAGTAATATGAAACTATAAAGGAATACTAGTCCATTTATTCGCACGGTGAAATCAACAATTGTGTCACAAATTGATTATAGCCTCGCAATATGCAGCGGAACTTCTTAAAGGAGTTGGGCAAAAATAGCGTCCACCTACCACACGGCAGCCCGAGTGGCAATTGTAGTTTTCCGGACTACACTACACTAAACAGAAAGCAAAAGATAAAAAGTCCCAGCCTTACAAGAGCTAATCGACATGGCAAAAGATGTTTATATTCCTATTACCATTCCTGCAATGCTCCATCTTCGCACTCCTCCCTGGACCTCAACAAAGCTTGCGTTATTAGGGATTAGCTCAAATATAAAAAGAAAGCACACCACCTGACGTTTACTTAGAATTCTTTTTAGAAATATTGAGCTCCCAATACTTGGGAAAATCCCTGCATAGATGGATCAAAGCCCAATAACATTGTTGTTATTCGTTAATAGCAATGCAACAATAATGTCTGCGATACTACCACTATTCATAATAGTTTTTATGGTGAATTAGTAACCATTCTTCACGCGAAGTAGCAAAAATAGTAGACAAAAATAGTAGATAATAGACACAATCATACAATTTTGCAGCAATTTCTTATTTTCGCTCAAAGCCATCTTAAACGCCAATTTTACTGACCAAACAATTTTCCAAATAAGAGATATCCTCATTGCCAACGTAGGAATAATAAATCTTTCACGGGTACTCAGCCATATCGGCATTCAAGAGAATATTCTTGCAAACTCCGGCATCTACATTTCCATTAAAGTTCATAAATACTATTAACAAAAACGACACAAAAAATCTCGCCAAAAAGTGCCACTGTAAAGCCGAAAACGAATGCCGAACGAATCCCACAACTAACCAGAAGACAGCGCTTTACATATCTACACGCTTTTGGCTTGGTTACAGTATACTAACACAAAAAACACGTAGCTGCCAGTCCGCCAACATTGCAAGAAGGCTAATCTCACAATCCACCACCTCATAGGAAACATCATAGGAGCACGTCCGTTTAAAATTAAACAAATTAAAAGAATTGTTAATGAATGTAACACATTTAAATATAAAAGAGTTTATAAAATTTATATCTAAATTAAACACATATTTTGAAGTGTGATACTCTAAAATAATTAAATTAATATGTATTTTACTTAAGAAATTATGAAGCCTCAGTCACTGAAGCTGATACTTTTATACTTTTAGACTGAGGCATAATTGTATTATCCTTTACAATAAATAATAACAGTAATAATAATTTTATCACCTAACCTCTGCCTCAGATGCTTTGTAGTGACAGACATATTCAAACCTATTATTAGCGGATATTTCTGGGACACTTCGGCATCTTATTCAATCTCAAGAGCAGCTGTCTAATCGACTTGATAACTGGACTGCAACATCAAATATTTATTATTATTTCCGAATACGCTATCCGAATACGCTTCCCTCTGGTTAATGGTACTGGGAACCATTGGTTTTCATCACCTAAATGCTGCATCCTGCTCTAAGGAAACACTGCGCATATGATAGTGAGCTTCGCGCTATCTATACCGCTTTATGAATGCTTCGATACATTTTCGAAGCAAGGCAGGTCATCATTTTCACGAATCATAAATATGTGTTTCAAATAGCCGGTAATACACATCGGATATGCAATACGTAGCCGGAAATGATAACATCGTTGCAGATGCTCTTTCCGGTATCCTGCTTTAGTAATTACCAGAGCTTCTGCCAATTTTTTCACTATCTTGGGCTCCATTTTGATACTTTGTTTACTACTACGACTTACTGTGAGCTAACAGAGTAACTTTATATTTTTACCGTTGCTTTGTATCTGTTTTGATCGTTTGCTTTACAAAAATCTATATTATAATAGGTTGAAAGCTAAATTACTTTCAGTTTGTGATGAAATTCAGTAATAGTAATTGACACAAGTTTACTTGCTTATTATAATTGAGAGTACTTTTGTCTATTATCTTATTCAAAAAATGGCTGAAACAAACTTACTGACATCATCAATGAACATTAATGCAAAAGGGTTAAATAAACCATTACATAAAATATAAAGTCTTTCATTTTGATTAACACATATGTACAAGTTTTTTTAATTTTTGGGGATAGATGTGAATTTGAATATGCCTTATGTCCGTTTATATATTTTTGCATATTCAATATTTAGCCATCTTGATTTCTTGAAAGATTATATAACATAAATTTTATTTTCACAATTTTTTTGGAATTTGCAAAAGGTAAGTTCATGATGTCAGTAAGTTTGTTTCAGCGATTTTTTTAATAAGATAATAAGACAAAAGTAGTCTCAATTATAATAAGCAGGTAAACTTGTGTCAATTACTATTACTGAATTTCATCTCAAACTGAAAGCAATTTATAGGGTTGAATTCGTGAAGCAAACGAAGTAACAGTAAAAACGTGCAGTTACTCCTTTATATTAGCTGTAGTTGGCACAAAAAATAAGATTGTATGAAAAGAGAGTAGATATCAAGATGCAAGCCCAAGATAGTGAACCTAATTAGTTGAACGGCAGCGCACTTTTCAAATAGATTTAAAGTAGTTTTATTCGAATGTGAGATAATTATTGCAATTGCCTTTGTAACCGGTTGAAAGTTAACGTAGAAAGTTCCCGGTTCAACTTTTAAAAATTTGCTTTTGCAAAGTTAAACTGAGTAGAGAAGTAAGAGATTATGTGATTATTCACAAGCAAATATTTTTTATTTCGATAGTTATTTCCAAAGTAGGATGACAAAAATTTTGGAGCAGAACTAGAGGATCACACCAAAGTACTGAAAAATTTGAAGTGTTATCAACTTAAACTAAATCTAAGAACATACCCCATTTGTTCGGAGTTAAATTAATTTGATCAATGCTCAACCCGGGTATTTCTCCAAGTTCTTGTTAGAACATAACTGATTGCAAGCAGGTATGATGTACACAGCTTTCGATGAGAGACACGGTAAATTGAAATCGCCCAGAACAATAATGAAGTTAGAAGAATTGACCATTGAATAAACAGTATTTATTAATGAAGCGTGCTGCAAATATACAGATAAGTTCAATTGGGTAGGTATATAGGCAATGTTAAACAAATAAATAACAAATTACAAATAACTAAAACTACATCAAAATAATAACTACAAATATACAAAATCAATTAGGAAGGAAAGAATGAACTGCAAAAGTGAAGTTTTAAAATTCACTATTTAAAATTCCGTTATGAAAATTGTATGGCTTCAGTAAGGCAGATTGCGTTAAAATTATCAGTTACATATATTACGTTAATTAAATCAAAAAAAAAAAATAAAGAACCCAAAATTTTGGTAATAAAACTTAACGATCATTACTAAATTTTTTATTTTTGTGGACCTGTTCGGAATTTTGACTGCAGTCACTTTTGTTGTCACATTTCACACGTTTCTGCTCAAACTTCCGAATGAAAGCGCGGTATGGCCAGAATGCGCCATCTATAAGCATTAAAAAGCTATCAAAAACTGCATTGATTTTAAAAGAAGATATGTCATCATAATAAATAAAGTTAAATTTTTATATTCTCGTAACATGTTGCAACAGAGTGTATTAGTTTTGTTCACTTAACGCTTGTTTGTACATCTAAAATTAATCGAGGTTGATATAGGGTTATATATGGAAATGATCAGGATGACGCGACGAGATGAATTCCAGGTGACTGTCTGTCCGTCCGTCCGTGCAAGAGATAATGTGAGTAAAAATTAAGATATCTTGCGGAAACTTGGTACTCGTGTTTCTAGCACTTTCTAGCACTACGAAAAGGCTGATATTACAGATGAGCGAAATCGAACTACTGCCACACCCACAAAAATCAGTTAAGCGAAAACCTATAAAGTGCAATAACCAAGCAACAAATTAAGATACGGAAATGAGTCAAATCGGAAAAGGTGGTGAAAACTATAAAAAATAGATGTTGCTAATGTTGTTAAATGTTCGATGTTGTTAAAAATAAAAATGTTGCTGAAAACTTCTAAAAGTGCGATATCTCGCTGAAGAAACACGTCAGAAAGAGTAAGTCTTGCAGTAGACATGGTACGGAAAGGGTGTATAGGAATCTGCGTAAAAATTAGTGTGGCACCGCCGACTTTTCGGTGAAATCCCATTACTTACACTTAGAAACGACTTAGCTAATTTCAATCAACTTTAATACCTAGTATTACTGATATGTTTATGTTACGGGTGAATAGGCAAAATCGGCCTACTTCTCACTCAAAATTGGTACAAATCGGAAATTGCTTTTTCAAGCCCCCAAATATCGAATATATCCGAAATTATCGGCCAATCTGCGAGATATATTAATGAAATTAAGAGAGTATCTCTGTGATAATAATGAGCGGTTGTGTCGAAAATGGGTAAAATATTAGTCAATATGTCTTTTAGCTTCCATATACCCAATATACAAAAGTTCAAACTTCCGAAATTTTTCGAAAGCCCCATATGATACATATAGTGGTTATAGTTGTTCTAGTGGACTCTATGCCCAATATGTCTGTAAAATTTTTAGTCATCTTGATAAAATTCGCTGGAAATATGTTCACGAGCATACTGAGTTTAATGGAAAATGTAAATGATATATGCCCAACCCTTCCCTAGCCCAACTAGGTTTATATAAATCGATATGTGTAATATTTTTAAGAAAGTAAGTGTTTTCCTACGCATAATATGGTTTAGCGCTGAATATGAATGAAATCGATCTAGACCTTGGTCTAAACCTCGTACCTATAATATAATGATTTCCGCATCTCTATCTGACTTTTACCTCATATACACAATTAATTGAATTCCGTTTCTTTTGTTGAGTTTTCATTGCATATATCTAGATAGAAGGTGGCTCTAAAAAATAAAAATATATTCTTATTAAGTCATGTGAAAAATGTTTATGTGAAACACAGTTTATGTGAAAAATATTAAGTCATTCTTTAAGAAATATTATGGTTGTTGTAATTTCCAGAGGCACTAATATCATTAACATACATAGATGATTTGTTTTAGTTAGATTGAGCTTATAAGTCCTGAAGATGACCTGAAGTAAGAGTTAATACGATGCTAAATATGATTGCAGTCCATTGACAATTTTGTCGAATAACGTATGTTGAATACATTTCCAAAATTTTTTTAATATAAAATCTGTCAACACTCTAAGAAAGTATCTTAGAATGTAGAAAGTATTGCTATTTTCATCAAGTTGGGAGTGGTACAATGCCACCATTTTTTCTACCGAATGGCATAATGCTAATCAAAATGTTCTTGCTAAATTTTGTTGAGAAATCTTCTGTTGAGATATACGCGACATAAACAAACCAAACATAACCAAGGTCACTTGGAGTCGCAGATATCAATATATTAGAATGGGGTTTAGACTATGGTATAGACCGATTTGGTTAGTATTCAGCACTAAACCACATTCACTTAGTTTCATTAAAATATCTCCCACATTGACCGACAAAAACAGTTTAAAGTCAGCTGGAAAGTCGAAAATGACTATCTTGGGTAGATTGAGGATAGGGAGGGTCTAAGCATATAACATTTACATTTGGCTTTAAAATAGAGAATGTTTGAAAATATACTTCTTGGGATTTTTACTAAAGTAGCTCGTACATTTGGCGTAAGGTCTATAATAATTATGAAAATTATTTTATGTCGTATATGCTGGCTGGGGAAGTTTGCATATAGATTTCATCCATTTTCGTCACCAACCTATAGTATCTTACATATTAGCCAATATATGATGTGTGTGCTGTATAACACAAAATTGTTTGGAAGTGTGGAAATCTTATATTAGATATATGAGGCTAGTGGAAGTGGTTTCCCGATTTTACCCATTTCGGGCACAAGGGTAAATTTTTATGCATTAAATTTTTAGGAAAATATTTTCTCTGAATTTCAATAACATATCTTAGAGATTGACCGATATCTTCGGCACTGAGGTCCTCATGTTTGGTACCTGGGGCTTGAACGCTAGAGTCTGATTTAGACCATTTTTGGAAGTGAGATGATATATCTTGAAGATTCTACTCTTTTTAAATGTTATTCTGTTTTCTTCACTCCTGTTTGATTTATGTACTGAAAAGGGAATATGGGAAGTAAGCGTGTGCGTTGTCTGATTTCGTCCATTGTGACATAAGGATGCAAATATAGTGCTATGCAACAAATTTGGTTGAAACTGGTTAAGTAGATGCTGAAATAAGACATCTCACCTAAAAGTGGGTAGCCCCACACCCACTGTCCAATTTTTACACTAAGTCCTATGTAGCCCTTCTTTAACATCTAAACATTGAAATTTAATTCTTCTGACCTGTTTCTTTAGAGGGTTATAACCCTTTATTTAGTTTTCAACATAACCTTTATGTGCGATGTGGGCATAGTTATTATCTAAGGTAACCCATTTTTACACTGTATGTTGAGATGATAGAAAAACTTGTTAAGCGAGTTAGGTTCATATGGCTTTAGCTTTTTGTGAGATATGCAGGATAAATTCAATAGGGCAGGAGCACTCTCAATTTGTAATAAATTTCAAACAACAAATGTCCCTCCCCATTTAAAGATACTAATGGAATTCAGAAAGCAATCCTGCTGAAAATAATCTGCCGAAATTTATTAAAACCGGGCCAATACTTGCTTAAGTCTCCAAATACCTAAAACAAAGAGTTTTAAACTTGTGCTAGGTTTTATACAAAGTAGCAAAGCTAGGCAGTATACATTGTTTAATAACTTTGCTGAAGTTTGGCAGCGAAAATAGGTGAAAGCCATTTATTGAATTGAATTGTTTTTTTTTTGAAAAAAAATTCAAGATCATAATTTAGTTTAATGTCGGAAGATAAATGGAATCAGTTCAGCCCCTACCTTTCCTCAATATATCCGATATATTAGTTTCTGACTTTGCGTAAAAATTTAGCGTAATGTAGTTTTCTACTGAATATGAATGCAATGTGTATAGACCTTGGTCTAACCTCATACTCCTAATATAATGATTTATGCCCCTCTTGCTGACTATTTCCTCATGCCCAACATATAAATATTATATCATTCGGTAGTAAAAATTATAGCTATGGTACCTTCCCACAGGATTAATACAATGAATGCAGTGATTTGTATGAGTATATGTATTATGTGAGTATATAATCTGTAATATAAATTAATACGATTCAAACAGGACTGTTGCCAACAATTGAAAATACACCCTGCGCTTTGAGATCTGAAACTTGCGTTCCGGACTCGTTTTTATTCTTAATACAATATTCCTCAACATTTAAACATTAACATTTCTGCCTCTTGATGACTACGAGCTTCCAATCTGTTGATACTCGTTGGAAGTGGAATTAGATTAGATTATCTGCGACGTCTTAATATGCAGTGGCCAGTATACAACGCTACTAGTGGCCTTAACTTGCCCTGGGGAGGATGATTATCTGTTTAAACATTTTTAGGTTGTATGCTCCCACAATTTGTTTGGTTCTCTTCTCGTAGCTGTTTTCTTATTGTGTGTGGCGAATAAAAGCTCCGGTCCTACTGGCTTCGTTTTCGCCGCGTCCTTAGCCAGATGGTCAGCCATCAACGCGATTCCTGTTGACTGTTGACTGTTGACTGTTGGCCTGTTAACATGTTCTGTGCACTCCAGTACCATTGATACTATTGCATGGTTTGAATGATTGCATTTGATTGTACCATTACATTGATTGCATGGATGTAATGGTACGAAGGAGGCAGAGTACTGCTTGTGAAAGTGCGTCTGATCGGGTAGCTTGGTCAAAAGCTTTGTCTCCACAGCTCAATTAGCAAGTGCGGTCTCTCTGCCGCTGGGGTTGAAGAGACGATTTGCACAACTTAATGAAATTGTCTTCACTAGCGTTTCTTACTAAGCAATGTAAGGTTCATTCTATTCTCTTTCCACACATCAGTGTGCTTGGCTTTGTTAAATAGCCTATACAATGTTTGTTCGACCACCAAGTTTACTCGTTTTAGCAGGCGTTATTGTTTGACAACCCCCTATTATTTTCTCTAAATTAGGAGACATGTTGCTTCCCCACTTCCTGAAGAGTGTCTTGCAGTCCACAGTGAAGGGAATATTGATCTTCCTGCAGTAGACATGACCACATCCTCAATCATCGCTTTTCGCTTGCATCATAACAAGGCATTTGGTTAAAAAATCTTAAAGATAAGGAATCATGTGTCTTTTCTTACCACTACACAAGCACCAAGTCTCTTCACCCGCGGACGCTCGCTTTATATGCCCAATAGGGCTCCCAGGTTATACGAACTAAACATTTTCGATTTGATAGTCGAACCTGCCACTGATCGATGCAGGTTCAATAGAGCTGCGACCGTGTGGGCTCCTCATAGAACCGGCTCCTCAAGGATTGGTTTTATCTTTTCGCTCGACCGGTTGACCTGCGTATACCTAGGAGCTAGTCCGTTCATGAGCTCTTGAGTTCTTGGCAGGGTCTGCTCTTCAACGGCGGGCCTACCTTTCTGTTTCCAAATGGGACACTCTGAGTGAACTAATACGAAAGGTAGTCTGAGTAACCGTTTCAGTGACCTGTGTCTTCCTTTTACCTGTAGTTCAAGTATAGGTGTACTTGCAGTTTTTTACTTTTGGTAGTTTTACCTGTAGTACTCCTCTTCCTCCTCTTCCTCGTCTTCAAAAACCAATGACAAAGTTAATGATGTTACATACTGGTACAGAGAACTGGACCTTTCCAACTGCAAAGTATCCTCCGTCAGCCGGGATACGGACTCTTCAATCCTGCAATCTATAAGCAGCAGGCCCATTCTGAAATATATTCCACTGAAAAATAGAGGATGGGGCCATTTCTGGATTCCCTCGTTTGTGATAGCATCCTGCAGGGAGGTTAGCTCATCAGACCTAATGGCCTCTGCAGCGTAGCTTCTGGATAGTACCATTGTGATGGGAATGCGCTTTCTGTTTCTTAGCGTCCGAAAACGAAATAAAAATCTCAGGTACCAAAAACATTCTTTTTGATTTTGTTTAATTACCGTGGTCAGACTAACTCAGATAATTAGGAATCGTAATAATCTCTAGAGAAATATCTGTGTGAACTTCCAAGTCACCCTTAGTCCAAGTTATAAACCTAACCACGGATGAAACTTCCTCGAAGTCTCCACCCAACACAAATAGTTTTTCCCCAAATAGTAGATTAACGTTTCTTATTACCTTTAAATTCGATCTAGTTTGGCAATGGTCTTTCGTTGGCATTGACGCTTCATTTCAAATAATTAAATACGCTGCATTATACAGTTTAAACAAATGTTTTCCCTAAGCTAACCGGAACACAAATGAAACAGCAATTTCAGTTATTTTCCACAGTAAAGAACTTACTCCTCAAGTAAGCCTCATCAGTAATTGACTTTTGTTGTAGGTTTAAGCTCATGCTTTATTGCTATTGTAAGGATTGTCTGGCATGTGCCTATTCTGAAATAAATTGTTGTAATTAGCGGAAGAAAGTGCTTATATATTTAACCATCTTGGTTATAAATGTTTTGCGTTGTATCTTATTACGAACTTTTTGAGACTCGTGGTATGCTAGGAAATCTTATGAAATCTTATATTTGTATTTTAATTTGTTGCTTATTTATAGCATTTTATAGGTTTTCGCTTAACGACGTTTAGTGGGCGTGGCTGTAGTTCGATTACGCAATACCAACCTTCTTATAGTGCTAAGGAACATGCGTATAGAGCTTTATCGAAATATCTTAATTTTTATTCAAGTTATCGCTTGCACGGTCGAGCGGACGGACGTAATAACTGAGGAAGGGCTAATTTTTCACAATTTTCAGAGACCAAAGCATATTTTCAGGCGTTGACAAAACTTTTTGTTAAACAAGCGCTAATTTCGGGCGTAACCGAACATTTTATACTCTAACAATTTTCAAAGATCAAAGCCAGGGACATTTACAGATGTTGACAAAGCTTTTTTTAAAGAATATTACGTAAGAATTCAAAATTTATTATTCGACGAAATTGTTATTAGATTAAAATCATATCCCTCACTACTACAGCATTACTACATTTTATTACGTGTCCGAAATATTTATAGCGAAATCAACCAATTAACCCACAAGGTATATGCCATTAAACTCAAAAGCTCTAACTTAATGTATTGGGTATATTTGGAAAAGGTCAACCAGAGAATTGAGAATCTCTTTATTATGGATATGGGGTATAGATCAACAAAGAAGGAAAGAAGGCACGTCCACTTAATTTCATGAAATGTTACGCATGTTGACCTACATAAAAGGTTTAAAGTCAACTGAAAAGATGGAACTCACTACATCACTAGGGAAAGTCTGGACTGATTTGATAACCTTTTGCCTTTCAGTATGCTCGTGAACATGTTTAATAAAAATTTTTGTTAAGGAAATTCACACACTTACCAATATATTCAGGATATGGCATACTAGAATAACGAAAATCAATATAATAGGTACATGGGGGCTGAAGTAATTTATGAACCAATTTTCCAATTTTCGCCTACAAACTATGGTATAACCAACAGGAAGTTTGAAATCCTTAAAATAGGTATATGCGGGATAGGGGAAGTATTAACGCCATTTTAAAAATGTTTGGCACCAAAGCTCTCCAATATTATGAAAATATGCCCATTGAATTATATTGACATTGACCGATATACACATACATTGTCATAAAGTCAACCGGAAGTTTTAAAATCTTTATTTTAGATATATTTGGGATGGGAGAAGTATAGGCCCGATTTTATCAATTTTTGGCAAAAGAGCAGACTATTGTCAGGAAAAACTAATTTCGTTAACATATCTTTCAGATTGAGCGGTCATTTCGGTAAGAATTTATCCATGGGCAGTGAGGTCCACATATTCGATATTTGGGGTTTTAAAGTCAAGGTTTGTTTTTCACCTTTTTAAGGTGGCAGATTACATACCGCCAAGACACTATTTGTGCAGATATATTCCGTTATCAATTTATACGTTAACTTTTATGTCACTCCGCCCAATTTTTACTGTGATTTTTTATGCTTCTGACATTATTCTTCGGCGGCATTATATAGACGTGGAAATAACATGATTTCGCCCATCTGCAATGCCAATCTCCTCAGAGAGACAAGGGCATACGTGTACCAAGTTTCACTAAGAATCTCAATTTTTATTCAAGTTATCGCTTGCACCGGCAGACGGTTGGATAGCGAACGATGTGCTTTACGTGGGAACCTGCCGTTGTACAGCCTAACTCCATGGTGTTCAAAAACACAACGGATCCATACAATGCGTTGATCGACGCCTCGAAGGTGGATAGCATTTGCTAAACGCCTGTCGGTACCAATTGGCAGTGGGGAGTGGACACACTGACCCCCTTGGTGGGCTCCAAGGCCCATCTAAAACCTCTGCCGTACTTTGGGTCCGGCACTCGGTTGCAAGGCAACTCCACATTGAGCTGACGCAAGGCCATCTCTTCTTTCATTTGGGTTTAAACCACAGCCACCACGATACTCCCCGAAGGGCCATGCAGCATGGGCAGGTTGGATTGAACTCCAAGGCTCCTGCTCCCCGTGGTACCAGAATTTAGTCTCCGGTCAGACCTCGTAGCCGAAAACTACTACCAGTTGAGCTTCCATACAGCTCTGCACTGTTGACCAAGGGTTGAACCCCACACACTTAATATAATATAGCCCCACTTATACTCTAATTAAAACCTTAATGTCCAGCTAAACCCCTCCGCCGCTTAAACAACTCACGCGCATACAACCCAAACAATTCCACTTGCTCGGCACTCCGACTAGTGGAGATCACACCACTAAGATCTAACTGTCCGTCAGTCCAGCTAATACCAAAAGTCCCAAGATTCCTAATGTCCGAGTACATAGGGCACTCTGCTATAACATGAGCATAGTCTTCAAAGCGTACCCCACACAAACACTCTGACACGTCTGATAAGTGCTTCTGATGCAAAAATGCATTCAGAGGGCGATGTCCAGTAAGCAGAAAACCGAGGCTCAGACAGAATCTGAAGTCTGGGTTGCCCTTAACCAATGTAACGTCGTGAATGTACTCGTAGGTTACCCGACTGTTAGGGCTATTGTCCCAACGGTCTTGCCACACCCTCCTAACCCTATTATCTGGAAGCTCCCTGCTCTTTAGATACCCCTCCCTCTCCACTTCCACGTCGGAAAGCCAGTCAATTTGGGGCAAGTACACACTCAATCCCCTTCTTAACCTGAATGTAATAGCACGCTTTATGACAATCAGGTCAAGGAGGGTGCACCATTTGTTTGAGGCAACTATCTTATGTAGTTGAAAATCAATGTTCAGAATCTTATATATCATTCTTCATACATTTCAGCATACAAACACGTCCCCTCGCTTATAACCCATAAAAAAAAATCATTTACATAATGTTCAATAAAGAATTTTATTTAGGAAATCTTATTTACTAGGATCGAACTTCATATATTTTCTATACTAATAATAGATGTAACTCTGGAATGAGTAAGTTTTCAAAACCGCCAAATCCGACTTCGAGCTGCCAGACAAAGCAATTTTACGTTTTCTTCGTCGTATACTTGTCATCGTCGTCATCACCCTTTACTGAACTCATTTGGGGAACCCTCCTCAGTTGGCAAAACTTTATATTTAACAAAGGCACATTACCATGAGAAAATGATTTTCTTTGAATTTCAATAATTTATTTTCATATTTCAATATATTCATAATTATATTCAATATTTTCGGTAAAAAGTCAGTCATAAGAACTGAGGTATACATATTCGGCATTTTGGGATTTGAAAAGTTGGCCATCTTTCACAGCGTAACATAAAAATGTCAGGACAATGTTGTAAATTTGAATGAAATTGGTATAGTACTTTCTACGATAGAGGATTTCCAGCCCGTTGTCCAGTTTTTATATCGATTCCTGTGAAGCCCTAAGGTACCGTCTTGAAAGTGAAATTTATGCTTCTAACGCTTTAATTTAGAGTGGGCATGATTATCATCCGATTTACATTGTCTGAGGAGGTGCCGGAGGGACCTGTCGTCAGAAAGTTTGGTAGATATAGCTTTAGCGGTTTGTGAGATATGTATTTTAAAAGCGCTGCCATACCCACTTTGCAAACATTTTTGAACTGCAATATGGCTTTCTACTGCAATTCGATGTACTAAATTATTGTTTTGCATCTTAATTTTCGGCTTAGTTATAGCATTTTATAGGTTTTCTTTTAACGCAAAAGGGGCATCTTTTTGTGGGCATATCAGCAGTCCGATTCCGCCCATCTGCAATACCTACCCCCTCAGAGTGTCAGGGAATATGCGTACCAAGTTTTATTGAGATATCTAAATTTTTAGACAAGTTATCGCCTATACGAACAGAGGGGCTGAGAAACACTCACTAGGAATTCAACTCTTCTTAAATATCTTGCACTAATATTGACATATGCGATAAAAACTTAACTAAAGGGGTAGAAAGTATTCTATCAGGGATATGGGGGCAGCAAGGTCTAAACCGATTTCGTTCATATTCAGCATTTAAGTTCATTAAAATATCGAACTTATTGACCAACATAAACAGTATAAACTCCAACTGAAAGAAAATATTAGATACATAGGGACCAGGGGAATCCTGGACTGATTACATTTACTTTTGGCATTCAAATAAGTTACGAGGTGTGTTCAAAAATATCGCGAATTTTCGTTTTTTGAAAAAAATATTTTTCATTAATTAATTTCTACATTAATGTTGTCGCCTTCAAAATAGTCTCCATTCGATATTATGCACTTATGTATGCCAGCGCTTCTTCTAATCGTCGAAACGCTTCTCAAACTCGATTTCTGGGATAGTCCTTAGGTTTTTTTTTAGTGATTTCAATGTTATCTATGCTTGTAAAACGTCGGCCCTTTAAGGTTCTCTTTATTTTTGGAAATAGGAAAGAGTCACACGGAATCATGGATGGCGAATATGGAAGCTGGGGCATCATTGCAATCTTGTTTTTAGCCAAGAATTCACGAACAAGCAACGAAGTGTTAGCAGAATTGAGCAAAAGTCATGAATTGTTTTTCCACAAATTTGGGAGTTTTTTTCGGATTACTTCAGGCAAAGGGCTTTGAACTTGTAAGTAGTACTCCTTATTGATCTTTTGACCTTTAGGCAAGAATTCATAATGCACTATGTCATTAAAGACGAAGAACACACCTCGTATACTTGATTACCGATATATTAGGTATTTAGGCAAATAAAATAACAAAATCTTTAAGTGCAGAATATTACCATTTTCGAAAACAAACTGTAGTATATTCAAGATACATGTTTATTAGATTTTGCTAATACATTTTAATTATTTATTGATATATACAGTAAAGTGAACCGTAAGTTTGAAAATCCTTATACTAGAAGCTAATGCAATTTAAAATTATGTAATATTTTATATAGGCATTGTTATGGTCTGATTTCACTTACTTTCCGACAGTACCTTAATGATGGCAAGATAGAAGATCTATATACTTACTAAATACGGTTGAAAGTGGTCGAGTTGTTGCTGAGATAATGAAAAAAGTGGGTGAGCTCCACGGTATTTATAATCTTTTCATGCCAACTTTTCTGTAAAACTCAATACTTCAGACGTTTATCGTTAGGGATTTAACGCGCTTGTAATAGTTTTCAACATAACCCTTGCAAGAGGGATGGAGTGTTTATTATTTGATTTAACTAGTTTTAATTCTGTGCGAAGGGATGGTAAATATGAATGCTTTCAGTAAGCTGGGTTGTCGTGGTTTTAGCAGTTTGTGAGATATGTACATAAAACCTATTGGTAGCTCCACGGCCAATTTATGTACCGGGGTTTCTACGTATTATGAAGGTCTGTGGGAGAATGTACCGAAGTTATTGAGTGTCTGCTTACCAACTTTAAATAGATCGATATCGATCGATTTACGTATTAATAAATACCAGCGCAATCCATTTACATCATAAATAGAAGCTAAGATTTTCCCTGAAAGTGTAGTATATTTAAAATGAATAAGCCCAACACCACCCAAAAAATATATTTGTAATGATAGATAAGCAAAAAATCAGTAAAAAATAAAATTATAAACAGTAAGTAAAAGAAAATTTTTCTTATAATATGATGGCAATTAGAGCAAAAATAATAATAATAATTTGCAATGAAAAATTAAAACAGTAAACATTCAAAAAACAACACAACACAAAAAAGTAAAACAAAAACAATATTTGAATGTACTAACAAAAGCAATGTTTAAAAAGGTAGCAACAATATATTATATTAGTAAAAATGGCTCGGCACAGAAATTGAAGATAATTAAAGTATAATTAAATTCAAACACGGCAATATAGCATTAATGACACGAATAATTAGCTCACAGTGGTTCACGCAATAAATTCACTTATTAGAATTAATTTAAATGAAATAGAAACATTTGAGCAAAGAATTTACGAAATTCGCATAACCGAAAATCTATAATTCTATTCTTTTCCCTGTCTATCGGTTGATATAAAGCATATTTTAACGGCATTGGGTCAACATGTTATCTTAGACATAATGAGGGTTAGTTCTCGGTGCATCTCAAAAAAATCGGTGCATGCGTTTCCCCTACGACCAGCAAAATTATTTTCGTCTTTTTGGTTGACATGGGTTATCATTGGATATGGGTTGGTATAGCCCTCATATATACCCTTTAAGCCTGAATTTAAAAATACGCTCCTTTTTTTAAGAGCATTAGAAATAAATTAAATTGATCTTAAAATTTAATTTAACTCGGAACTCCAAACACTCTTCCGCTGGTGCAATTGTAACATAAATACACATATGTGAAGTTCACATTTTTTCGAAAGCACATTTGCTATTTCAAATTTAAACACATTGTTTGACGAAACTGTATTTAAATCTGCTTTTTAGAATATGTTCACTTTTTTTAAGTGGACTATTTATCTGAAATTCAGGAAACTTTTTTTTTAAATAAAATGAAATTTAATTTAATGACATTATTGTGAAAGTACGCGAATTCAACAAAAAAGCGCATTACAATTAATAGTAATAATGTTTATATTTCAAAATCCTTTAGTGATATGTTTTTGAGAAATTAATAAGTAAATTCAGCAGGATGCTATTACTTTTTCGAAAGTTGTCAATATACACGTTACAATATAATTGATTTTGAAGCTAAATTCAAGAATATCCAAAGCACGAAAATTTAATAGTCTAAGACCCGGTTGGTGGCAGACTATTTTATCAAAGATGACATTTTTTTTAAAGGCTCTCCTTTGCATACCTTACATGAGAAGGAGACCCACTAAGCTCAGTCAAGGCAGCTATGACAGCACTTAGGACAGACAGGCACTTACATCAGAACATATTCAGAAATATTCGAACAAAGCTTCCGTTTGGTCCCGTTAAAAGGCACAATAAATGCAAAAAAAAATTAACGATTTTGTTAGTTTCAACCTCTTGGCAGACATCTTGAAAATTTAAAAAAAATTGGAAAAATATTTTAACGACAATGTCATCATTTAACAAATTTAAAAAAAAACAAATTTTATCAACAACTCAATTGGGTAGACAATGTTCATCAAATTAACATCTACGAACAACGGAAAAATTGTTCATCCAACATATATATCATATGTCATCATTTTCACTTAATGCAGAAGACGAAAATCCGGAAAAAAATTCAGTGTTGGAAAAATCGGTTGATGTGTCTCAGAATCAACAAATTCAATAACTGATATTCCATCTTCTGTAAAATTTGTCACAGTCAATTTGGGTAAAGCATGCTTTTTTTGCAACAAAAAAAAAATAGTAATACTAAAATAAAAAATTCCTTCCAAAAATAGTTGCAATGCACACTTGTAATAAACATAAATTTCAAAAAGGCTTTTAAGATCTCCATACTGAAACAGATTTAAAAAAGGAAACATTGGAAAAGCCAAAAAATATTACAACCGAGGGATTTCTTTATCACAATGCTTGGAATCAAAAGAACCTCATATATAAATGAACCATCGGGGCATGCTCCTCGAGAAAATCATTAAATAATTTTTCGAGAAATATGTCTTATAGAAGAGAACGTAATTAAACGTGGGCGATTGTACTTTGTTTCGAATTTACATGAACGAGGAAACGTCAAAGCGTTTACAGCAAAATATTTGGGAGAAAAATTCCGAAATAAATTTACCGATCAAATTCATATAATGATTTCTAATAGTAATATAACAGTTGTTCCTAATTCACTGTTTACTCATTTAAAAGATTAGGATATTTTACAAGCTGCAGCAACTATGCGGAATAAAAAATAAATGGAAATTATCAGACAACTTTAATATATGGTAACGTTAAAAGAAATCAATTATTTTTTAATACACGGATTGTACCTGTGCTTATTTGCATTGCATAAGCGCGATCGGGTCACGCCATATGGCGTTAGGAAGATAAATAAAAAAACTTCTCAGACAGTTATATGATTGTTTGAATCGTATTGTTCGAGCACGTGTTAAAGATGGACATTAACAATGGGAAGATAATCCATATTTTACAATTTTTCTTCGATAAAGATGAAAACGGAAGAAAAACGGCTGAGAATGGGAATAACGTTTATGGTCCTGATACTGTAACAGCCACTTACCACAATTTTGGTTTCGTCAATTTAGTTTCAGTAATTTTGACGTCAAAGATGCATTACGCTCAGAAAGGTCTATTGTTCAAAATATCGAAAAAATAAGGGAAATCGTAGAGTCCGACCTTCATGGAAGCACTCTTTAGATTGCTTTGACATTGCACTAAAATTTTTTGAAACTATTTAAATAAGGCTGGATGTAAAAAGATGCTCGATGTGTGGGCGCCACAAGAGTTAACGCAAAAAAAACCGCATGAACCCAATTTCCTTCTACGAATCGCAGCAATATCGATCCATCTCTGAAGCGGACGGTTACTGGTTATGAAAGTGGGTGACTTAAGACAACGTTAAGCGAAAACGGTCATGGTCGAATAGCGGTGAGCTGGTGCAAACAGCGACGAAGCTAGGATGGACGGTCAGGAAGGTTTTTCTATGTGTTTGGTGGAATTGGCAAGGAATCATTGTCATCTAGGATTGTTTATTATACACTCTCACAACCCGCTTAAGCTATATCAATCAAACAATCTGAAAAAGTCCCCCTATCGTATCGTATTATAACCACGCCGACTCCCCATACGAAGGTTATGTTAAAAACTATTAAATATTTCAATATCTCGCTGAAGAAATCAGACATATACATTAAGTCTGCAATCAATCGAGTGCAGTAGTATATTATATATTCTTACGATTCGCAAGAAATAAAGGCGAGGAAATAAGGGAGGAAAGATATTTTCAGGTGTTGGTAAAACTTTATATTAAATGAGTCAGAGGCAGCTCAGCAGTACCATCTTTAATGCTTCTGACATTCTTCTTTAGAGAGTCAACGCACTTTTAGTAGTTTTCAACATATCTTTTGTATGGGGGGTGAGCGTGGCTATTATCATACGGTATAATGAAATGTTAGACGGAAAGGTTTCCAGCAAGTTTGGTTGATATGGCTTTCTTTGTGCCGAGTCCCTCTTCATAATATTCTTTGCTACGTTTTTAAACATTGTAGTTTTTTAGGCGTTTTCATATTATTTGTGATTTATTTTCTCTTTCTCTATTAATTGCATGTTGCTTTTGGAATATCTCAGCGGATCTAAAACTGCTCGCTGTCTATTTTCTAACACTGTTTCTTTTTGAACTTAGGTTAGCAATTACTATTTTATTGCTTTCATCTTTAATTGCAATTTCTTTTTATTTTTGTTTTTATTATTGCACTAATTACCATTACAACAATATTACAACAATAGATTACAATATATGTTAGTTATTAAATTATTTACAGTTTGTTCTTTTGCTTTTATTATCATGAGTTTTAATTGTTATTGTCCAAACTGTGTGATGGTAAAGGATTACGCTGGTCTTGCCTAAATAATGCCTTGAAATCCTCACCGTAAAATTTAAGCCTTATGAAACATTGTTCCAATCGTTTAGCGCCTAAATTATTTTCATGAAACTTTTAAGCCTGCCCCTAAACGTAAACATCCGTCTGACGATGAGTCAACCAGTTCTTCTGTATTCTGTATATCAGCGTTTCTCCTCCGAACATTGACCTTATAAATCTTTCTTCACCGTGCCCTAAAGGTGAGAAGCCTACTACGTCTGAAGAGCTCACTTCCCCTAAAGCTCTACCTAACGCATTTAAGAATCAAAACATTGAGGGTCCACCTCCTCCTTGAAGTAAAAACTCACTTGCTTCTTTTAAACATTTGGTTGTAATACCACCTAAAACATCTATATTTATTTCTAGATTCGCGTAGGATACCTCGGTTGACGACATAAAGTTTTACATATAGTCGAAGTTAAAAATTGATAATATTCAAATTCAAAAGTTAAAATTTAATTAATGGAGAAACATATCCTCTTTTAAAGTAGATGCATCTCTCGAAAACTTTCCAGTGCTTCTTGAAAGCGCATTCTGGCCATCTGGTGTATTTGTACGTGAATTTAAGTATAAACGTAAGCTTACTGAAGCAAATGTCTCTAAAACACCTAACAAAGCCGCTGAAATAAAAAACCGAGTGATGGAAATTCGCTGAGTATTTATTATCAAAATATTAGATTCACGGACCAGGTGTACTTTTTGCAATTCACTCCACTGCATTCCATTAGAAGAAGTTCTTGTTCATAACACCGACTCTTTTGAAATTAAATGCATCAAAATTTATATTAACAGTTACCATATTTATTTAACATTATCTTATATAACTAATCCAAACAAATTCGATATACTCTTAGCTGTAGCGAAACGTTGATAATACTTAAAAGTTTTCCGCAAATTGGTGTGATCCTCTTGTTTTACTCAAATAACTGTCGAAACCACAAACAATTTACTTGGTAATAGTCATCCAATTTATGGCTTCTATATTCGGTTTAACTTCGTAAAAGCTATCTTTAAAAAGCTGAATAAGGAACTATCTAATTCAACGTGACCAGACTGCAACGGAAATATTGAATATAGTGCCTGAGATTTCAATAAAACTATTATAAATTTATTTGAAAAGTGTGTCCCAAAAGTCATTGCTACTAAAAGAGAAAGTAAGGAATAACCAGGTATTCTAACCTAAATAAATTAAACAAGTAAGAAAGGGCTAAGTTCGGGTGTAACCGAACATTCTATACTCTCGCAATGTGCAAAGATCAGAGGCGGGGATATGCTTTCAGGTGTTGGCACAACTTTATATTAAAAAATGTTGCGGAAGGATTTAACATTCATTATTCGACGAAATTATCAATGGATTGCAATTATATTTGGTATCTTATTAACTTATATTACAAGCCATAGACTCACGTACTTTTATTACTATATTTTGCCTCGCATCAGAGATATTTATATTAAAATCTACCACATTAACTCAAAAGTGATATATGCGATTTAAACTCAACCAAAGTGGTTTAATGAATATATTAGATATATGAGGAAAAACTCAACCACAGAAAGGCAAATGATTACATTAAGAATAAGGGGCTTAGACCATGGTCCAAAACCGATTTCTTTCATATTTACCGCGAATTCACATTGTGTTTAAGACAACACATCCACGTAATTTCATTAGAATATCACACATATTGACCAACATAAACGGTTTAAAGTCAGGTGGAATGTCGGGAATTCTTATATCGGGCATTTTTGGTATAGAGGAAGATCTGCTGACCACATTAACTTTTTCATCATTCAAGTATATTAGGGTGCATGTTTTCACCCAATTTCGTGAATGTAACTCACAAAGTGACTTTATTAGTGATAAAGTCGATTTAGTGACATATTCGGCATAACGTCTGCTAGAATAACGAGAGTCATTATACGTAGTATATGGGAGCTGGGCTAATTCGTTCACCGAATTCACACATTTTCGGCAGTAAGCTATGGTATATCCAATTTCATTCCGACATCTTACAGATTTACCGAAATATATGGTATAAAGTCTACCGGAACTTTGAAAATCCGTCTATTATGTAAATGGGGGCTAGGGGTAGTATTTAACCTATTTTCACCATTTTTGATACCAGAGCACACCATTATCATGGCAAGATAATACTCCAATTTCATTACAATATCTTACAGATTTAACGATATTTTCGGTAAAAAGTCAGATAAAGGCACTGATCTGATCTGATCAGAGGGCTTGAAAAGTTATAATCCAATTTCAACCATTTTTACGCATGAGATGGCATAGCTTGAACGTACTATTCGTGAAAAGCTTTGTTCCAATATCTTAATTGATGCTCGATTTATCTACTTTAAAGTGAAAGTATCAGATGAACTTAAGATTGTGTTATATGAGAAGTAGGCGTAGTTCTTATCCGAGTTCGCCCTTTTTCACAGCGTGACATAAGAATGCAAATATAATGTCAAATACCAAATTTTTTTAAATTGGTTAAGGCATTCTTGAGATATGGGATTTTTCCTAAAAGTGGGCAGTGCCACGCCCATAACCAAACCTTTACACGCACTCTTATGCAACCCTTCCGTATGATATTTGCTGCAAGATTTAATGTTTCTGACATGTTCCTTCAGCGGGTTCACGCTTTTTTTAGTAGTTTTCAACATAGCTCTTGTATGGGAGGTGGGCGCGGTTATAATCCGAGTTTACTGATTTTCTCAGTATACGAAGAGATGTTAGAAGACCTTACTCGGAGATTGAATTTATATAACTTATATCTATTGGAGCTTCATTTATATAGCTATAACGGTTTGCGAGATATATATATTGGAGCCCCGTATATGCCCCGGTCTAGTAGGATCCTCTGTAACAAATAATACGTTTATATCTTAATTTTCAGCTTAGTTATAGCACATTATCTGTTTTCTATTAATAGCACTTTGTGGGCGTGGCAGATGTCCAATTATGCCCATCTGCAATAACAACCGTCTTACGGTGACAAAGAACATGTGTACCACGTTTCATCAAAATATCTTAATTTTTACTTAAGTTATCGCTTGCACGGGCGGACGGACGTACGGACGGACTGGTATTTAAACTCGTCTCTTCATCCTGATTATTTATATATATCTACGTCTATATCTAACTCGTTTAGTTCTATGTGTTACAAACAACCGTTAGGTGAACTAAACTAATATAGTCTGTAGCAACATGTTGCGAGAGTATAAAAATAGAGAGACTTCTGCTTTTAAACTTTTTAAAGAAACTGTCTTACTTGTCGACTATTCAAAGTATTCAGCAGATGTTATAATAATGACATTAATAAGGTAAAAATAAAATTGTATGTTATGAAATATTGCTTTATGGTTTCGTTAACTCTATTTTCCCTATATATAATATATAACTATAACTATTTTCTCTTTACTCTATTAAGTCTGTCAAGTCATGTGACAATCACATTATTCCCAACATGTTTGAGTACGTTTCAATTCCAGTTACTGTACTAATTCTCCTGAAACTGTTCCCTATCAGTATAATTTCCGTCCAATTACTTCAATTAATGCACCAATATTTCCGAAGAAGACTTCTTACTTCATTTAGATAAGTTTCCTTAAAAATTGTGACAAATGTATGTACTTGCTGTACACACAAAATATGACAAATGTACAAAGATATTTAACTTCTCTCTTAAACAAGGTATGGAAACAGCCGGTTATAATCCCTTTGCATAACAGTGGATTTAGGTCATTCATTGAAAACTATAGGGGAATTGCAAAAATATCGGCAATAACTAAACTTTTTGAAGCTATCACAGATTACATAACTTTTTCCATATCGCCATTAGTTTTATGTTCTCAGCAGGGATTTCGGATTTCTACACTAAAAGATTTGGTTGAATTTGTGAACCATGTTTCAGAGGGTTTTAGGGAGAATAAGCATACTGATTTTACACGTATATACCAATTTTAGCAGAACTTTCGATAAAGTAAATCAATGAATTGATATTTCATGACACGCTTTCGGATTCATTAAAGATCTCTTTAGATGCTTCTTGTGGTAGTCATCTTGGTCCAATTCTGTTTTTGTTTTTTATTAATGATATTTCTTCTGTAATACAGTACTCAAAATGTTTTAAATCCCGACAATGTAAAGCTTTTTAAATTATTTATTGTACTTCAATTGATGAAAGGTGTCTATTGAAAACAGTCTTAAACAACTTGGTTACTCGATGTGATAGAAATGATATGGCACTTAATCTTTAAAAATGCAAGACGATGTGCTTTTCCCTCTCCCTTTAAAATAAAACACTATAGTCTAGAGCAAATATTTAACTTTGTTGAATAGGCGTTACTATGGATCCCAAACTTAAGTTTAGTCTCCATGTTAATAAAGTGATTTTGAAAACCAAAGGTGTTCTTAGTTTTATTAAAATGTGGTCTAAAGAATTTAGAGATCGGTATGTTAATAAAAAATTTTTTACCATTTTAGTTAGGCTTATATTAGAATACCTCTCTGTGGATGGAACCCGAGTTGCCAAATTCATTCTGATAAATTAGAGGCCGTTCAAAAACAACTTTTACTTTTTGCCTTAGCGCAATTTCGGTGATATTTTAGAACAAGTTTTCTTTCATACACTAGTCTTTTAAAACTTATCTTTCTACCCCCGCTAGTCGTAGATAAATGCTTGGCATAATTTTTGTTAGTGAAACTCATGAATGGAACTTGTTCTTTTAGTTCTTTTCTCTTGTCAGAAGCTAAATTTAATATACCGGCTCGCTTATCCAGGCAGTTTAGAGCCTTACTGTTAGATCATCATTTTAGAATTTCATTAGAAAATCATTTAGATCAAACTTCAAACTAAACTAACCATTCCGCCGCATATGTCATGATTTTAGTTCTCATTTCTGCACGTTTGATTTTTTACACTCAGTTTTCAGCATTAAACGTATATTATTTTTCCTTAATAAATGAGATCATGTAAAATTTATTATAATTTAATATTAATCTGCTGGTATTTGTGTTTTTGTAGCTGAGCAGTTTTAGATCTCGATGCTTAAAATACTCTCTTGTCTTTTTGATTCGTCTAATTCTGCACGAATGCGGAATGCGCCCCTCTCGTCGGTTGGGCAGGAGAATTGTAATTATTGGGTTTATTAGTATTATTATTATCTCTGTTTTTACTCAAGTTATCGCTAACACGGACAGATGGACAGATTCGATTAGTTTTAGCTGTTAAAAACAACCATTAGGTGAACAAAATGTTATATTCTCAGCAACATGACGCGAAAGTATTAAAATGTAGCACATACGAGTATATTCAATACTTGTTTTTTAATGGAATAGTGAACTGATTTTCATCAAATCAGTACTGCGGAAGGTGTATACTGAAATCAACATTTTTTAACACTGAACGACGAATTCATTTTCGATATCGAGTGAAAGAGCAGAAAGTCAACAGACTTATTTACCCAATTCTACCTCAAACAGAAAGAAGAAAATATCTATATTGGTTGTATAGCGGTTACGAGAACGAATGGACCGATGTCTGCATTTTTTGACACTAACCCACATTATGTTTAAGACAGGTTTTAACTTAATGGCTATAAAATATTCCATATATTAATATATATATTAGGAAATGGAGGAGAAAATAGGAACGAAAATCGTAAAATTATCTATATAGGGGCTAGACCAAGGCCTGGGCCCATTTCATTAATTTTGCTCTTTAAAAAAACGTTATGGTCCAGAAAACGTGTACACCAAATTTCAATAAATATCACATATCCACTGATACATAAAGTCAATTGAAAAGTAAGAAATCACTATGCTGGTCCTGATGTAATTCTTGCACCAATTTCGCTCATTTCCTCACTGAACTACAGTATTTATAATATACTGCGTTCACATAAGTTTTTAAAGATACTCATATATATATATCATACTCACCGATACAAGACAACTACAATAAACCATTATATATTTACATGGATGTTAGCAGAACTGTACCGATTTGATAAATTTTTGGCACCAGATCATGCTGTTACCACGTATAATATTCCCACTTAGTTCCACTAAGATATCTTAAAAGGTCCGATGTCTTCTATATAAACTTAGCTATAGGCATTGAGGACGTCATATTAGGTATCATTTGCTTGAAAACATATAGCCCGACTTCGACGACAGATATACTACAGATATCTCTTCTGATTGTGTTGATTGTAAGTGTAAGCCTTTCAAACGTTGTCTGGTTGTCGGCTGCAAAACTTTTATCAAATCCACACGCAAAAGGTGGCCGACCACATTTTGGTTTAGTACTTAGTGAAATCAGCGTTTGATCTGTCGGTTTTTTAAGATTAATATACATTAATTCTCAAGATAGCACTTTACCGGCTCTTTGTTTGAACTGGCACATATAAGTGAGATTTATATTTTTTTTATTTTGTATAAAGATAAACTTATCATTAATATAAGTTCTTTTAATTTAGAATTTTCAATGCAATGCGGTTCCAAGAAGGAGAAAAAATTAAAGCTTGGCTTTTATCAATTTTGATGGTTCATAGCGCAGTTGCTGGGAACCCAGATGCAAAAAGACTTTATGATGATTTACTAAGTAACTATAATAAACTTGTTCGTCCTGTGGTGAATACAACAGATGTTCTTAAAGTATGCATAAAATTGAAGTTGTCACAACTCATTGATGTGGTAAGTATTAAGGAAAACAGGAATTTTTTAATGCGATATACCTATAGTGCCTATGGAAAATTTTTTATTCCCACAAAATATATGGCCACTTCTTTGGTTCTAATATCGAATATTTTGACCAATATAAGCGTTATGAAGTCACCGAAAAATCTAAAATCATCATTGGGTGTAATGGGACTAGAGGAAGGTCTAGACGTATTGTATTTCCTCTTCGAATAAAACTAGAACATGCTTCAGAAGACATTTTCACAATTTTATTAAGATAAATAAGATAATAAGACACAGAGTCAAATAATAATATGCAGTATACGGCGACTTGGATAATTTATGAAACGAGTTCACCGATATATAAAATATGGTATAAAGTTAACCAGAAGTCAAATATCACTAAATTAAGTATAAGGAGGCTAGGCGAGGCACAATTCTTAGCATAAGGCCACAACGTTATCAGAAAATTAATATCTCTTAATTACAAAAAGATATCTGGGGTTTTAAAAATTAAAGTCCGATTTTGATTATTTTCAGATGAAGGCACTATTTGTGGAAAGCTTAATTCTGACGGTTATACTAGCGGACTTTGAACCTTACATATTGGTCAATATGCTTGATATTTCAATGAAATTAAGTGGATATGTTTTTTAAACATAATGTGGTTTCACAATAAATGTAAATAAAATCGATAAGAACCTCAGAATCATCTAAACCTCATAAACCTCTAAACTTCATATCCCTAATATTAATATAGTTTTCCTCTTGTCTGGTTGATAGTTTTCTCATCTCCCCAATATATTTAATTTTGGCTGAGTTTATATCTCATATATCATTTGAGTTTATTTGGTGGATTTTATTACAAATATCTCGAACTCAAAGCAAAATATGAGAATGAAAGTGCGGGAGTTTAAGAGCTGTAATATAACTTAATAACTTCATGATTGTAGTCCATTCACGGTTCGTCAAATAATTAATGTTAAATTTTTATCCAACATTTCTTGATGGAAAGTTTTGCTAGCATCTAAAAGTATTTTCCTTTGATTTTTGCACATTCCGAGAATATAAAGTGTTCGGTTACATCCGAAATTTGCCCTTCCTTAATTGTTAAAAATATAGCTTTGGCACCACCTGAAAATTGGGAGTGTATGAAGTGTTCGGCTGTACCCGAACTTAGGTTACTGGTTTCGAGATTAAATTGTTGGTTATAATTGAAAGTATTAGTTTGTTAGAACTCCAAGCAAGTTTCTTGCAATAACTAGATACAATTTTTATCATATTACTCAAGCGGACTTTAAAGCATTGTATTTCAAATAAATTCTGCTCACTAAATGGGATATTTATCGAATTTTTTTTTTATGGTACTTTATTTGGATTTGGATTTTATTATAGTTCTCTGAATGCTTACTTTACTCATCGCAACATAGAAATATTACAAAAGCCATACACACTTGGCAAATGTAAATGATAAATCTATTTTTGATATGGTGAATAAAGTTGTTTAACCTTCCTTAGATAGATAATATATATGAGATAAATAATAGTAACTTAAGAATATTAATTTTTCAGAATCTCAAAAACCAAATAATGACGACAAATCTATGGGTTGAACAAGTAAGTACACTTATGAAAGTTTGATTAATGTTTTGGCAATTATCACAGCAACAGAACACCATACTGCATTACTTGCAGTCGCATCAAAATATCAAAATATATGAATAAAAATTTAGAAAGCCTCCTTCCTTTTAACAAAGATTGAGAACCGCTGCACCGATTAAACGTTTCTTTATATTATGTTCAAAGAGCGTCTTTATTGGAAAATTGGGAAAATTTTAGTAATCTATACAACTTCTAATTGTCCTCATTTACCACATTCTTGAGTAACGAACCGTTCGTTGTGTAAACGCTTTGTATCCCTTTGTTGTTTGAAATGTGACAATGTTGGCATTGCGGATGGGCATAAACGGAACATGGAAAAAACTGCCACCTCCACAAAATGCCGTTAAACGAAAACCTATAAAATGCCATAACTAAGCTCCCAATTAAGATATAAAATTGGAATTTAGCACAGTGAATCAAAGCAGGGGGGAGCATTTGAGGGTTGAACATTTTTTAAAAAGTGGAGACGGCCCTGCGCCTAATAGGCTTAACGTACATATCTCCCAAACCACAAAATTTCTATCAAGCAACCTTGTTCAGACCAAATATTTTTACCACCTACTTATGCGCTGGGAAAATTGAGTGAAATTCCTTTTCAACCTTTCATAAAAAGGATATGTTGAAATCTACTAAAAGTTCGTTAACTTGCTGAAGAAACATGTGAGAAGCAGAAAATTACCTAACTAATATAAGGGCTTTCAAACTTCCGGGCAATATGTAAGCTATCTTAAAGAAAGCCACTCATCTGGTAATAATGTGTCGAGGTGCTAAATTTAAATAAAATCGGATCAGTACTACCCCTATCCCCCATGTACCTAATATAAGAATTTCATCTCTGGTTGGCTTTATACGGTATATGTGTATATATCTGTCAATGTGTATGATATCTTAGTAAAATTAAATGAAGGTATAATATTGGATATGCTAAGGGTTAATGCCGAAAATGTGTGAAATCCGTCAATGAATTACACCATTATTGTCAATGTCAATGAATTACTGCATATAAAGATTTTCATCATTACAGAAGACTTTATGCCGAATATGTTGATAAATGTTTAACTCACACTTCATGAAATTGCTTGAAAACATATTATTAAGTATATATGTCGATTTGTATATACATGTATTACATTAAATTACAAAGGTAATTACATTATATACTACATTACTACATTATATATGTATTACCTTTTGATTTCCGACTTAAACCATTTATGCTGGACTACTTGTGTGATATTTTTTGGAAATTAAATAGGCATGCTTCCTTAAACACAATGTGGCTTAGGGAAGAATATAAATGAAATCCGAATAGACTTTGGTCCACGCCCCATATACTTAATACAACGATTTTCAATTCGCTGGTTAATCTTTTCCTAATATAAAAAATTTATTTAATTATGCCACTTTGGTTGAGTTTATAGCACATATATCACTTTTAAGTTAATATGGCAGATTTTAATGAAATTATATCGGATACAAAGCAAAACATGGTAATGAAAGTATGTGAGTCTATGACCTGTAATATAAGTTATTAAGATCCCAAATATATGTATAATCCAATAACAATTTCATCGAATAGTGAGAAACCTTATGCAACATTTTTTAGTATTAAGCTTTGTCAATACCTCAAAAGATGCCGTTAATTAACTCTTCTTTCGATGGCAAAGAGAGCCCTATCTGCATCGCCTAAAAATTACTTATTTTGTACAGACGTACAAAAGTACAAAAGACGTCACTGTTACAATAATAAATATATTTTTCCTTTTCTCCAATTAAACAAAATTGGCTGTCAGAAATAAAATCAATGTACTCAATAACAATTTGTGTATTCAATAAATAACCAATACAAATTTAATTTTAACCTAACTGTACATAATACATAAATTTATAGTGCACGTACCAGAAAAAAGCGTTTTGAAAAATTTTATGAAAACGTGAAACTACATGAAATGCTAAGCCTTCCTAGGCAATTTACCATAGCATATGAAGTTTTTATATAGAACCGATTTTTTTCTCTACTCGCGGGTAATGATTATGAAGATCACTCACACCATAATTAATAGACGTGTATGGTATATTGTTGCCGATTTTTGAAAACTCTATGAAAAAGAAAAAAATACAACTTTGAAAATATCACACAACGCAGGGTTAAAACCCGTAAAAAAATATGGGTGGTATCATATAAAAAAAAGGTTGTGTTGATACTCACGTTATCAACAGTGAGTAAACTTAAATAAAATTTTCATGAATATTCGCCTGTTGGGTATAATTAGAAAATAATAGTACTGAGTGAAACAGTCATATTTCGATTGTACTGCAGCAAAATTGTTATATATATATAAATAGATATATATATAAATATATATCATT
The DNA here is from genome assembly GCA_021498325.1 of Bactrocera minax. NCBI lineage: Eukaryota > Metazoa > Arthropoda > Insecta > Diptera > Tephritidae > Bactrocera > Bactrocera minax. The sequence goes on along the minus strand of JAKEEE010000156.1, from coordinate 252,886 downwards.
GCGTTGAGACGAGTTAGATCCCGCACGTGCAAGCGATATCTTCAGTAAAAATTAAAATATCTTATTGAAATTCAGTACACGTGTTCTTTGTCACCATAAGAAGGCTGGTATTGCAGATGGTTGTAATCGGACAGATGCCACGCCTACAAAATGCCGCTAATTGGAAACCTATAAAGTGCTATAACTTAACAACGAATTAATATTAAAACGTGCTTTTTCTGTGGAGAATCATAGTAAGCATCTGTGGTTAAAGAAATTTAACAAGTAGGCATGTCCGCCTATACATGGGTTTAATGCACGTACCTCAAAAACCACTCAAAATCAAGCAAACTTGCTCTGAATAAGTCTTTCTATCGTGTCCACATATATTGTAAAAATTTGTGAAATCGGATGATGACCATACAAAACTGCCATTCGCAGTTTGTGTTCCTCCTTCCCCTCAAGAAAACTGTCATAAACATCAAACCTCACAGTAGATATGGTACGCAAAAGAGGCATAGGAATCCGCCCAAACTTAAACAATGGGCGTGATACCGCGATTTTTGGAGAAATTTCTATCTCAGTTTCTAGTACACCAATTTCAACCACATTTTGTGCGCTACATTATATTATCATTCTTATGTTACGGTCCTAAAATGAGCAAAATCGGAATACAACCACGCCTATTCGTCATATAATATAATTTTAAATTTCATCTTATTTTAATTTGAATTTCTTTTTACGGTATATAAATCAAGCGCCAATTAAGATATCGGAAAAAAGCTTTTCCCAAATAGTGTCGCCGAAGTATGCTATTTCTTGTTCAAAGTGGTGGAAGTCGGAAATACTTTTCCAGTCCACCAGTTACCGAATGTGGACCTCAGTACCTATATCTGACTGTTTATCGAAAGTGTCGGCCAATCTGTGAGAAATCGTATTAAAAATCTACATATTTTCGTGATAATTAGGTGTCCTTGTGTGGATATAAGCGCTATATCTGTGAAGTTCAGAGATCGTCTCTTTCTGATAACAGTGTATCCCTTTACATAAAATGGATAAAATCGGGTAAACATCGGTAAGTCGGTAAATTTCCCTAGTCTCCATTCATAATCTTCTCCTCGTGATAATATCTTCCTTAAAACCTTCCTACAGCCCAAATATACCAGATATAATGATTTTCAACTTTCCAGTAGACTTTAAACCTTACACACATACGGACACAGAAAACAAAAGGACTAAAAGGAAACCCAGGATGGCGAACTTCAATCGGTGCCCAAGGAACTTTTCTGAATTTTTGTAATATTGCATTGTCACTGGACTGACATAAGGGTGCAAAATTTCAGATAACTCGGACACTGGGAATTGGGTAAAATGTTACTTGTAATATTTGAACAAGATGCAGATATATTCGTATAAGAAGAGTGTGAACTAATATGTAATAGGGATTGGAAAACATAAAAACCAAAAAAATTAATTTATTAGTAATTTTAAGAAGTTAGAAAAAATCACTTCGTGGACGCCTTTACTTTTATATTGAATATTATTATTATTATTTTATTATGAATAATTGTCATTTATTAGTTGTTATGGTGCTTCCTTTGTCTTCACTATATGTTTCGTGTAATTTTTAAGGTTTTTATTCCACCTGTGCGTTTTGGTGTATATAACTTTTCTTTTTTTATATTTCAGCTGTTTAAGATTGCATTTATGTCATCCTTGAATGTCGGGATACCCCATTTGATTGAAGAATACGTCCTCGGCTTCTTCGTTGGTTAACGAATGGGTTATGTTGTTGTATTGCCGAACTGCTTCGAATATCTGTTCGTCAGATGTGCCAAAACTGTTCGTGCAGTGACTACGCTCGACTTGTTCATTTGCCGTAGAATTGAACGCTGGCGTTTTAGTGTGCGTTATTTGTAGTCGTTCGTAAATTTGTTGTGCTTGGAAATGTTAATTCCTTATCAGTCATCACAAATTTTGCATTTTAGCATATTTGTGAAAGTATTTCATCGACATTGCTTAGCGCTGGTGCTCAATCTATTGGTTATTTATTTAGTTGGCGCTCTTATTTATTTGTAAGACAGATTTCACAGTCGTGCATGTCTTTTTTGCTATCGCTACGTATCTTTGGTCAGTAATATTTCAGCGAAATATTAGTTAGTTTTATAATTTCTGCGTGAACGTCTATGTGTGTCTCTCAATATTTGTTTTCGTTGCTCGATCTCGGTGAACTCATCAACCGTTTTTTGAACTGCGACGATCGATACAATGGGAAATGTTTTAATAATGTCAATTTCAACGTGAAATAATATTTTTTGGTACATTTGCAGAGTTATTGTTACTTTTGGTCTGATCTTAGTTTGTCCAATAATTCAGTGTTATTATTAAAGAAAAATGTATGCCTACTATTAGAAAAGATATTTTGTGAGAATTTTTGGGTGGGGCAATAATTTGATTTTTAAAGCAGTATAGGAGAGCTTTGTGCCGAAATTTTTGAAATTATCAGAAATTTAGGTGTTATTCATTTGCTGATGACTACGTTCTGATGTCAGGGCTTGTAAGTGAGTTTGGACCGTATTATTGGATATAATTCTTCCACTTTTTTAATTTTGTGTTGGGATTTTGTTATCATATGGTGAAAATTAAAGATTAAAGAAAAGGAATAGTGATCGGTGTATATAGTTAAATCTGCTATACCATATAAGTAATTTTTGAAGTTTCTGAAGGGTCCTCATTTTTGCGAGAAACTATTTTTCGTTTGTCGAGTAATTCGATTCAGTTTGACTAGGTGTTCGTAAAATAAATTATATTGGTTTTCATTTCATGATAATGCACCCCCTATAGTGTGATTACTGGCATCTATGGCTAATTCTAAAGGATTGTTGAGATTTGTTTAGGAGAGTGCAACCTGAGATTGTAGTTCTTCGTTTATTTGATTTAATGCTCCTAATGCAAGGTCACCTAAGGTGCGCAAGGTTATTTTTGCGCTTTGTTTCTTTGATCTACCGCTGTTCCCTCCTCTGAGGAACGTTCTGAGTGGTTTGAAAATGGCTGCAAAATTCCTTACGAATTTTCGATAATAGCAAGTGAGACCTAGAAAAGATCTAAGCTTCTCTAGCTATATAGGTGTTGGAAAATCTTTTATATTTTGTACATAATTATGTACCCCAAATCTTTTACAGAGCATTTAAAGAAGTATAAGTTCTCGTTGAAAATCTTCAGGTTGGCTATTCTTCATACGCTAATAATGCCTGTTCAGCAGAAGAAGGCTAAATGAGGACATCGTCTATATAGACACAAGCCAATTTGTCAATATATGGTCTCAAGATATTATCTATAGATCTTTGAAAAATTTATGGAGCACTTTTTAGCCCGAAAAGCATTCGAAGAAATTCATATTTGGCTACCATTAATAGGTACTTTTTAATGGGTCAAATTCTTCAATATCTTAATAATTCTTAAATTTCTGATAAAATCTAGATTCTAAATCTAAAATTCCAAATACTTTCGCATTACCCAAATTCTGTATTGTCCTAGCTACATCCTATAAGGGTATCCATTTGTGATAGTTTGAGCGTTTAGCTTTTGAAAGTCTGCATACATTGCTCGTTTAGGATTCCCTTGTTCATCGGAATTTTTTTTAGCAACTGTCCAAATGGGTGAGTAAGGACTTTACTAGGTTAGATTATTTAATTTTATAGAAATTCATTTCTTTCTTTATTAATAAAATCTTTATCGGGCATGGGGTAGGATATTATTTTGTTCAAATAGGATCCTCGAAGTTCGTCATAAGGGTGGTTTGTACTGTGACTGTGAATGGTAACATTACGTTAGTACCTCCATTTTGTTGGACTATTTCTTCGATTTCAGATGTATATTTTTCCCTATTAATTGTATAGTTTATTTCTTTCCTTCTTGACCCTGTTATTTATAAATGCGCTTGTACTCGAAAAAATAGATGTTTGCTTTGATTGCTCTGAGTTCTTGTTCGCCCAGAAGCATATTGAATTCTTTTAATGCATCAGCTAAATTGTTATAATTTTTTTTTGATAAGATGAGTTGGTGAGTAACCACGAAGAGTTTTTACCGTTTGAATTTCGTACCGTGTTTTATTAAATTACCAGCTACCTCGCTTTGGATTTTTGAATCGAAAGTGCAGTGTAGTAAGTGGGTGTTGTAGCGTAACCTTTGATATTCTTCATGTGTGCCAGGAAAGTTTCCAAGGCATTTTCGCTATTGGTTTCTGTCGCCTGTGAAATTTGGCAATTTCTTAAATATTCAGTTTTTTGTTATTCACTGGTGGTGCTCTGTATATAGTCCTGAAGTTGATCTGTCGCTGTGACATTTAATGATAAATTGCTCTCCAGGGAAGCCACTCTCTTTTAGTTCTTCATAAGAGTTGCAGTTAGAGCTTCAATTTGTGTTTTAATACTTGCAATATCTTGTGTGGTCATTTCGGAGTCAATGTTCAATGTCGGACGAAACAAGTTAAATAGTTTCTCTTTTCGTATTCGAAATTCCAGCGTGAAGCGACTATTAATAACAATATGATCTACGGCCCAGATAAATACTGTCATGCTTCTTCAAAAATTGTACCAAATATACCTACTTACTTTTGACAAAGATGTTTCATTTCTCTCTTAAAAAGGTATATTTCCTGCATTATATGCACTGCGCATTATATGTCGACGATGTGAAACTTTTTAAATCACATACTTCTATTGATGAAAGGTGTCTGCTGCAAACAGAACTAAACTGGTGTGATAGAAATGTTATGCCACTGTGTGTATTTTTAGTTTTGTTAAAAGATGTTCTAAAGAATTTAGAGATCCCTATGTTATTAAAACTCTTTTTACCAATTTGATTAGGTCTATATTAGAATATGGTTCTGAGGCATGGAACACTAGTTATAAAGTTTTGTCTCTCTGACAAATTAGTGGAATTTTAGAATAAGTCTTCCTCCATGCACTAGTTTTTTAAATCTTATAAATCTTCTATACACTAGGCTAGTCATAGGGAAGTGCTTCGCATAATATTCTTAGTAAAACTTATGCAACTTATGAAATGAAAAACATCAAAGGAGGGGAAATACTTTCAGGTGTTTGCAAAATTTTATGTTAAAAAAGTTGCGTAAGAATAAAAAATAAGAATTTTATTCGAATAAACCCTGAATGGATTACAATAATATTTGGTGTATGTGATATAAACTCAACCAAGTATATCGGGCATAAAAGGGAAAGTCAACCAGAGAAACGGAAATCATTATATTAGGAATAAGAGGCTTAGACCATGGTCCGGACAAGTTTCGGAATATTATGGAAACATATTATATTTCTGAAAACACATCCACTTAATTTCATTAAAACATCACACATAATTACTAACATAAACTCTTTAAAGTCAGCTGGAAAGTCGCAAATCATTATATCCGGTATACTTGGGCTAGGGGAAAGTCTGGACTGATTAAATTCACTTTTGGCATTACTCAACTACACAAGAGAACATGTTTGTACGCAATTTTATTAAGATAATTCACACACTGACTGACTTTATTATATTATATGTAGTATATGGGAACTGGAGTAATTCGATCAATGATTTTATATATTTTCGGCATTACATTATGTTAAATGTAATATTATGAGTTCACTTAACCTTGTTGAGGTCTCTTACATTTTGACCGATATATACCGATATAGGGCCAACCGGATGTTTTAAATTCTTATACTAGGTATATGGAGGCTAAGATAAACATTTATCCGATTGTATCCGTTTTAGGCATACGTACCCACACTTAGCAAACGCTGTCTGAATTTTATAGGGATTACTTATATATTGACCGAAAAATAAGGTATAAAGCCTAACTGGAGATTAAAAATCTTTATGTTAAGTATATGGTGGCTAGGGTAAGTGTTTAACCAAAATTACCAGTTTTTGACATAAGGGCATACTATTAAATAAAAAGTTCTTGCTGATAGAAACAGCCGTACCGGGCGCGTGCGTGAACAATTGTTTATAAATGCTTCATAGAGAACATAAAATTTGAGAAAAAGAATTGAAAAAGGCAAACTCATTTATAAACGAAAGGCTTAAAACTTTAGAAGCGGTGTGTAATCAACTACATAAAGATAACATAGTGTTGAAAAAAGAAAATGAAGAACTGAAAGCTAGTAAAAGCAAACATATGAGTACGGAAGCAAAACCTTCTGCTATGACTGTTGATCAAATATTTGAAACTTATGAACTAGCTAATGAAACTGAGTGGATACTAAAACAGAGGAGCTCTCCAAAAAAACGCAAGGAGGACACTTCTCCAACAGTTAATAGCCTTTTGGAAAAAAATAAAGGAAAAGCGGCCACTAATGATACTAAAACTCACCGACCGCCGACTATGATGATAAATGATGTAAAAGATTTCAATAACTTACATTGAAATATTTTTGGTCTAACAAAAAACAAATTCTTAATCAAGCATTTGGTCGCACAACAATAAAATTATTTTCAAACGGACATATACCTTGGTTTATGTACGAGAGCAAACATAGTAGCCCAATAAAGGCAATGATAAAAAATTACACCACCCATGTGGTACACAATCCATAATAAACAATTTAAAACACTAAGGCTTTAACATCTTAAATGCGATTAATAAACTGAAATGGAAAAATAAAGAACTGTTACATAAGTTCTTAGTAGTATTCGATGCTACCGAAAATATTAAGAAAGTCCTTCAGATTAAAACCATTTTTGTTACTGTTTTTGGTCAAAGTCACTGTCAAGGTTGGGCATATTAAAGCTTCGAGCCTTTGGACACACAAAAAACTTCTGTGGTAAGCCATCGAGATGAGCCAAATGTGCAGGAAAACACCCTACAATTAAATGCAAATGTTGAAAATGTGACGATTCTCATTCTGTAAGCTATCGTGTTGTGTCGGTGCTAAAAAACTGCAAAAACTCAGAGATAAAAGAATGTTAATTCAGCTGAGGTAAATGTCAATAGTCTGAGAACAAGACTGTTACAAAGATAAATGAAGTAAAATCTCTTGCTTCCACTTCCAAAGTATAATTTGCGCAAAAGCTCAAAAAAGTAGTCCCTTATCCCAAATTTTGGTACACTAAACGAGAAAAAATATATATTTAAGTCCATAAATCAGCGGTTAAGCGCTCTTGAATATCACATACAATTTATTGAAGATCAGCAATTCTTTGAAAAAATGCTATGGAATGCGAGTGGTCTTTCCAAAAATAAAAATGAATTGGGAATTGTTCTAACGATAGAAATATTAACGTATATTTCTCGTCCGACACGCTCTTCACGAACCATTCATATGTAAAATTTTTAAATGTGAATTCTGAATGAAAATTATGAAAAATTATTCAACGTACGAAGAAGCTCAGATTAAGACTGAAGAAATCAATCTATAACGATTTTAGTTAAAATGCGCTATCAGTCATTGCACCATATAGTCTGCATAGTCCGCCTAGGCATAATATAAAAACTGAATCTTATATGTATCTATTAAAAAAATATGGCGAAAGGTTCATCATGTCGCCACCCACACTTTAATGCAAAACACACTCAATTTCGTTTAATTTCAACCAAAGGCCGAGAACTTTTCAAAGCCATACATGCATACATGGATGCACGCTTTTTCTTCAGATAAACCTACATGTTGGCCTGCAGACGGTAGGAAATTGCCAGATTGGCTTGTCTTCTTTATAATCAATAAAGTATCGAATATCAATTTGAGTATTGATGATAGCTAAAACATAATCCTTGACCATTCACTGGTACTTCCAAAACTGTATCAAAAGTCAATAAATTCGACCGATACGCTTACGTTTTCTAATAAGCATACAGATTGAAACAACTTTAAAACTATACTGACTAAGGTCGATTTTAAATTTAAGCGCATATCGACAGGTGTTGACTTGGATCGTGAAGCTGAATCTTTCATAAAAATAATTCAAAATGCTGCGTGGAGGAGTACTCGGAATATTCGCATGAATCTAAGTATAAAAAAAAATCCAAAATATGTCAGAGAAGTTATTCATAAAAAGTGCAAACTTCGAAGGATATGGTGGCAAACTTGGTCACCCGCTTTCAAGACCGAGCTTAATAAATGAGCTGTGAAAATAGGAACAAAAATTAAGCATTTTAAAAAATATTCCTTTAACATCCATCTGCCTAAACTCACAATAGATAAATCTATCGACTATTCACTCCGGAAAGCTGCAAGAAATATGAGTAACAAAATAAAACAAGTTGCACCAATAAGAATAAACGGAACTGCAGGGGCCAAAGCAAATGAGCATAAGGCTGTTGTATTTGCAAATTATTTAAGAAAAACTTTTACACCTAACTAACACCTAAAATACTTGGTTGGACCCACACCTCAATATGTTCCCCGAAACTTCCAAGAAAACAAAAATATTATCGATAAAACAAAGCCTAAAAAAGCACCTGGGTTCGTATCAAAAAATTTTATAAAAAGTAGCGCTTAATGCGTAAAATACGTTCCATTGCTTTGAAAAGTATCTGAAGTAATTATGATACCCAAGACGGGTAAATCAATGCACGATGACACGTCATATAGGCCAATATCACTGCCGTCAGTCTTATCGAAAATTTTTGAGATTGTACTCATAAATAGGCCCAACCTTATAATAGAAATAAAACATTTTATACCAGCACATCAATTTGAATTTCATGATCACCATTCAACAATTGACCAGGTGCTCCGAATCGTTAATTTCATTGAAAATACAACTGATAAGCCGAGAGCCTGTTCGGGGGCCTTCTTAGAGATGTCTCAGGTTTTTGATAATGTTTGGCATTTGGGACTACTGCTCAAATGAAATGCATGCTATCCAACAATTGCTTAAGGGATGTATATATAGATGGTTGATGCAATATTGATGTATACCCGCTTGCAAACTATAGAGGCGGGTGTTCCACAGGAAAGTGTGTTGGGGCCAATCCTTTACCTGCTTTTTAACAGTGACATTCCAACTGACTCAACCTATATTACAGAGACATTGGTGGATGACATAGCACTGTTAGCAGCTGGAGAGTTTACCTTAGTATCTACCCTACGACTGCAGACAGCAGTCAGTGCAATCACTAAGTGGGCTTCTAAGTAGTGCATCAAAATAAATGATTCAAAATCAATGCACGTAGACTTTACCCTTAAGAAATCGGCGTACCATCCGATTTATATAAATAATACTCCAATACCATATCATAACAGTGCTAATTACCTATATGCCACCCTAAATGCTAAGCTCCAATGGAACGAACATGTCAAAAAAAAGGGAGAACTTGCTAACTTTGCTAAACTATACCATCTAATTGGTAGAAGATTTGTTCTATCAATCCAAAATAAGTTTTTAATATATAATCCTAAAACCTAAAACCGGTTTGGGCCTATGGGGCTCAACTATAAGGTTGCTCAAGTCAAAGCAGTATTGCCTAGAAGTCTAGTTAATGATCTTTGGCACGTTAGATCTGCTGATCTTCACCGTGATCTTGGAGTGAATTTAGTGACAACCGAAATTGCTAAAAGTGCAAACTCTCACGATATGAGGCTTAGACGGCATGTTAATGTGGAGGCTCACCGAAGTTGTTAGGCGACAAAACCGATTGAAAAGCAAGAATTCTTCCGACCTAGCGAGATAACGGTAGAAGTAAATGTATTTCTTTGACATTTAGCTTTAAAATATTTTTCTAATTATTAATCAGAACTGAATTGTTTGTTAGCATTGTAAACTGTAAAAAGTAAGGAAGGGCTAAGTTCGGGTGTAACCGAACATTTTATACTCTCGCAATGTGCTAAAGTCAATGGCGAAAAATGCTTTCAGATGCTGGCATAACCTTATATTAAATAATTTTGCGGAAGAATTCAACATTCATTATTCGACGAAACCGTGAGTGGATTGCAGTCATATTTGTAATCTTATTAACTTATATTAAACGACAAGGACTTACGTACTTTCATTGCTATATTTTGCTTCGTGTCCGAGGTATTTATATCAAAATTTGCCAAATTAACTCAAATAAAATATTTGCGATATAAACTCAACCAAAGTGGCTTAACTGAATGTATTAGAATGTATTAGACACATGGAAAAAGTCAACCAAAGAGAAGGAAATCATTAATTAAGAATAAGCGGCTTAAACCATTGTCTAGACCGATTTCATTCATATTTAGCGTGAAACCACATTATGCTTAAGAAAACATATCCAATTAATTTCATTGAAATATGAATATTGACCAACATAAACGGTGTAAAGTCAGACAAAAAACTCGGCAATTCTAATATCGGGCATATTTATGATAGAGAAAGATCTGCATTGAACAATTTAACTCTTTTCATTACTCAAGTATACTAGGTAACATGTTTCCACGCAATTTTGGAAAGGTAAATCACACAGTGACCGACGTATTCGGCATAAGATCTGCTAGAATAACGAAAATCATTACATTTAGTACTTGGGAGCTGGGATAATTCGTTGACCGAGTTCACACATTATCGATATTAAATTATGATATATCAAATAATACACGTTCACCTAATTTTGCCGCGATATGTTACATATTGACCAAAACATATAATAAGAAGTCTACCCGGAGGTTGAAAATCTTTGTATAAGGTACATGTGGGTTAGGGGAAGTGTTTACCCGCTTTTATCCATTTAAAGCACATAGACACAATGTCATCAGAAAGAGGCGCTCTCTGAATGTCACAAGAATAACTCACACATGTACCGAAATATATGGTATAAAGTATACCGGAAGTTTGAAAATCCGCATATTAGGTATAAGGGAGCTAGGAGAAATATTTACCCGATGATCACCATTTTTGATACCAGAGCACACTATTGTCATGGAAAGATGAACTTCCAATTTCGTTACAATATCTCACAGATTTACCGACATTTTCGGTAAAAAGTTAGATAGGGCACTGAGGTCCATATATTGGGTATCCGATGGCTTTAAAAGTTATATGGCGATTTCGACTATTTTATACGTGAGATGGCATATCTTGGACGTACTATTCGTTAAAAGCTTTATTCTAATAGCTTAACTGATGTTCGATTTATCTATTTTAAAGTGAAAGGATTAGATTAAACTAAAACTTGTGTTATAGAAGAAGTAGGTGTGGTTTTTATCCGATTTAGCAACGTGACAAAAGAATGCAAACATAATGTCACATACCAAGTGTAGCTGAAATCGGTAAGGGCGTTCTTGTTATATGGGATTTCACTTAAAAGGGGGAAGTGCCATTCCCATCACCAAAATTTTACATAGATTTCCCTTCCGTATTATATTTGCTGGAAGATTTCATGTTTCTGACGTGTTCCTTGAGGGCTGAGTCCTCAAGACTTTTAGTAGTTCTCAACATAACTTTTGTATGGAAGGTGGGCGGGTTATTATCCGATTTCACAAATTTTCTCAGCGTATGAGAAGATGCTCGTAAAACTTATGTATATATAATCTTTATGTTATGTATATTAATGTCTACATATATATATATATGGCATATATATATACAGCATATAATGTAATAATAAATATAATAATATATATATAATACAATATATATACACATATATATCTATATATATGAGTTATGTATATTATATCCATTTGGGGGCGGGGCCATATCCACTTTTCCAAAAATTTGTTGTCCGCAGATGCCGCATCCTTCTACGATCCTCCATGCCAAGTAATACGTTTATATCTTAATTTCCTACTTAGTTATAACACTTTATAAATTTGCGATTAACGGTATTTTGTAGGCGTGCCAGTAAGCCGGTTACACCAATCTGCATCTCTGCGTTATGGTCTGTGGTATGGTTGCAATGTGGTGACAAAAAACACATTTACAAAGTTTCTTTAATATATCTTAATTTTTACTTAAGTTATCGCTTGCACGGTCGGACAGACAGTCACTCAGAACTCAACTAGTCTCGTCATCCTGATCATATATATATATGTATGTAACTCTATATCTATCTCAATTAGTTTTAAGTGTTACAAACCATCGTTAGGTAAACAAAACTTATATACACTGTTGCAACATATTGGGAGAGTATACAAATGATAACGAGTGAACTTGCATAACATGTTGCATTCTAAATGAGGAAAATCAAAGAAAATATGATTTTTTTGAGCAAAGGGGGCTTGAAAATGCCTTAGAAAGTCTTCATTATAAAAACGACTTAGATGAAGGTGTACGAAATGAAATTCCTAATGTTGAAAATGAGTTCAGAGTGCTAGTATTTCCAGAGATAAATCCAAATACCAATTTGTTAGACTTGCATGTTGAAGATTCAAGAAATAAAGGCATGGAATCTGATTACAATATTATTATTATATTAAGACATATTCTTAAAACAAAATTGTAGATTAGGAAGTTAGTTATTCACAAAAATTTTCTTACTTTGTCTATTTGTGTGCCAACGCCCTCAGTTCAATAAATTTGCCGGTTTCTTTGAGGATTGTTCTTCTGTAAATTGTTTTAGGCCTACCTCTATTTCAATTGCCCTGCGGAGTCCTCCTTAATGCGGAGTGAGAAATAACGTCAATATTCTTTTTCAACATATGATCTAACCATCGATACTGGCCCTTCATAATCTCCTTTTCAATGCTGCGCTGGCCTGTACTTTTACATAAGTGCTCGTAGGATATTCGCCTTGACCACCAGATTTTCCTTCTCTCTTTAAGGCAGCGATTAACAAATGCTTTAAGTTTACTAATAGTAGCCCCAGTAATTAAATATCTTAAGCTTAATATTCTTGTGTATGCATGTCTCTCTTCAATGTGAGACATTCGCGATTGGAGCGCCTTTATTATCAAGAGAGGGAGTATACGGGCATTTATTCTTGATGCATTTGTCTTTGTCACATTGATTTTCAAGCCAGCTTTGCAAGATTCATTTACTAAGGTAGAGAGTTTTAATTCCAAATATTCTTTCAATATTGCCAATAAACCAATATCATCGGCATACCCCAGGTCTACTAGTTTACCCTGAAAATTAAGATATATGCCAGTTTTATGCAGTTCAACAATATCCAGAATGAAATTCTTAGCTGTCTTACGCCACTGTATGTAAAAAGGACTCACATACGCTGGTGAGGGATCTTGCCGGTTGCATTTTCATAATTGATTTTCATTATACTAATTAACTTGCATTTCATATCTCTCCTAAAGCTCTCTAAATATGTTCTCCTAATGGCATCGACAGCTTTTTCATAGTCCACAAAGAATATATACAGTGGAGAATTCCATTCAGTAAATTGTTCTACAATCAGTCTCAGCACATTTATATTGACAACAACTGATTGTCTACGACGGAATCTAGTCTGATTAATGCGAACTATAGCATTAAGAGGGTCATAAATTCTGTACCCAGGATAATTTTTGCGAACATTTTGTTTACCACTGGAAGTAAAGAAATACTTTTCTGTTTGGAAAATTTTTTCTTAAAACCTTTTTCGCAATTTTAACAATAATTGACTCCTTTAGTTTATCAGACATTTTTTCCTCAACCACGCCGTGAAACACTACAGTTATATTATCCACTCCTGCAGCTTTACCAACCTTGGGCGATTTGATAGCTAAAGAGATCTCCTCTGAACTGGATATATTACAATCGATGCTTCTATTACGGTTACGTCTTTTTATCATTTGACCCTCTTCAAATATTTCATAATTTCATTCCATCTCTAACTCTCTGTTGCAAGATTTTGCAAAAAGATGTTTGCATTTTGCAAAGAATTAATAGACAGCACAATATTTGAGTTAGTGTTTATTTTGTTTGCTTTTTCAGTTTATGTGTTGAACTTTGAAAAATTTTTGGCTTAAACAGATTTAAGGTACATTCCCCATATACCGAATTTGAAGACCTCATGGCGAATTTTTCTAAAAATATTAATTACTTTATATAGTCTTTAATATTATTAAATACCCAAGGTATTTAATATTATTTAAATACTAATTACTGATATATTGGTCGCTCTGACAGATAACATATCGAAATTCAGAGAACATTTCTTCCTGATAACAATGGATATTGATAAAAAATGGACAGTGATACATGACTTTATGGTCAATACTTCCCCAAGTTCCATATACATAGTATAAAGACTTTCAAACTTCCTGTTGGTTTTGTATTATATATACTAGATATACCTTAGTCTTGTTAGAAAAATTAGTGAAATGGATCTAACACATTATCGTTTTTCTAATTTTATCTTAACAAAACTGCGTCGAAACACTTCCTAGAGCATACTTCAATTTAATGCCAAACGTAAATACAATCAGCGTAGGTCGAGTTTGTGGTTGATTTTTTACCGGTTGTATTGGTTAATATGTATAATATTTCAATGAAATTATCTGGATAAGATTTTGTTAATCATAAAGTGGATTAGCTCTGATTATAAATGAAATTCAACAATGTTTGGACATTGGTCTAGCCACCATAACCTCTCTCCATAAGCCTCTTATAATATATCCCCCAATCTGGTTGACTTTTTCCCCATATACTCAATATATTAAATTTCCTTTAGCTGAATTTATATTTCCATGGAAAATATCTCAACACAATTAAGCGAGAATATTTCGATGAGTATTGTGTTATTCGGTAGTAAAGTTTGTAGCTATTGTACCCTACCACCTCTTTAATATTCCGGAAATGAAGCAAAAATAGTAATGAAGTTAAATGTGGCTGTGACTTATAGTATATGTTAATACAATATGCCACAAAATACGATTGTAATCCACTCAGCGTTTCATCATATAGCGAATTTTGAATTCTTACATTTAATGATTTGATTTTTTAATAAGAGTTTTGCCAGCAGCTGAAAATCCGGCCATCCTTAAACATTGCATATTGCGAGAGTGTAAAATGTTCGATTCTTAGCCTTTCTTACTTGCTTTATATTTTTTTCCAACAATTGTTTTATTATTTTGATATATGAACTTTTATCATATCTTAATGAGTTATTTTGCTTAAGTTTTTTATGGAAATATCAAGGGATTAAATGAGTTTCCGTGCTAACGTTAAATAATTTTGGTAAAACAAGTCCTTTGAGTATGTATAATGCATCACTTTTATATAAAATTAAGAAATTGGATTTGAATATCAGAAAATGTTTTTATTTATAATATGTTATGGTGCTTTGTTGATGAACTTCATGAGGCTTATTTTGTAAACTGTTTCCTAAATCTTTATCTATGTCAATTTCAGTGTTTAAATCATCAAATGTTATATGTATTTTATAGAGAACATTATGGATAACACTTACAATTATATTTACCGCAAAAAAATATTTGTGGGTTCAGTTAAATGTAATAGTATTTTAAATTTGGTTTTTATGTAACTAAAAAAATTTTTTTTTCTAACTATACGAGTAGACGATTTTAATTTGTTGAAATTTTGTTACGGTGCGGTCAAGTACCCATAGTTCTTAAAAGATCCCACAAACCAACTTGTAGAGCTCAACCAACTTGTAGCTGAATCACCCATAGTAAAAACATCATTTGGAAATATGCTTTTAGAATCTGAGTGCGCTCTTGGAAAAAAAGCTCCTTGCCTCGAATTTTCTTTCTGTTGCTACATGTCAGCACCTTGAGGCCGTTTCATGTATACCAATTGTTTATTGAAACCAACTTGAACATCATCTAAGCAGTTGATGGAGACAAACCAAATAAATTAGCAAGTTGCCGAAGTATGATGATAAATGATGATATAAACATTTGCTTTGGTGCTACAATTTCCAATTAAAAATTCTAAGGTTAAATGATGCAGTTTCATGTTGTTTAGATTCATTTTAGTAATAGCCCTCAATGACTTCGTAAAAGTTTTGGCATTTGTTCGTTTCCTCCTTTTCTCATTAATAATAACGTAACTCAAAGTTAAATAATGCATGTATAAAAGCTGAATATATGCTGAATTGTGTTAACGGCATAACGAGCGATATATAAGTGTTACATTCTTGCGTAACTATTGTTTAGCGGTTGAACGTGTAAGACGTTAGGGGAAATAATATCGTAGTTATCGTGACATGGAAATGCTTATTTAACTTCTAATAAGCAGAATTTAGAATGATGTGTATCATTTTTCTAACGACTGCGAAAGAATTTTTGGTTTCGATATACCTAAGTAACTAAGTTGGAAAATATAGGGTTTTAAATAGCAAGAGCTCGTTAGAGAATTCTGATAGGTTTCTGAATATTATAAATGACTATGACGATAAAACTAAATTTAGATTAAGCCATTTAGGAATGCAAAAGACTCATATAGTACATACTTAAGCACATATTTTATAAGACAGGGGAGCTGCTTACTTTTACTCACAAAATTAGACATCGATCCTCGAAAACAATTCACGAGGACCCTATCTGTGCTAAATCTTACCGATATCCGCGCAAAGCGGAAATAGATAAACAAGTAATGAAATTGCTGCAGCTAGAAATTATTTACCATAGCGATTATCGTACTCTGTGTGTGTACAGCTGTGGGTTGTATCTATAAAGCCGGATCAGGAATTTGGTTTTCGTAAGCTAAAAACTATAACTGTAGATAATAGCTATGGGATCCTAAACATGGATGAAATTCTAGATAAGTTGGGAAAATATATATTCTTTTCCACCCTGGACTTGATTTAGGGCTTCCACTAAATAAGAATGGAACCTGCTGACAGGAATAAGAGGATTCTCTACATAAGGAGATCGATATGAATTTCTACGTATGCCATTTAAGCTAAACAATGCCCCGAACACATTCGAAAGGCTAATGAATCCAGTGTTGGAAGGGTTAACTGGTAAGAATTGTACGAAGATGAAATTGTCCTTTTTAACTTCTGACTTTAAGAGCATATCAAATTGTTCGATAATGTTTTCCATTTGCTGACACACGAAACACGTTTTTAGGACGCGTAGTAACGAAAGCGGATATAGAGACAAACCTGAATAAAATTAAAGCGGAATTAAATCACCCTGTATGCCAAACAGAAAAGGAGATCAAACAGTCTTGCGGTTTTCGGTATTTTATCATATATTTATTAAGAAATTTGACAAGATTACCAAACCGCTGACAAACTGTTTAAAAAGGAAAGTAGGATAAATGTGTAGGATAAAGAATATCTAAACATCATAGACGCTATAAAAACATTGATTACAGAAGACCCTATATTAGTATAATCAAATTTTGTAAAGTCATTCAAGGTAACTACAGACGCTTCTAACGTCACCATCTGCTTCGTGTATCGCACTCTGAATGAGCATGAACTTCAATATTCTAGAGCACAAAAAGAGTTTTTAGCAATGGTTTCGGCCTATTACTAAAAATAATGATCACAGACCACTTCATTGACTGCATAACTTAAAAGAGCCAATACAAGCTACAGAGATGGAAGATTGGTCTCAAGGAGTATGAGTTTTATGGGAAATACATTCCGGGAAAGGAAAATCACGTTGCGGACGTATCGAAATAGAGGAATGCAATGCCGAAGAAGATGAAATTGTCTTGAATTCCGCAACAAATCATTCATAATTTAAATTTGTTTGAAAATAAAGTTAAAATAAGAAAGCGAAATAAGAAAAAAAAAATATTTTTTCATGACAATTTTACTTTTATTACCTACAAAAATTAACCCCAGAATATATAAAATATTTAATTAAAACTTGTCTCCTAGAGAGTAAAACAGTTATATACATGCCAAATGAAAATGATTTTCTGCATCTTCAAAAATATTTATAAAAGTCTGATTAGTTGTAGCAGAAACAGAGTTTGCAGAATAACTAAAGAATTTATAGAAAATAGAAAATTAGAAAATATTCTGAGTTCAAATCAAAAAGCTGGGATTCAAAAAGCTGCAAGAAAGTATTGCTATGCAAATTATCTGAAAGAAATTTTAAACATTATTAATAGTTGTGAGCTTTGTAATCACTGTGAAAGTGGCCATATTGCAAATACCATTTATTCCAAGTTGCACATGCGATACACGAAGTTAGAGAAGAATTTGTCATGTATCGATTTATTTTCGCTACGGCAGAAGGATGAAGCCACCAAACTGGCTTGAATCGTAAAGAGCGTTATTAAAAATATTTAATACTATGGGACCCCCCAAAGTTATGCAACTTTTCATGGCCTTATATACCGAATATCAGGGCTTCAGTGCCATTAGCTAACCTCCTGTGAAATTATCAGTCAATATATAGGATATTTCAATGCAATTATAATATAATAATAATATAATAATAATATTATTAATAATGCTAATAATAATATTATAAATAAAAGCCCTGAGAGAATTTATAAGGATTTCACACTTCCGGTTCACTCTATATTTCATATCAGAAAATAGATGGTTTCAGTCCGCATATCGCGTTGTATAAGTATCGGGCCATGCTATATAGCGTTAGAAATATATAATTTCGCCTTAAAAAAACCTTTCAGACGGTTTTGTAATTACTTAACTCAGTATTGTTTGAGCAATCGTCACCGGCTGCTACTCTCCCAGTTTTATGCCAATAGGGGAGAGAGATTGAGAGCCAAATGAGATTGGCATTATGAAAAATTTTAATTTTGAATATGTCATGAAACATGAAAAAAAAAATTTCTCAATGGCAACTAGGTATTGAAAAAAACGGTGTATATTTGACCTAAATCGGATAAATCTAATTATGCTGAGTAAAATCTTCTATTTAATGCAAAAATTATGGATTTATCTTGGATCTGATATTTTATATACAGAAGATATTTCAACGGGAAAAATTAATGGCTGAAAGAACATTGCTGAGTGGAATCTTACTTAAATAACTTGGTTTTTATTAGTCATTATGGTAGACAAGATTGGCGCTAAGGTAAGTGCAATTTTAGAAAATGAGGCGAATTTCTGTACAAACGATAAGTTGAAAATGACAAAACAATATTTAAGATTTCTTGGTAACATTAGAACGTGGAATTTAAGTGATATTTCCCAATATGATAAAAAAATTTTCTGAGCCAGAGTTTGTTAAAAACTGTTAACAATGGAATAGAAATCAATGATGTCCTTCAGCGGTATGTATGGTAATCTATCACCAGTATACACCAGTAATACATTATAATTATAAACTGGTTTGATATTAGAAAGAGCTTCAACAAGACCCCAGCCATTCTTTGACATACGGTACAGTTTAAATGTATCTCTTTCAAAATCTTAGCCATCAAAGCCTACCGCTGTAAGCCAAATGCAGTATTTCAAAATCTGATTATGGAAGACAAAATATGACTCATGGAAAGTACATTTTGCCTTTTCATGGTATAGCGTAAAAGCGGCAGAAGTCAATTAACATGCTCACGATAACGGTTGCATTCGAAACTAATAACAATACGAGAACATTCTAAATAACAACGCTAAAAATCACCATCTACATCTGTCTACATAAGATAATTTAAGCATTAAAAAAGGTATCTAAGTAAAATACCTGATAGCGCAGGTAATGCTGCTGACATAAGCCAACTCTGAACTGAAAATAGACAAAGACGGTCTTCTACACCGAAAATCTCCTGTCGATATGAGATATATCTTCATAAATTTAATCACCTTGAATATATATTATAGACATATCCGAAACTTGTGCTGATGGTCTGAAAAGTTAGAGGAGGTTAAATGCGTCAACCAGCTTGGAATAAGTGCTTTTAATGATTAGACTAGCAAACAGCTTGGCTATGCTCTAAGTAGTGGAAAGTTTGGAAAATTTGAAAAGCTACTTTAACGACTTCATGCAAAGAAAAGCATCACAAAACAAACAACAGCAGAATGAGTAGATTTCCCAATGGCAACCTGTTTCTACTTCTCTCTTCCGAAACAAAACCTAACATCCTGACTATTACAATATTATTTTTTCACTAACACATTTTCAATTTTTTAAAGTAAAAGATCTTGAGGAAAATATTTCAAAAACAAGTAAGGAAGGGCTAAGTACGAGTGGTACCGAAAAGTTATTGCTCTCGCAATGTGTAAGGATCAAGGGCGGGGAAATGCTGGCAAAACTTTATAAGAAGAAATGTTGCTTTTCTTTATAAAAAGAAAGAATGAAATAAAAATTGTTGCATAAAATTTATTGCATAAAACAAGTTCGACGTAACCTTGAATCGATTACTATCATATAGGCTCACGTACTTTCATTACTATATATTGCTTCGCGTCCGAGATATTTATCATAAAATCTACCAACTAACTCAAATAAGATATATGCGATATTCGACGATGCGACTCATCCAAAGTGCCTTAATTAAATATATTAGGTATATGAGGAAAAAGTTGACCAGTGAAACGTAAATCATTGTAAGAGG
Source organism: Bactrocera minax (assembly GCA_021498325.1). Classification (NCBI taxonomy): domain Eukaryota; kingdom Metazoa; phylum Arthropoda; class Insecta; order Diptera; family Tephritidae; genus Bactrocera; species Bactrocera minax. The sequence goes on along the minus strand of JAKEEE010000156.1, from coordinate 232,555 downwards.
AATAAGAGGGCTACACTGCAGTCTAGATCGATGTTATTCATACTTAGCGCTAAACGACATTAATTCTAAGAAAACGTGACCACTTTATTTCATTAAAATATCACACATATTGGCCGACATCAAAGGTTTAAAGTCAAAGTCAATTTGCGACTTTCCAGAAATTATTATATCTAACACACCACGTATTTGGGTTAGGGGAATGTCTGGGCTACCATTAGCTTTTGTCACTACGTAAGTATACTACAGAACATGTGTTTTTATGTAGACTTGATACTAGATCACACTATTATCATGGAAAGATAAACTTCCAATTTCATTACAATATCTTACAGATTTACCGATATTTTCGGTAAAAAGTTAGATAGGGCCCTGAGGTCCACTAATTGGGTATCTGGTGGCTTGAAAAGTTATAATCCTAGTTCGACTCTTTTTACACATGAGATGAAATTACAAAAAAAAGTATTAACTAGCTGAAAGAACACGTTAGAAGATTTAAATCTTGCAGCAAATGTCATACGGAAGGTTTGTATAAGAATGCCTGTAAAGGTTTGGTGATGGGCGTGACACCGTCCACTTTTAGGAGGAATCCCATATCTCAAGAAAGCCTTAACCGATTTCAAGGAAATTTGGTACGTGGCATTATATTTGCATTCTTATGTCACGCTGTGAAAATAGACGACATCGGATAAAAACCACGCTTATTTCTCATATAACACAATTTCAAGTATACTTTAAAGTACAATAGATAATCGAGCATCAATTAAGATATTAGAATAAAGCTTTTAAAGAATTGTACGTTCCAGATATACCATCTCTTTGTAAAAATAGTCGAAGTAGATTATAACTTTTCAATCCAAATATATGGACCTCAGTGCCTCTATCTGATTTTTACCGAAAATATCGGTAAATCTGTAAGATTTTATAATTGAATTGGAGGATTATCTTTCAATGATAATAGTGTGCTCTATTATCAGAAATGGGGAAATTCTGATAAATACTTCCCCTAGCCCCATATACCTAACATACGGATTTTCAACCTTCCGATAGACTTTATAAAATATATAACGGTAAATCTGTAAGATATCATAATGAATTTAGAGGAATATCTTCCAATAATAATAATGTGATCTGGTGTCAATAATGGGGAAATCGGGTTAACACTTCCCTTAGGCCCCATGTACGTAGTGAAGGATTTTCAACTTACGGGTGGACTTCATACGATATATTTCGGTTCCCATATACTACATTTAATGATTTTCGTTATTCTAGCAGACTTTATGCCGAATATGTTGGTCACTCTGTGGGTTACCTTCACAAAATTGGGTGGAAACGTGTTCCCTAATATACTTGATCAATGGAAAGAGCTAATGGGATCAGTGCAGATCTTCCTCCGTTCCAAAAATCCTCGATAAAAGAATTCCCGACTTTCCATCTGACTTTAAACCGTTTATGTTGGTCAATATGTGTGATATTTTAATGAAATTGAGCGGAATTGTTTTCTTAAACATAATGTGGTTTCGCGCTGAATATGAACGAGACCGGTATAGACCATGGTCTAAGCCGCTTATTCCTAGTTTAATGATTTCCTTTTCTCTGGTTGACTTTTTCCTCATGTATCGAATATATTCAATTAAGCCAGCGAGTCAAGTGAGTTAATTTGTAGATTTTAATATAAATATCTCTGACACGAAGAAAAATATAGTAATGAAAGTACGTGAGTCAATTACCTGTAATATAAGTAAATAAGATACCAAATATGACTGCAATCTATTTACGGTTTCGTCGAATAATGAATGTAGAAATTCTTCCGCAACATTTTTTAATATAAAGTTTTATCAGCACCTGAAAGCATTTCCACGCGTCTGATTTGCACATTGCAATAGTATAAAATGTTCGGTTACACCCGAACTTAGCCCTTCCTTATTTGTTAATGTGTATATATATGTCTATGTGTCTAACTCGATTAGTTCTAGGGGTTACAAACAACCGTTAGGTGAACAAAATTAATCTACTCTGTAGTAACATGTTGCGAGAGTATAAAAATATATACACTTTTGAAAATCGAAGCTGTAGGTCAGATCACACAACGTAACACTCCGTAGCCCTCCTCATATACAAAAAGTAAAAAGCTAACAAAGGCTAAGAGTGTAACCAAAAATTTTATATTCTTTCAATTTGCAAGAATTAAAGCCGCGGAAATTCTTTCAGCCATTGGAAAACAGTTTAAAAAATGTGGCATGTATGATCAAAACGTCAAATATAATCGAATCTGACTGATATAAATAATATGAGTTACTATGTTAGTGCTGTGCGAAGGAGCATACCAATAACCACAATCATTACTATCGAATGACAATACTTATCCAAATACTCCCTCTTAATTTTATTTAGACATCTTCTATTAAGATATATGCGATGTAAACTCAACTAAAGGACGAAAATTAACATATTGCTTATGCGAGGAAATAGTCCAAAGAGAGGGTAGGGGGGTTAAACCATGGTCAAGTTCATTACTGTTTTGGGTATAATGGGGCTGAGGAAATGTCTAAAATTGCACTTAGAAGAGCGTTCACTATAAGTATGCTCGAAAACATATTTTCAATAAATTTTACTATAATTCAAAATTTGGCCGATATATTCAGCATTAAGTCCTTTGGAATACCAAGTTTCTGACATAGGGTCAATGTATAGAGTCTGAGCTAATTTGTGGACCGATTTCATATATGTTCTTCACCAAACTATAGTATAGCCAAGATTACGTGTTCACTTAAATATACTAAAATATCTCATATCTTGACCAATATATACACTACTTAGTAAACCGGAAGTTTGAAAATTAGTTATATGGGATTGAGGAATATATTGTCACGATTTGATCCATTTTTGGCACCAGAGCATACTGTCATCATGAAAAGGCGCCCTTTTTGAAAAAAAACAGACAGCCATAGGAAATAAGGTGCTCATGTTCGGTACCTTGGACTTTGAAGAATTATAGTTCGATCTCGCAAATGTTTCGATATCAGAAGCCATAGCAAAAAAGTACTATTTGTACAAAGTCTTATTCCGATACCTTCAATTGGTGATTGATTTATATATTGTAATGCGAAACATTTTGATGGCAGTTAACCTGTGACCTTCTCGCGAATAAAATAGAATATAATGGAAATTGTATGAACAGCACAAACATCCAAACGAAACCTAATTTGTTTACATAAATAAATTTTTTCAGTCCTGGTATGACTACAAATTAAGATGGGAACCTAAAGAATATGGAGGGGTACATATGCTACACGTCCCCTCAGATCACATCTGGCGTCCGGATATCGTTCTATATAACAAGTAAGTAATAAATTCGAATAATATTTGGATGTATTTAAATGTTAAGCTAAGTGAATTACGATAGATAGATAGATAGATTTTTGACCTGAACGGAAGTATATCTGGTCAACTGATGCAAAAAAAAACAGTTTTATTATATCCTCCAAACATGTTGCACACAGTTCTGTTCACCTAAGAGTTGGTTGCAACACCTAAAACTAATCGATATAGATATAATCGAATATTTACCAATATGAGCGAGATGGGGAGACTAGTTGAAAACCAGATGTTTGTTCGTCCGTCCGTCTGATCGTGGAAACGATAACTTGGGTAAAAATTAAGATATCTTGACGGAACTAGGTACGCATATTCACTGGCTCTCTGAGGAGGTTGGTGTTGCAGTTGGGCGGAATCAGATCTCTTCCTCGGCCGTTACTTCAGTTAATCATAAAGGGCTATAACTTAACCACAAATTAAGATACAAAATTGTAATCTGAAGTGGAGCTTGGAATCTGCTGTTTAAAAGTTTTTAAAAGGTGGTCTCGACTCCACCCCCTGATAGGCTTAATGTATATATCACACAAACCGCTTAAGCTATGTCCATTCAACTTACTGAGAATAAGTCTTCCTAACAAATTCTTAATCAATGTGAAAATGGGTGAAACCGAGTTGTAATTACGTGCACCCTCCCTACAACGGATAGCTGAAAAGTACTAAAATCTTGATAACTCACTAAAGAAACACATCAGAAGTATTAAACTTTATTGGTTTCGGTTTGAAAATTGGACAATGGGTGCGCACCAACAACTTTTGAATGAAATCCTTTATCTCAGGAGCATTTCGACTAACTGGACGAAATCGATCTACAGCGACAGTTACCGTCCATATAACATAATCCATCTGACTCCTTCACATCAAAGTATATAAATCAAACATCAATTAAAATATCGGAATCAAACTCATAACAAATACTTCCTTCAAGTTATATCATCTTACGTCTAAACATGGTCGAAACCGCAAAATAACTTGTCAAGCCCACAGATTCGGAAGATGAGAAGCTTAGAGCTTTTGGCTGAATTCGTTTCGAAACTCTTAGCCAATCTGTGAGATTTATTAATGAAATTCTGACAGCTTATTTTTCTGATGTCAAAAATGTGTAAGATCGGGTCAAAGCTTCCCGTGGCCACCATACACCTATTATAACCATTTCAAACCTCTGGTTGGCTTAGTATATATAGCTTATGTATATATAGGTCACGGTCGCGTGACATCTTAGCAAAATTAAGTGAAGATATAAATTTTGTGTAACATGGTTTTTTGCTAAAAAGTTGTGAAATCAGTCCATGGATCAGTCCCCAGCACAAATATATGCAAATATGATTTTCTTTATTTTAGTGGAAGGTCTGTCGATTTTGTAGGTCTAATTATAAGTTATCTTAATTAGATTACTGGCAAACATTCTCTCGAGCATACTTTAGAGTAATGCCAAAAGTAAATGGGAACAGCTCAGGCTCTCCCTTAAAACTATATAATCTATAACTACTCCCCAAAATATGCAATTTATTTATTTTCGACGTTTAGATTGACTTTTATATTTGAACTTTTATGATATTTTAATGAAATTAAGTGGATATGCTTTCTTGACCTCAGTATGGTTAATCTTTAAATATGAATGAAAATGGTGGCGGCTTCGGTCTAGCTGGCATATCTTCAATATAACGATTACCACCCCTCTGGCTGATTTTTTTTATATACCCAGTATATTAAATTTCGGTTGACTTACAATCGCATCAGCCGTATGCCCTCCCATAGCAAAAAATAGTGATTTCAGTATATACCTTCCCACAGCAATTATATGATGCATAAAGTTATGTTGTATGCGTAATTCGAACATAAAGCAAATTGCAATACTGTAACCAAATGAGTATGAATGTTCGTTGTATATGTTGCGTTCGTTATTTCACTTGGGTCAGTAATAAAAAAAAAAAGTAAAGAAGGGCTAAGTTCGGGTCTCACCAAACATTTCATATTCTCACAAAATGCCCTTGCTTGCTTTAGGAGTTGGCAAAACTTGAAATTGATGTTAAAAAATGTTGCGCAAGAACTCAATATTCGTTATTGGATGAAATTTAGCATGGACTACAATTATATACGGTGTCTTAAAATATTAACTTTTATTTATACTCATAAAGATTTTATATCATATATCTTTACAATGTGTTGTAGGTAATGATATAATACTAATCGAAATATTTTCATTTAATTTTGTTGAGACCTATTCTATGGAGATATAATCGATACAAATTCAACCGAAGGGACAATACGGGTACTACAAAGAGGTTGGGGTAATTCAAATATAATGATTTCACTAATTTTTGCCACCAATTCATGATATATTCAAGATTATTTGTTCATTTAATTGTGCAAGATATCTTACATATGACCGATATACACAGGATAAAGTCAACCGGAATTTTGAAAATTATCTTATTATTTATATGCGGGCTGGGAAGTATTATCCCGATCTTATTAATTTTTGGCATTAGGACGCACCAGGAAAAGAAATTATCAGAATTTCATTAAGATTTCTTGCAGATTGACGGTGACTGATATATGCGGTATAAAATCAACCGGAAGTTCGAAAATTTATATAACAGGCGTTCGATAAATAGTCAGAAATAAGCAGTGAGACCTAATTATTCAGTATCTGGTAGCTTGAGAAGCGATACGATAACTAGTACTTCAATTATAAATATTTGTAAGAGTTTTTTAGGCCTGCGTTATAAACAGCTGAAATTATGTGAATTTTGAAGAGGCACTTAAGTTGGGATTAAAACTGCATTTAGTAGATTTTTTTTTTTTAAATTATTCCTTTCACGGTTTTCCCTAACTATAATGACTTCAGTCATTGTAAGCTTGTGCTATAAATAAATCTTCAGATGGGATACACTCTCAATTTCTGAAAATGAAAATAAACAACTTTTTTTCACGATTTTAATAGCTAACCAGGGCGAAACTCGGTCGGAATCAAATATTAAATAATCTAGCAGACAACACTTAAGGAGTGTGAAATTTCATAAGCTCGGGTGAAGCTGAATGTTAAATCCCTTGTAAGATATTAGGAATTAGGTGAGCGTATGAACGAAATTGTTTACTTTTATAAGCCAAGAAACTTTTACTATAAAATATATGCTGTTTTAGTTTCTCTAAGTTATCATATATAAAAAATAATATATACAAAATAAGCAAAATTTAGCCATTCATTTAAATATATTTAAAAGTATGTATTGTATGTAATTTGGTGCATTCAACCTTTTAATTCAGCGGCTGTGATAACGTCATAATCCGAACACTATGCTGACAAATGTACTTGACTGATTCTTTGTGTAAATTTCTGTCGAATATTGTTAGTTTGTTTTCAACTTGTGATAGATTGATAACATTATTTTAAAAACTTAGTGCAAATTACGGATATCTCATATATCCGATTTCTGTCAAAAGAACCAATGCAGTTTCATTATATACATAAACGAAATTGCAAAAAGTTGCTTTAAAAACATCAAAAGCACAGGTAAAGAAAAAAAAAACAAGATGAAAACTTATTACATTTTAATAACTTATATACAACCTCCTGACTGAATCGGATGTTATTTTAAATGATTTTGTTTCGATTTTAAGCCCTATCATGATAATCATAAAACACACTAAGCACTAAGTCTCGCTCTCTGTCCTTGGCAGAGAGACCAATTCCCATTAATATCTCATTCGAAAAAAAGATCCTTTATTTTTATATTCTCGCAACATGTTGCAACAGAGTATATTAGTTTTGTTCACCTAACGGTTGTTCGACAGACCGTCGAAGCGAGTGCAAACGATAACTTGTGTAAAAAGTAAGATATCTGACGAGACTTGGTACACGTGTTCTTTATCACCAAAGAAGTTTGGTATTGCAGATGAGCGTAGTCGGACATCTCTCACGCCCACAGAATACCATTAGTCGAAAACTTATAAAGTATTATAACTAAGCAACAAATAAAGATAGAAACGTTACAAGGGTTATGTTGAAAGATCCTTAAAGTGCATTAACTCGCTAAAAAAATACGTCAGAATCATTAAATCTTACGACAAATATGAAATTGAAGGGATGCATGGGACTCCGTGTAAAATTTGGGCAATGAGGGTGGTACCGCCCGCTTTTAAGGGAAATCTAATACCTCAAGAATGCCTTAACCGATCTCAATAGAATTTAGTATTTGACATCTTTATGTGCATCTTTATGTCACCGTGTGAAAATTGGTGAAATTGGACCACGTTTACTTCACATGTAACAAATTTTAAAATTTAATCTTATTCTTTCACTTGGGAATAAAACTTTGTACAAATAGTGCTTTCTAAAAATTCCAAAACTTGCTTAAAAATTGTTGTAATCGGCATATAACTTTTCAAGTACTCATATACTCAATTTAAGGACCTCAGTGCCTCTATCTGACTTTTTATCGAAAATATCGGGAAATCTGTGAGATATCCTAATGAAATTCCCGTATTACCTTTTTCCTTCACCTTTGTTTTTTACCTTTTCCTGATAATATGCTCTTGCGTCAAAGAGGGGGAAAATCGGGTAAATACTTCTCCTAGCCCCATATACCTAATATAAAGATTTTCAACCTCCCGTTAGACTTTATAGCATATATATCTGTGAATCTGTGAAATATCGCAAAGAATTTCGAAGATTATTTTTCCGTGATAATAACGTGCTCTGGTGTCAAAAATAAGGAAAATCGGGTAAACACTTCACATAGCCCCCATCTACCTAATATAAGAATTTCAAACATCCGGTTAACTTTATAAGGCATATATCGATCAATATGTGAGATATTTTAGAAAAATTAACTAAACGTATAACATTGGATAACTATAATTTAATGTCGTAAATGTGTGAAATCGGCCTACGAATTGCACTAGCTCCCATATACTACATATAATGCTTCTCGTTATTCTAGCAGACCTTTAGCCGAATATGTCGGTCACTGCGTGACTTATCTTCGCAAAATTGTGTGGAAACATGTTCTCTAATATACTTTAATAATGAAAAGAGATAATGCGATCAGTGCAGACCTTCCCCTAGTTCAAGTGTATAGCGGATATAGGAATTCTCGACTTTCCAGATGACATTAAATCGTTTATGTTGGTCAATGTGTGTAACATTTTAATGAAATTAAGTGGATAAGTTTTCTTAAACATAATGCGGTTTAGTTAATTGGCAAGTTTTAATATAAATATCTCAGACACGAAGCAAAATATGGTAATAAAACTCCGTGAAGCTAAGACCTGTAATATAAGTTAATAAGATACCAAATATGATTAAAATGCATTCACGGATTCGTCGAATAATGAGTGTTGAATTCTTCCGCAACATTTTTAATATAAAGTTTTGTTAGGACCTGAAACTATTTCCTCTCCTTAGAGTCTTGCATATTGCGGGAGTATAAAATGTTGGGTTACACCCGTACTTAGCCCTTCCTTAATTGTTATTTAAAGTATAAAATCAGCTAAAGGCATTGTGTCTAAAAATTAGGTAACTGAGGGCTTAAAAACATATATTTCGATTTCGACAAATTAGACGTCGGATGGCATACCCCAAAGGCACTCTTTGTGCATGGTTTTGCTTTTATACCTTAATTTATAATTGATTTATATACTACTATATATACTATATACTATTATATACTATACTATATGTAGGGCGAAAGAATTATATGGAAATTAAAATTATGATATATGGAACGTCCGTGTGGTTGGATCCCGATTTCACCTATTTTCGCATTGTAATGGAAGGATGTAATTTGGTTGAACATTGTATAGTAATTCCTGATATATGGGATTATGTGATATGATGGGATTATGGGATGGGATCCCATTATCCCTGATTATGGGATATTATGAAATATTTACACTGATTACTTTGAAGCCCTTAGATGCAATCTTGGCTGGGAAATTCGGTGCTTTTGAGGTGTTTTTTCACCAAGTTAACGAGCTTTTAGTAGTTTTAGGGGGGGAGGGAGGTGGGGTTTTCAACCTTAACGTGTCGCTCTCTACTGTGATTCCCTGTAGAAAATTCCATTATGTCATTTCAAATTATGTCATGATTGAGAGCTTAGTTACAGTATTGGATAGGTTTTTGACGACTTATTAATAGAGTTTGAAAAAAATTTTGTTTCTGAGTTTGGTCTCAAGGCCCTTTAAGTAGACACATAATTCACTTGAACAAAGAGGTTTTGGACCTATCCAAAATTTTTGACAGTGATTGTTATGAAAGGTCTTTCATAACAGGTATTTCATAAGTCTTCATTCCATTGGTTGCCGAAAGAAAATTTGATTGTTTTTGTTTTGGATACCAATATTAATCGTCTGTGAGTCACAAAGCGAAACATATAGTTAGTCTCTGGGAAGAGCCCTGATTCCAAAAGCTAGATGGAATTATTCGATCCCATTACGCCTGGCACTAGTTGGCAAAATTTTAAATCGAAATTGCTGCATTTCATCCTTTAACATTCCACGGAATATAAAATTAGAATTTTTGCTAACTGAAAAATACAAGGATACAAGATTACTACACTGAAACAAATACAAGGATTCGCCAACACCCCCATTAGAACCTAAGGATGCTGCATATATGTACATATATATGAAATAAGTCTGCAGGCTGTACGAAATGTATGTTGTTTCCAGAACTCTCGGTAGAAAATCTTCCTTCAAAATCATTTATTTAAGTTATGATCAAGAGTAACGCCTATGTTAAATCGACGGTTCAATAAAAATTATATTCTGGACATTCCTTGAAATCGTAATGTACTGTATTAAAACACACTCATCCATATTACAAGATTTCGTTTCAAATAGAGAGTCCGAAATTCAAGTATATTGATGAAATGTGAAAATAAAACAAAATCCTGCAGATCGGGGTAACAACGTGAACGAGTTGAACACTTCGATATGATTGGATGATGCACAGTTCCTTTTGAGAGACGCAACTTTAAGACCAATTGATATTTATTTCCTGCTCTCCTCAGAGGGAACGAAGAGTTGGAGAAGAAGATCCGCCTTCCGGCGATCTACCCCGTTAAGATTGAGGAGTAAAAAGCAAATTTTGTCATCTTTAGAGCGTCTCCTGGCTACTGGGTTACTCTATATCCTCCTGATCTGTGCTGAAATTGAGTTCAACCAGAGCTCGGAGGAAAACATCCGCTGCGCTTGCGTCAAACAGGCTCCTTCTCCAATGCTCAGATCTCCCTAAGGGAACATAAGGCTACTTCTTAACTCCTAGTCCCTCGCACTATCTGTTCCGTGTTTCCGACAGTAATGCTTCTGTATATTATATCAGACCGGTGCTATTCCTATCCAGACTGGTGTCGTTTCCCGACGAGTTCCAGCCTGCGCACCACATGTGAGTGGAGTTCGTTTTTGGCCTTGCCTTTGGCTTTAGGAGTCTTCCAAGACTCTTCAACATTAACGGACTTCCAAGTAGTATCGGCTGAGGCACGGCACTTCGGCGGATTATAATATCGAGATGCTACCAACACTGCTGACTGAAATGGAGGCTATTCTGAATTCGCGGACCCTAGCACCTTCTAAAAAGAACGTTAACGACAGCGAAGCAATAACCCCGGCACATCAATTAACCTGCTGCCCATCGCCCAAGATGATTTTTACCCTAATTTAAAAAATAAAATAAAAGATAATAATAAATTATATAATAATAATAAAAAATAAAAAATATGATATTTCAGTAATGAAGGGTTAAGTTCGGATATAACCGAACATTTTATTCTCTAGCAATATGCAAGGATCACAGGCGGGGAAATGCTTTCAGGTGCTGGCATAACTTTATATAAAAAAATGTTGCAGAAGAATTCAGCATTCGTTATTCGAAGAAATTGTCAATGGATTCCAACCAAATTTGGTATCTTATTAACTTATATTACATGTCATAGACTCATGCAATTTCATTGCTGTATTTGTATTTGCTTCGTGTCCGAGAAATTTATATTAAAATCTACCAAATTAACTCAAATAAGATATATTCGATATAAACTCAAAAAGGCGTCTTAATTAAATATATTAGATACATGAGGGAAAAGTCGACCGAAGATAATGAAATCATTTCATTAGGAATAAGCGACTTAGACGGCGTCTAGACCGATTTCTTTCATATTTACCGCTAAATGACACTGTGTTTAAGAAAACATATCCACTTAATTTCATTAAAATATCACACATATTGACCAACATAATTCCTCTATTGGGCATTTTTGGGACAAAGGAAGATCTGCACTGATCACATTAACTCTTTTCATTATTCAAGTATATTAGGGAACATGTTTTTACGCAATTTCGTGAAGGTAACTCACACACTGTTCGACATATTCGGCATAAAGTCTGCTAGAATAACAAAAACCATTGTATGTAGTATAGGGGAGTTGGGATAATTCGTTTACTGATTTTACACATTTTCGACAATAAACTACGGTATATCCAATATTACACGCTCACTTAATTTTGCTTAGATATCGTACATATTGACCGAAATATACGGAATAAAGTCTACCGGAAGGTTGAAAATCCGTATATTAAGGATATGGGGGCTAGGGGTAATATTTACCCGATTTTCACCATTTTTGATAGTATGTCACACTATTATCATGGAAAGATAATCCTCCAATTTCGTTACGATATCTTACTGATTTACCGATTTTTCGGCAAAAAATCAGATAGAGGTACTGAGGTCCTTATATTGGGTATCTGGTGGCTTGAAAAGTTATAATCCGATTTCGACTATTTTTATAGATGATGGCATATATTGAACGTACTATTCGTTAAAAGCTTTATTCTAATATCACAATTGATGATCGATTATCTACTTTAAAGAAAACTTAAAATTCTGTTATATGAGAAGTATTTGTTAAAATCAGTTAAGACTTTCTTGAGACCTATGCAACCCTTCCGTATCATATTTGCTGCTTGATTTAATGTTTCTGGCGTGTTTCGCACCTTTAGTAGTTTTCAACATAATTTGTGTATGGGAGGTGGGCGTGGTCGATTATCCGATTTCAATAATTTTCGTAGTATGTAAGGAGATACTAGAAAAACTTACTCGGAGCAAGTTTGATAGATATAGCTCTAACGGTTTCTGGGATATGTATATTAGACATTTCTTGGGCGGAGCCATATCCACTTTTACAAAAATTTTCCCCACGGATGCCTGTCCTCCTGAGATCCACTATTCCAAATAAAAATTTTGTATCTTAATTTGCTACTTAGTTATAACACTTTATCGGTTTAGAATTCATGGCATTTTGTGGGCGTGACAGATATTCAATTATGTCCATCTGCAATACCAACCGTCTTACGGTGTACCAAGTTTCATCAAAATATCTTACTTTTTACTCAAGTTATCGCTTGCTCGGACGGACGGACAGACAGTCACTCGGATTTCAACACGTTTTTTCATTCTGATCATTTATGTATATATATATATATATCTAACTCGATTAATTCTAGGTGTTACAAACAACCGTTAGGTGAACAAAACTAATATACTCTGTAGCAACATGTTGCTAGAGTATAAAAATATTTAAATAAATTTAAAAATTTTATTCTGTTTAAAATACTTGCCTTTAAGGAATTACAATGGTTTAGCGAAAATTGGTAAGATAAGTATGCTTACCCCTGTCTTGAATATTTACTTACATATTTAACCAGTTAAAGTAGTTAGGTTAGGTTGAGTACATATATACATGCATAGAAATAAAGAAATCAGTGGTATTACAATTAAAAAAGGCAATTACTTCTGTTCGTTTTAAAGTCACACATCCCAATCCACTTCAATTTTTATTTCCTAAACCGCTTAATCTTTTTCAGACTTATTTAGTTTCCTCACATATTTTGCTTCATATCGCAAATATTTATAATCAAATAAAAACCCAAGTAACCCAAATCACCTATTCATCATATTAGTGTTTCGGAAAGATACACACTAACCGACATAATTTTTCTATCGAATGACATAATGCTAATCGAAATAGTCTCTATTAATTTTTTTGAGATAACTTCTATTCAGATATGTATGTAAATGTGCTATTAACTCAACTAACGAAAAGAAATTTAATTGAATACATTAGTGAAAAGTCACCCAGAGGGGCGAAGATCATTATATTAGTGATATGGGTACTGAATAATTGTCTACATCACTTTCATTCTTATTCTGCGATAAATAACATTATGGACAAGAAAACTTATTCACTTAGTTTTATTAATTGGTCCTATATATATATAAAGATAAAACGAACCAGAAAATGAAATTCTGCATGTTATGTATATTTAGCTAGGAGAATTATTAAACCAATTTCAGCACCAGATCACATTATCAGGAAAGGATGCCTACTTAATTTCGTTAAGATATCTCACATATTGAAAAATATTTTCTGTGTACTGTCAACCGCAGGCCCTGCATTGGTGGATCTGGTATCTATGAGTCTTGTAAAGCTATATCATAACTTTTATGTACAGCTTATCATGTAATTCTAGAAAGAAAGGAAGAAGAATTAGATAAAAATAGTCTTAGCTTTTATGAAAATTTTTGAACCGACTTATTTACACCACTTTATTTTTTCGATTAACAGCCAATTTTGCACATCTGCAATATATAAGGTTTCTGCAAATTATAATATAATCGTTAGCCAATTATCGTTTGCACAAACAGATGAACGGCTGTAAAAACCTGAAACACAATTGCCACGTCATGTTGGCCATTATAATATAATATATATAACTCTATATCCATTTTGAAATGCTAATAGCTAAGGAATAGGCTCCTCTAAAATCACTGAGTCTATTACGACTTGTGCTTTGCGGTTCACTACTTCATGTTAAATTAGTCTTTATGGTGGATATAAATACAAATCAATACCATAGTCACGCTCAGCAACCTTAGCAGGCTGGTTATAAAAACTTCTCTATATACAGTATATTTGGCGACGCGAAGACAATAGGGATCCCTTTGATCTAGGCGCAAGTTTAATAAAAGAAGCACCATAATCCCAATGCGATTCAAACAACATCTAGCCAAACGCGCTATTTTGGACATGAGATGTCAATGCTAAGAAAATTAAAACTATTTGATAAATGGAGCATACTTAATACTAATGCGAATTATATGCTTCGTGTTAATTGTCGGCTTCCAAATTGAAGTCTGACATTTCACGAACGTCTTCCCATAACAATATTAGCGAAATCACCATTTTGATAAAGATTCTCCACTTATTCGTTGTATTAACCGAGGATCCCCTAACGCAATAATTAGTAGGTACACTTTATTATATTATATTATATATTCCCCTCTAACCCAAAACAAATGAAATAAGTAAGGAAGCGCTAAGTTCGAGTGTAACTGAAAATTTTTTACTCCCTCAATTTGCGAGGCTAAAATGTAGGAAAATATTTTCAGCTGTTGCAATATTATATATTCGACGAAAGCCTGAATGTATTAGATTCATATTTTGTATCATATTAACTAACTCTATAAGTTTTCTTGCTTAACTTTCGAGATGTTTATATTAAAATCAACAGAACTAACAATCACTATGCTCATCATATTATTGGGATATATGGGAGCGTTTTGCTTGCTACCAAATGACACTACCATATACCACACTAATCACAAAAGTCTAGCTTAATTTTATTGCACTATCTGATGATAACGCCAACGTATTTATGTAAACTAAACAAAAACTCACACATATTAACCAACAAAAATGGCATTAAGTTAACCGCAAAGTCGAAAATCACTATATTGCAGCCAGATTTCATGCCCCAAAAATATTAAGATATTGTCCATTTTTTATACGATTAACATGCATTCCTTAAATATTATCTTTAGTATTTAATGTAATGTTTCTTAAGATAGTTACAACAACATAAGATAGTTAACGGTTTTCAACATAATCTTCAAATTGTGTTATGAATTTCCATTAAATTTGGTTGATACAACTTTAGCAGCTTGAGAGATATTTACATAGAATCTAATACTTTAATATTTAATATTAATAAATCTAAATATTCCTAGAAATATCTAGAAATTTATGTACATATATATCAAGAAATTTCAGTTCTCTGCTTAATATGTAATTAGTTAGCGCCATAGTTTTCCGCTTAGCGGCATTTAGTGAAATCAACCATCTGCAATACAACCTCTTCAAGGTACCAAAAAAAACTTGTACCAAGTTTCATCAAGATATCTCAATTGTTAAAAAAGTCATCACTTGCACGGACAGACAGACATTCGGATTTCAATTCGTCTCGTCATCCTGATCAATTTAATTTATAATATATAATTCTACAACTGTCTCAATTAATTTTAGCTGCTACAAACAACTGCTAGATGAACAGAACTGTTCTGCTCTGTCAAACATGTTGTAGGAATATTGAAATCTATATATTCATATGCAAAATCCCCGATAATGAGTTTAATTGTAAATCATTCTTTATATGGTTGATAAAAATAAGAGTACTCGCAAAGAGGGTATAATACGTCTTCATGAATGTTTCGCCTTCTAAAGGTCGCTTAGGGAGCAGACCTATAAAAGCTATACCATGTCTCCAACGGTCATAGCCGAGTAGTATATGGATGTACTAAGTGGTCGTTGGCCAAAAACCTATTGATAAAACACCCTTAGCACCGCCAAATATAATACTGGTGAAAGGTGTTGCCGCAAATGGTTAACAGTAATAATGTACAAATGATACACTAGAAATTATATTGCGCTAATTGTTGAAACGATTTATTAAAACTGTGGAGCGAGCCACAATTAATAAGTAATATTACATATTTACTCAACACCAGCAAATCTTGGCTTATAGACAACGCCAAAAAGGGACATAAACGTAAAGAGAGCAACTACATAATCAACATCCGGGTTTAAAAACCGGATGCTACTGCGTGCGCATTGTAAATTAAATTATTAACTTAAAATTTTACCGTTCAGTAGAGTTTTAGTAGTAAATCACCACTGGTGAACCTGACATTATATAATATGCTTTAGCGTTTTCAAATATAATTTAAATTCAGCTATTTGAAGAAAATCAAAGAACATTGTTTTGTAATCGTACACTTTGTGAATCGATTAGTGTGCATGTGGTTGCCTCGCCACACAACCGAAAAGAATTTATTTACAATTAATCAATCAATTGGCAATCACCCATGGTGGCCACCCATTTTAAAGTGAGCTCCATTTTGTTAAAAGTAAACGCTTCAATGTGTTTCTTTGCGGTGTCCTCTCTTTAATTTTCAATTCCGAATGACCAACCTCGTAGTTCGCCCAACTATTGCTGATATCAGAGGTGAAAACACCGTTGCTATTTTTATAATATTTTGAATCGTCGTCACAACAGAAAAATTATTGCACTAATTTTTGGGTTAAAATTAAAACTCTCAACATTTATTATTTTAATAATAAACATTACACAATGAATATATATAAAATATAATTCAAAGAGATGTACATGGTTTAAATATATCTCTTTGTATTTTCTTTAACACACAATATTCAATATTGCATGATTGCATGTTGCTTGTGATAGTACAATAAGAATAAATTAATTTCCAATAATAAATGTTTTTATTATTCGCATTTTAAAAAATTTCCCCCGAAACTGCAGATCCTCAAATTGTTTCAAACTTTTATTCTGATCTTACATGGCAGTTATAAAGGTCTTCGTTAAAATACCACATTTGTAAGATACCGCTGGGGCCGTCCAAGTTTTCCCAGTTGTGAAACATTAAACCTACCCGATCGAATTAACTGTCAACTGTAGGTGATTTACCTTCTCAACTTCCAATGACATGAGAGTTGTACACTTAATGGTTAGAATGCAACTGACCTTGCCATCGCTAAGGACTCATATATATGCCGATACATCCATTTTCCTTAGTTCCTATATATAAAAATATTTTTTGATATTTTTTGATAGCCTATGTTAACGCTCGATTATTGGCATGAAAAACTTAAGAAAATCCTTATATTCAGAATTCTTCTTGCTTAAAGTAGGGTGTGCAAGTTATGACAACTTCCCGCTTAATATCTGCATAATAAATAATGGGAAATCTGGCTTTCTTCACTTACCTGCATTCTCATTTCTCGTCACCATTTTTTTTTTCTTTTTACCTTTTGCGTATATTGCTTCCGGAGCGTATATTGCTAGAAAAGGCTCTTCAATGTCGTTCCTAAGTAGAACCCCGCATCTTTTATGCGTTTAATAAATAACAATTCTGAAGGTATTTTCCCTGTTGTTCCACACACAATGGTCACAAAATCTTAGCCCGAACTCAACGCTTCATCACTGTTTGGCCTGGACGATCTTCACGCGTTAGTTCTTTGTTCTGCCTAAAGGAATATTCACACCGAACATAGTTTTAAACGATAAGAATAAAATTTATTCGAGGAATTACCTAACCAAATATCTTTTTTAATATGGTTTACTGCTTCTAATAGTTTCAGATCTGAAGTACCAGATTTAAAAATTTAAATTTTTCAATTATGGTGTAAGTAATTTGTCCGCTGCATTTATGAAAAGTGCTAGCTTGTTTGCCAAGGCATAATTTTGTGTAAAATTATTTTCCCGCTTTACTTTAAATTACTAACTTTAAATTTTAATGCTTGTAATCGGAGAATCCAACTATGAATTCTCGCAGGCACCATATATGTAGGTTTAAATATTACCCATACTCATTACCCATACCCATACATATTATCATTATTTTATGGTCCGTGACTAGTTCAAATTCTATACCGCAAAGTAGAAGTAAACTCTATCAACCGCGCAAATCATTGTCACAATTTCTTTCTCAGTCTGTTAGTTCTGTCACTGTATCTCCGATGTCGATTTACTGGCAACTGAAATTTGTGGGGGGGATCCTTAGATTGCACCTAATGCGACAGGACTTGTATCAACTACCACTTGAGTGCGTCCAGAAGCATCGAAATGGGGTAATTTCGGAATTTCGACCGACTGTGCTTTAGTATCTTAAGTTCGTTGCTTACCCGGTTGCTCATCCCAAACAAATTCAATATTTTTTTTTGTCGTGTTTCCAGAGGTTCATCGACGTCAGTTAGACATGGCAGAATTTTTCCAAATAACGTTACGATACCTAGAAAACTTCTGATTTCTGCCTCTTCTTTTCTGGGTCAGGCTCAATCCCAGTCGGCGACAAAGTATGACTTATAATTATAAACAGTAATAAAAGCGGATACCTCTCCTATTTGTACATATCTCTCTGCCCTTATATTTCTAAGAAACACTTTTAATTATAATATAATTACAACTCTTGAGCGTAGTCATAAAATAATCGAAAGTTGCGAGTGGCTAATTTTATTTTAGAATAGCTTTATTCGCACGTCGCATGACTATGTGTAGCCGAACGTCACCATCCTTTTTAAATACAATGACCACGGGACAAATCCAATCACTCGAACCATATACAAATTAACACCTTGCGCTGACTATTCTTGCAATTTGCGCTCAACCTTATCCTTTAATGCGGACGGAATTTGCCTTAGGTGTTGATGTATTAGTCTCGCTGACTTACCAACTGTTAAGGATTCTGAATCTTCGCGATCATTCCATTAAGCGGCATTTTGTTTATATAAATACTCCCACTGATTTTCACTAAGAAGATTGAACAGAAAATATGCTCATTCTGAAATTGATTCAATGATTCAATTCAATTTGGTGTCCACATCTTTCGATTTATTTTTTTCAGCAACCCATCATACCTTCGTTAACTAATTTCTCTGCCTGTTAATATTCTATCAGCTTCGTTATTTTGTTTACGTTTGTGTACACATTCCAGCGAAACGGCCAACAAAACTAAATTTATTGCTTTTAAAATTTTTCGCTGGATAGCCAACGATGTATCGCTTGTTCGTATGTTCTTGGCGCCCACACCTATTACATTCTGCAACTGAGTTCTTATTTGTACCGACCGATTGATGATGAAACACCTGCATGCATTGCAAAATTTTTTGATAGAGTTTTGATCTGCTCGTACACATGACACATGTCGATGATTTCATAGAGCGTAAATTCCGTCTTAACTTCAAGTATGCCAGGAATGTCATAGATTACCTCTTGGAGTTGCGCTCCACCTAAATGAAATAATTTATGTTTCCTTTTTGTCGGGACTTTGACTTCCTCGGCGTACAGGTAGAAATTTTAAGCCCGGTTCTATTTTTCCCATTCGTATCGTATAAGCATTTTGGTATTTTATTAATTTCATTAATATCTACTTGAATTCCAACTTAAATGGGTTGGTTTCCTATTAGATTGTCCTATGAAGCAATGGAAGGGAAAGTATTTTCATAGCCCTGTAAATCTCTTACTAAGGTTTTTTTTTCTAATAAATTGATAAGCCTCCCTAGATCTGTAACCAAAAATTGCTATATCAGTTTTCGAGCATTGTGAACAAATAAGATATTTAGAATTTTCCAATTATTTTACACCCCTTAAATTTATTCCATCTGTGAAAGTATTTAAGTTCAGTTCCGCTCGCACTTAAGTCTTTATGCTTTCTTTGTTATCAAAATTTTTTCGATTCTTAATAGTTTTTATTAAGATATCTTATACTTTTCGAGGAAAATATTAAAGCGAAAATCATTGCTAAATAACGAGGTTTAAAATTCAGTTTATACTATACTTTCTACGAATCATTCTGTATAAACATGTCAGTATAATACGTCAGTCTTAAATGTCAAATCAGTCTCAAAAATATGAAAAAACACTTACAAATTTGCCCTTATATAAATAAGCTTCCGCAGACAGTATATAATGACACTACAGATAAATGAATTTTATATAAAATAAACGAAATATATTTGCTGATCATAACAACAGTGCTGATGGTAACTTCGAAGTGACGCTTGCAACAAAAGCAACAATTTACTCAGAAGGATTAGTCGAGTGGAAACCACCAGCAATTTACAAATCGTCCTGTGAAATAGATGTAGAATATTTTCCTTTTGACGAACAAACATGTGTTCTCAAATTTGGCAGTTGGACATATGACGGGTTCAAGGTACGTTAATTTAATTTATTATATATTAAAAGTCTTGAATTTATCAATTAAAAATTTTAAATCTATTTATCTTGAAGTCAATTATTACATTGCTATATTTATATTAAGAGTATGGAGATTTTTGCCTTTGCATTTTAATCCGCAATATAACTATAAGTATATAGTGAATATTTATAACTTTGTTACAGGTGAAGAAAACCCAATTTTAAATATTTTTTAAATTATCAAGTGATAACTTTTTGTAAACACTTTGCTGGAAAAATAACGACTCCAAGATACTATGTTAAAAATAAGCAAATACACAATGTTAAGCTGTAAAAATATGTTTATTGGGTGTGTTAGATGCATTAGATTCAAAGTATAATCGCATAATAATATAATAATAACTTTTACTAATGCATTGGCTACGAAAAGATTGTAATTAAATAGAAATAAAGCAGCAAACACCCAAAACAATCAAAATCAATTTGTTTCTTTTGATCTGTAGTGATAAGTATTGCAAATGATGAGACTGAAATATAATATTTTATAAAAATTTTAAATTATGCTATAATAATAATATAACAATAATGTCAACAGATGGTCCACATCGTGGCCTGTATTTATATTTTCTGAATTTGAATTTTATATTAAAATAAAATAAAATTTTTTTAATATAGCGATACTATTATCATCGTTATTAACACAGCGATATAAAACTGTAATGGGACAGTAGTTCTTTATGAGTTATTATTGTAATGTATTACAATGATTACAAATAATTAATGTCATTAATATTTCTTAAAAGGGATCTAGCTTTGTTTAACAAATCGAGAATACACCGAGTTATACGAAAGCAGAAATTTTAAAAGTTCAATTGGTTACGCAATTATTATGACATAAGAAAAAATTTCTTCCATTGAATGGTGTTCAATTAGACAGAGAAATTTTTTTAAACGCAGACGAAGACTTGCAAATTAATTAATAACGAATTTTTATATCAGTACGGAACTCATAATAGAGAAAATTTAAACTCTCCTTAATAAAAAAAAACAATATTTTATTTAATTGAGGAATATGGCCGCAATCCCTACATACTGTTATTACTAAAAGGATACTTTTAGTTTTATCAATCACGTCGCATCTACGCAAACCATTTCATTTGTCAATGGTATAAATTTTTTTCAATAAGGTTTTTAAAAATCGGCGATAATATACCATACACGTGTGTGGTATACGTCTATTAATTTTAGAGTCTATTAATTTTATAACCACTACCGGCGAATAGATTAGGAAAAAATCGCCTTTACGAAAAAACTTCATATGCTGGGGTAAATGACCTACACAGGCCACCACAGCAAGCTCAGTTTTGTCAAGCACTATTTTGTTTTCACAAAGTTCTTCAAAACGGTTTTTCTTTTACGTGCACTATAAGTTTATGTAGTGTCTGCACGTTGGAATTAAATTTATGTTGGTTATTTCTTGTATGCACACATTTTTATTGTGTACCGTTGACTTGGTTTCCTGCAGTGAAGTAAGTATTTATTTATTATTGCAAAAGTGATACGTAGTATCCATATTGTGTTTTGTTTTATGTTGCGAAATATAAACTTTTTCGACGAAGGAGATAGGGCTCTCTTAGCTAACTTTTGGCTATCTTTATCATACTCAAGAAGACGTGCTGCGGAATGCAAATTTATTGCAGCGGGGGATGAGGAAGGCGATCCATATATCACCAGCTACGATGATAGATGTAGATGTTCCCATTGATGACGGAGAGGTAACTGATGATGGGAATGAGCTTGAAGTTGTGCCTAGTGCCCAGTGGCTATTTATCATGATATAATGTATAATGATATAAGCAATAGAGCGTGAGACGAATCTGCTGAATCTTCTGAATCCGAATCTTCTGCTGGAAAGCAGAAGTAATCCAGGCCTGAAATGAGACTAATCTAACATGTAAACCGAAAAAAGGCACCGCAAAGACGAAACGGAAATATATGCCGGTTAAGATTATTATTATTTTCCAGCGTGTTTCAGTATAGCAACCTACAAGGAAAGAATTTATGGAATATTCGGTATTTTTATACTCTCGCAACGTGTTGCTAGAGAGTAAAATAGTTTTGTTCACCTAACTTATTTGTAACACCTAGAACTAATCGAGGAAGATCTGTAAATGATCAGGATGGAAAGATGATTTGATCTCCGAATAATTGTCTGTCCGTCCGTCGGTGTGTGCAAGCGATAACTTGAGTAAATATTAATACATTTTGATGAAAGTTTGTACACGTGTTCTTTGTTACCGTAAGACTAATGTAGATGGGCGTAATTGTACATGATGGGCATGGCAGCGCCCACTTTTAGGTGAAATCACATGTGTCAAGAACGCCTTAGCCCATTTCAACAAAATTTGGTATGTGACATTATATTTGCATTCTCATGCCACGTTATGAAAATGGACGAAATCTGATAAAAGCCATGTCTACTTCTCTTATAACACAATTTTAAGTTTCATCTGATACCTTACAGTAGTAGATAAATCGAACATCAACTAAGATATTGGAATAAAGCTTCTCACGAATAGTACATTCAACTCAATGCCATCGCTTGCGTAAAAATAGTCGAAATCGGATTATAACATTTGAAGCCACCAGTCCATATATTGGGCTATGGACTTTATTGCCTCTATCTGACTTCTTACCCAAAATATCGGTAAACGTGTAAGACATCGTAATGAAATTGGAGAATCATCTTTCCATGATAATAATGTGCTCTGGTTTTAAAAATGTGGAAAATCGGGTAAATACTTCTCCTATCTCCCATATACATAATATACAGATTTTCAACCTCTGGGTATACTTTATACCATATATTTCGGTCTATATGTAAGATATCTTAGCAAAACTAAGTAAACGTGTAATATTGGATATACCATAGTTTAATGAAATAACCGAAAATCAGTGAAATCGGTATACGAATTATCCCAGCTTCTATATACTGCATATAAAGATTTTCGTTATTCTAGCAGACTTTATGCCGGTCGGTTTATGTCGAGCACTGTGCCCCTTCACAACGTTGGATGGATTGAATGGACAAATTGGATATTATGGATTGGAAAACATGTTCCTGAATATACCTAAATAGTGAAAAGAGTTAAAGTGATCAGTGTGGATCTACCTATATCCCAAAAATGCCCGACAAATATCCCCGACATTCCATCTGAATTTAAACCGTTCATGTCGGCCAATATGTGTAATATTTTAATGAAATTAAGGCGATATGTTTACTTAAACATGATGTGTTTCACGCTAGATATGAAAGAAATCGGTCTAAACCATGGTCTAAGCCTCTTATTCCTAATATAATGATTTCCTTTTCCCTGGTTGACTTTTTCCTCATGTATCTAATATATTCATTAAATCACTTTGGTTGAGTTTATATCGCATATATCGCTTTTGAGTTAATTTGGTAGATTTTAATATGAATATCTCGAACACGAAGCGAGATATAGTAATGAAAGTGCGTGAGTCTATGACCTGTCATAGAAGTTAATAAGATGCCAAATATGATTGCAATCCATTAACAATTTCGTCGAATAATGAATGTTGAATTCTCCGGCAACATTTGTTAATATAAAGATATGCCAGCACCTGAAAGCATTTCCCGGCCTCTGATTATAGCACATTGCGAGAGTATAAAATGTTCGGTTACACCCGAATTAATCCTTCCTTACTTGTTTGAATGAATTTTGTGTTTCGTAATTCCGGTCGAACAGTATATTGCGATAACTTTTCCACATCACTTGAATTGGCCAAATCTCTGATACAAAAAGAATAAGCTATCGTACGCACAAAAAAAAAAATTGTTCCTCTTTGCATTCCGTTAAACAGAAGAAAAAAAGGAAAAAATTGCCGCCTCTATATCAGTTTGATTGCTTTCCTGAATGAAAATGTGTCTATGTTTTTCAATGTTGACAAAGTAGATAAATATATATTAGTATTGTCAACACAATTCTTAGACTGAAATGAAGTCTTGGACTATAATGAAAATAAACCCGGTCGCAATCGCGCAAAAAGTTGATGCCATTGGCCATTGACCATCTTTATACTCTTGCAACATATTGCAACAGAGTGTAATGTGTTCACTTAAATGTGTTTGTAACATTAAAAACTAATCGAGATAGATATTGAGTTAAATGATAAATATGTATATAAATAATCGAGGTGACGTGACCAATTGAATTTCGGCTGACTATTCCGTTCGCATAAGCGATAACTTCAGAAAAAATTAAAATATTTTGCTGAAGCTTCTTACATATGTTCCTTGGCACCATAAATATTTTGATATTGCAGATGGTAACTTACTCAGAGCAAGCCCGTTTAGTACCTCCATATGCACTAGGAAAATTAATCAAATCGGATTATAGCCACGTTTACCTTCCATACTACGTTAACATTGAAAACTACTAGAAGTTCGTTAACTCGCAAAAGAAACACATATTAAGTCTCACAGCGAATATGGCAGGGAAGGAACGCATTGAAATATATAACATCTTATCTTATAATATTGTATATACTATAGTTACTTATTATAGTTATTTCTGCAGTTCTTGAGTGATGCCAAAAGTTGATACAATCAGTCCAGACCTCTAGCCTCAGTATACCAAGCTTAGTTTAAGCCGCTTGTGTTGATCAATATGTGTGATATTTTAATCAAATTAAGTGAACATGTTTTCTTAAACATAATTTGGTTTAGTGTTGAATGTGAAATAAAACAGATCTTGGTCTAGACCTTGATTCCATTATAATGTTTTTCGTTTCTCTGGTTGACTTTTTTCTCTTAAATATATATCATATATAAAATCAAATATTATGAAATCATAATCAGTAAATCAAATATATCAAATTTAGCCACTTTAGTTGAGTTTATATCGCATAAATCTGATATAAGTTAATTAGGTTGATTTTAATATAATTATTTCGGGCACAGAGCAAACTATAGCAATACAAATACATGAGTCTATGGCCAGTATATTAGCATATAAGTTAATAAGAATCAAACCAAATAATAACAAAAATTAGTGTGATCCTTTCTCGCTTTCGTCAAATAATGAAAATTTAGTTCCTACGCAACAGTTTTCAATATAAAGTTTAGCCAACACCTAAAATTATGACCTGGGTTTGATGTTTGAAAATTGCGAGAGAGTATTATATACGAGGGCGGGTCAATAAGTACGTGACTTTTGGAATAAAACGCAGATTTTTTGATAAATAAATTATTTTATTTTTCAACATAGTCTCCCTTGAGCTCTATACACTTTGTCCAACGCTTCTCCAATTTTTTTATCCCTTCCAAAAAATATGTTTTGTCGAGGTCCTCAAAATAGGCCTTTGTTTGCGAGATGACTTCATCATTGGAGACAAATCTTTTTCCACCAAGCCATTTCTTCAGGTTTGGGAACAAGAAGTAGTCACTCGGAGCCAAATCTGGAGAATAGGGCGGATGGGGGAGCAATTCATAGCCCAATTCATGGATTTTTGCCATGGCAACTGCACATGTGTGCACCCTTGCATTGTCTTGGTGGAAAAGAACTTTTTTCTTGGCCAAATGAGGTCGGTTTTTCTTCAAATCGTCATTAAATCGGTCCAATAAGTTGGCATAATATTCTCCACTGTTTGTTCTTCCCTTTTGAAGGTAGTCAATGTGGATTATCCCGTGTGCATCCCAAAAAACAGTCGCCATAACTTTATTGGCTGACAAACCCACCTTGGCCTTCTTTGGCGCCGATTCACCCTTAGAAACCCACTGTTTTGACTGTTGTTTGGTCTCTGGTGTGTTGTGATGGATCCATGTTTCGTCCACGGTTACAAAGCAGCGCAAAAACTCCTCCATATTGCGATTAAACAACGCCAAACCTTCCTGTGAAGTTGTTACACGATTGCGTTTGTGGTCGACTGTGAGCAAACGCGGCACCCATCTTGCGGAAAGCTTTCTCATGCCCAAGTGATCATTCAAAATTGAAACCACTGAGCCATGCGAGATCCCTACGGCTTCCACAATCTCTCGCACTTTCAGTCTTCGGTCGGCCAACACCATATCGTGAATTTTTTCGATTGTTTCGGGTGTAGAGACCTCAACTGGGCGTCCAGGACGTTCGGCATCTTCAGTGCTTGTACGGCAACAACGAAATTCAGTAAACCACTTTTTTACCATAGATATCGATGGTGCAGAGTCCCCATAGTATTTATCAAGCTTAGCCTTGGTCTCGGTAATGGTTTTTTTTTCGCAAAAAATAATGCTTAATAAGCACACGAAATTCACTTTTTTCCATTTTCTCCTCAAATTAGTGGGTAGTCTTATAAAGATAGCTGTCAAACACAAACTAACTGACGCAGCAAGTTCAAATTTTGACAGGAGTCAACTGACAGATGCTTGTTGACGGGAGTAGTGTTGTTTTTTCAGTAAAGAGGTCAGAAATTCAAAAAGTCACGGACTGATCCGCCCTCGTACAAGCGTTTGCGACCAAGCTAGAAATCAGACCAGCGAAGACATTTTGTATTGGAATTGGCCGAACAATTAACAATCGCCGATATGGACAATACATACAGTAAATCCCAGGATATATGGCAGATCAGAACTCAAAATCGCAATGCAAAAATTTAATGTGTTTTATGTAAGTATATCAAGCACCTACAAATACGCATCTTTGTACTAAAATATATCTTAATTATATTTTTTATCTCTTTACAGAATTCACCTTCAACTTCCATGATCGCAAAACCAAGAGTTGCTCCCAAGCCCGTGAGCTCACAATATTGGCTATTGTGCAAGCCTAACTTGATAGGTATAAAAGCAGAAACCGCCGCTATTTGCAAATATATCTGGCAACATGTTGCTAGAGAGTATAATAATTTTGTTCACCTAACGGTTGTTTGTAACACCTAGAGCTAATCGAGTTAGATATAGACACATATATATATATAAATGATCAGGATGAAAAGACGATTTGAAATCCAACTAACTGTCTGTCCGTCCGTCCGTGCAAGCGATAATTTGAGTAAAA
Organism: Bactrocera minax; assembly: GCA_021498325.1. Taxonomy (NCBI): domain Eukaryota; kingdom Metazoa; phylum Arthropoda; class Insecta; order Diptera; family Tephritidae; genus Bactrocera; species Bactrocera minax. Next base: position 205,070 of record JAKEEE010000156.1, on the reverse strand, counting down.
ATTAAGATATTTTTAAATATATAGGAGAGTATAAAATATTCGGTTACACCCGAAATTAGCCCTTCCTTCCTTGTTAAATTTAAGTTTTATACATGAATCTCAAGGTATAAAACATTAATTTCATGGTAATTAGTAAAAATGGAAGAAATAAATTGAATTTGAAAAATAAATTTTCTCTTGGACGAATAAATCCACTTTTTTAATCAATACTACTTACAAAGATGTATTTCGAATCAAAATTACGACAGTTGCAAAGTCCTTCTTGAGCAATGATTTCAATATTACGCCCACTTATCTCATGATTTCCTATTGACGTAAAACGACCTCCTATGTGGTTATTATGCATTGTTTCCTTATCTATTTCGCTTGTTATATATTATATGAACATTTATTTGAAATATGCTTGGCTAGATTTTGTGCTTCTTTGCAAAAAACTGAAAATAATTTCTTTTTATTGGTAGTTCCTTAATTTGAACTAAGTTACAAACATTTTGTTTCGATTAATTAATTTGGCGTTATTAAAAAGTTAATTTAGGGCTACACATGCCCTAATTGGAGATTTGCAAAAGGTTCCACTCTTTACGGCACATGGCAAGTGTCGCTTCCAGTTTGCTGATTTGGTGTCTGCCTTATTTTCCATTGTCGGATTATTGACGTTGCTACTTTACTATTGCTGGAGCAATATGTTAGCGTCAGTAAATATTGGGAATATTTCGAATGTTGTGTCTTCTTTACTTTCGTTCACGTTGATGTTCACTTTGTAACTCGGTAGTTCATACCCCTAACAGATTTAGGGTAACAATACCGCAACAGAGGTATTTGTTAACTGCTTATTACTGGTTGACAGTCTTCTTCTTGTATTCTTGGTTGACAGTTTCTTTTGTTGTAGCAAAAGGTTATTTGATGTAGTTTGTTTACTAAAGAATAAAGTCGTTTTAATGTCTTTTTGTTAACTTTTTTGTTTTCTTTTTTTTTTTGTTTACTGTAGCATAAGGTTGTTTTGATGCATATTGTTTGCGGTAAGGTAATGTTGTTTTGATGTGTAATAAGGAATATGTTCCTTAACTCTCCGCAAATGTCCTTATTTGAAAACATCATGGCTTGAAGTTGGAGTGGTAAATTTTCGTATGCCTAATAGTTATCCGAATAAGTTTTCCAAAATTTCCGCAATTTCCATAGTTGATACCCGAAGATTTCCCGAATTGTTGCCAAAATTTTACGCCTTTTCCATGATGAAAGCTTAGCCCTCTTAGGCTTGCCTTGTATATTTTCATTAGTTTATAATTCCTAATTATTGTTCGAACGGCTAACTTTGAACGCCGAACTAGTTTTCCTATCTCATTTTGAAACTTTTTGTCTTAATTATAATTGATAACTAGTTGCCGCATTTCAGTACCAAGTTCTCTACTCATTTAAAAAAAATAGTGCCGTGAAAATACGAAAAGTAAGGAAATTAGCTTATTTGTGGTTAACTGAATACAGTAACGACATTTAAGGTAGTTGATAGCTCTGTTGGTGTTCAGACCTTCATTTTATACACATTTCAGAACTGCCGTATGTAGACTTTTCTATGTTTTGAAAACAATTTTAATGAAATATTGTTAACAAATAAAAAAAAATTTTAAAAATTGGCAAAGTATCTGTTTTCTCTTAATCGCAATTCATTTGGTATACATTTTGTTGTTCCATCATGCCTATATGGCTCAGAACTTCGGGCCACTGTATATATATTTTTACACATGAAGGTTGCAATTACAAGAATAAAAAAATTTAGTAAATTTCTAAGGGTATTCTCCAAGTGGTATTAGGAATTTATAAATTTTTTTAATACTAGTCGATTTTTAATAAGATTCAAAAGTTAAAATCTAACATTTTTTCCTGTTTCAGTGGTACTGCAGTTATATTGGATTAGATGAGAACTATTTATTTTTTGTCCATACCATGTATATCCATCTCCGCTATAATATTACAATGATCTAATATTATTTTCTTGAATGATATTACAATACATTGCGCTTTTTGTTTTATTAGCAAATTTGTTAACAATATTGTTTACAAATATTTATTTCTATATAATATTGCAATTTGATGAGTTAATAAGTTAATTAGCATTAAATGTCACTAGGAATTAATTATTCATTTGTCATTTAACTGATATTATTGGATATTTGCAAATTGTAATAATTGCACTGTTAAAGCTCAATACACGTACATCGGAATGTTCTAATATATTTACTACTGGAATGTCATGCGAATGACTTCGTTTATCTTTTTCAGGTTAAGTGTTTCGGAGAAGAAGTTTCCTGTTTTTGCTAAGCTAATTGTGTTTGTGATTGTTTCTTGTCTGTCTTTACACACTTCTATAATGATCAACTCTTTGCATATGGATTTGGGACTAGTGCTTCTAAAATTTTTCTGAACTGGGAATTTACTTTTCTTTTTTGATTGTTATTTTCAATGAGTTGGTTGAGTCCTGCCTTCATTTCTATTCGGTCCTCGCGATCTGGTGTGGTCATAAATTCTAAAACTGAACCTAATAAGTTGAGGGCATGTTTTGCACGATACCCGGATGGTAGTAGTTGATTCTTAAATACTTTTATTTTGTTTATGAATATGTTTTCTCTTTGGGATTGGATTTTACTATATTGATATCTTATTATATTTCCATACATATAGTGATAATATTAGAAAGGGGTTTCCTGCATGGTAATGACATGGTTGAGCTGTTATACTGTATAGACTTCTTCTGTTTTGGTCAGTACATATTTTTTATTTGTTGGGTCTATATTATTACATATTACTATATTATGACTTTTTTGTCTCCTGGTTTATATGTAATGGCTTGTCTATTTTTATTGTCATATTGAAGTAACTTATCCGGCTTTTCCTCGAGTATATCCTTGATATCAGGATAAAAGGTTAACAGATACGTCTTCAGGTTTGTATCTGGCAGAGGAGTGGATAGCCCTTAAAAAATATTGTGTGTCTAGTTCGACTGGGAAATATTGTTTGAGTGAGTACTTCGTTTCCTTCATTATATTTTAGTAAAATTACTTGATTTTTTTCATTTGATGAACTTTATCGTGAATTATCTGAACAATTTGTAGCAATTGATTTGCTGTCGAAAATGTGCAGGTTTAAAAATTAATTTACTGGCTAATTTTTCAATTAAAATTTTCCAACGCTTTAGTTTTGTATTCGGATTTTTTTTTTAAATATAAAAAATTAATTGTTGGTGATCCGTGTAAACTGTTAAGTCTGCTATGCCGTGTAAATAATTTCTAAGTTTTTGTAAAGACCATACGATTGCTAACAACTCTGTTCCATTGGTACTATAATTTCGTTGTTTCGTTTAGTGAGCATGAGATAAAGGCGATTTTCGGACGATTTTGTGCTAGAACACCTCTAATAGCGAATTTGCTTGCGTCTGTTGCCAAATTGAAAGCTTTAGAGAAATCTGTTTGGAAAAGTTCAACTTGTTCTTGGAAAGAATTTTTAATTTTTTATAAATCTTAAACTGCTGAGGTGGCAAAATGCACGAGTGTCCTGCCACATTGATTTTTTTTATCATTCCTAATTCTACTTTCAAATGAATGGTTAATGGTTTTGTAATTTTAGCAAAATCTTTTATGCATTTCTTAGAATAACTAGCAAATTCTAGAAAATATCTCAATTCGTGTAAATTTTTGGATTGTGGGTATTTCTTTATAGTTTCTCTTTTTTATGTTTTCTTTAACAGTTGATTATCCTATTACGTTTGATAATGTGTCCGAGGTCATTTGAATCTTGGAACGGACGTGACTTTTCGTCGGAAATTTTCATGTTAGCATTGCGCAATGAGTTTATTATAATCCAAAGGTGTTCCATATGTTTCTCAGATGTGGAAGAATATATTTACACATTACCGATGTAAACATATGCAAATTTTTCAATATATGCTATAAGAATGTCGCCGACAAATCGTTGAAAAATAAATAGTGCATTCTTTAATCCGAATGGCATCCTAACAAATTTATACTTCATACCGTTGACAGAGGATGCTGTCTCTTCTCGATCAGATTCTTTAATTAATATTTAGTGGAACCCTTATTCTAAATCAATTGTTGAAAACATTCTGCTTTCCTTAAGTTTTGTACAGTCATATTGATATATGAAATAGGATACCTATCAATAATCGTAAGAGCATTAATTTTCTGGAAGTCAACAACCATTCGTCTTTTGGGTCTACCATGGTTTTTGGTGCTCTTTTTTGGCTTGTTTGGATTATTCAATTTTTCAATCTCTTTCCTGACAAAGTTGTGGTCACACATGGGATATGGATACTGTTTTATCCATATCAGATCTTTTGATTTGGCCTTAATTGATGCCTGTCCAATGGTTGTAAAAGGCATATTTTCACTAGTATTATTATTTGTTTTCATAAGTTCATCTACATTGTCTTTGAACTCATTATTATTAATGGTATAATTAATTTTTGGTTCAACATTTGGAAAATTGTTCTAATGGTATTTCAAGTTATAGTCAAATAAGTTTATTTGTGTCATCATTTGGCGTAGACCTTGTTTTCCAAGTATAATCTCAAATTCACTAAGTTCATTAATTTCGTAAAAGGTTAGGTGAAGCTCATATATTGCAATTATTTTTTTGAATGTATTATTGTGTAGTCGTGCAAAGTTTTCATTTTAAGGGGTTTTATTTTAATTGGTTTTCCAATTTTACAAGTAACGTTTCAATAGTTATTAATAGAAACTTTGTACGCTAATAGGTAACGGGGTGTTGTTAGAGCACACCTTGTTTGAATACAGGACAATCCGTTCATTTGTCTAAAAAATTACTACCTGATGCAAGTTGTTCTTCCCATTTAAATCTTAAAATGTTTCTTTTTAAGGGTTATTTTTAAGGTTTCATTAATTATTTGCATTAAATTTTGTGGTGAAGCCACATTTTCAGCCTATTTTTTATACATGCTGTTTGAATTCGGATAATTACCATTAGGTTAAGATTATTATTTCTAGTGGTTTGTACATACCATCTGAAATTGTCCACGCTCATTAGGACTGGTGAAGGTCGTTGTTGTTGAGGTTGATTGAAGAAATTTGTTTGTTGATAATTGTTTCTCTGGATACTAAAATTTGGTATGTAGTGATGGTATATTGAACAGATTATCGCATACGATGCTTCCAAGTCAGGAGGGTTGTTGCTATATAACGTTCCGCTGGTGTATTTAGAGTTTAGTTCTAGGATGAATATTCCGACTGCTTCCTGGTTGACATAATCTTTCAAATCTACATTATCGTGGTTCTGGACATCTCAATTTTGGATAATGCTAAATTGAGTGCTTTGGATACTTCACTATGAAATTCTGCAAGTATTCTTCGGCATTATTCAATCTTCTTTATTTCCTCTAGTAGAACGTATAAAGAATGATGGTCAGCAAACTTAATTAAATCAGACCGGTTAGTTATTGAGTAGAAATTCATTTTGGTGTTGTGATTGATTCGCGCGTGTTCCGTGATTTTTGTTCTCATGATTCCAATAGCGATATAATATTTTGAGTATTGGTTGAAGTCTTTTATTACGTCCATAAATCTCCATACTTGTGACCTGTATTACGTTTTGTCCCCTTCAAATTTTGGCAATGATTCTTCAATTCTAAATGAATGTGTCTTGCATCGTTGATTTGGATTTGAATATCTTCGTGTTGAGTAATTGGTCTTGCTTGTGGAAAATTTTATTCCACTGAAGACAATCTTTGGGTGAATTCTTCTTCTTGCGTTTACTTGCAATATTTTTCATCAGTGCTGTCATTTATACATGGAGCAGGGCAATTCGTTGTTCAATTTTGGTTATTCTGTTTTACACATCTTTCTGTTGTTGAAAGTTTTTTGTTTATTAGAAGTTCGCCCTGTAGTCATTTCTGAATAAATTACGTAAAACGCGGAAAATGATAAGGCGTGCGTTTACAGAGATAAAAAGGATCCGTTGAGTAATCTTGTCCTATTTGTACCCTGAACATAGTTGGCGCGTCTATTTAAAATTTTTTGGTAAAAAAATTAACAGATAAATGAATATATATTCTCAAGAAAATCACGTTTAAGGTATTCACACTTTATAAGGAAACATTTTTTATTAAGAACATTCCTTCAGTAAATCCAAACGTGCCCTGCGGTTTTTTCCTATAAGTTACTTTAATTGAAGTGCCAAAGTTAATAAAGCAATTAACTTGAAAAAAATATCAAGCATAAATACTTTTAATCTCAAATTTAATAAAATTAAGTTAAGTTGTTGAATTGAAACTGTTAAAAACCTTTATAACGGACATCGTTAGGTGTTAAGTGATGGCCGTTTACTAATTGTCAATATGTCAATGATATTTGGCAGAATTGCATTACAATTTCTTACCTTGCTTGGGTAATTGGTGACGTTAACTCCCACTCCTCTAAATTGAAGCTTCCCTTCTGCGAGTATATAGTTGTAAGGTGATTAATTTGATTTGACAATTTTATTAAAAAGATTCATTTTTCTTTAGAAGTATTTTATTTTAATTTTAAAGTTGATTTACATTAATATTTGTATTATGGCAATTGGATTTTATTGAAATTTCTCAGTTGTTCATTATTTATGCTTTAAACACAGTACAAAAAGGTAAATTATAAATTTTAAATTTAATTATTCCTTAATTTTAAATTAAAAATTTAAATTAATTTAAAATTTATTAATTAAATTTTAAAGGTTAAAACTTTATTACACATTTTATTCAGTAAATTTTAAATTACCTTTTTTATTATTACCTTATTTAATTTCTCTAAATCAAGTTTTCGAAGTTTCTATTTCCAAAAATACATTTATGTTTGCTTTTAAATTGTTTGTTTTAGCACTGTTTACTTTGGTTGGGATTTCAGGAGTTATTTTTATAGAAACCTTTTTATACTCTAGCAACATGTTGCAACAGAGTATATTAGTTTTGTTCACCTGACGGTTGGCCGTCCGACCGTGCAAGCAATAACTTGAGTAAAAATTAAAAAATCTAGATGAAAGTTGGTGCAGGTGTCAACATAAGAGGTTTGGTATTGCAGATGGGCATAATCGGACATCTGCCACGTCCACAAAATGACTTTAATCGAAAACCGATAAAGTGCTATAACTAAGCAGAAAACTAAGGCATAAACGTATTATTTGGTACAGAGGATTCTAGTAGGGCGCGGCATCTGTGGGTAAACAAATTTGTAAAAGTGGGTATGGTCCGCCCGCCAATTAGTTTACTTTACATATCTCACAAACCATTGAAGCTATAACATTTAAACTTACGCAAAACAAGTTATGTTGAAAGCTACTAATAGTGCGTTAACTCGCTGAAGAAACACACAGAAACATTATATCGTACAAAAAATATGGTAAGAAGGACTGCATAGGAATCCATGTAAAATTTTGGTGATGGGCATGGTGCCGCCCACTTTTAGGGAAAATCCCATTCCAATCCCAATCCAATCAAAAACGCCTTAACCAATTACAACCAAATTTGGTACATTAAGCAGGAATTAAGGTATTAGAATGAAACTTTGTACAAATAGGCACAGTCCAGTTATGCCTCTCAGGCGTAAGAATACTCAAAATCGGCATATAACTTTTCAATATATTCAATCTAAGGATGACTATGCCTTTGGCTGACTTTATACCGAAAATATCGGCAAAATTGATATTTCCGTAAAATATCGTAATGAAATTCGAGGAAGAGGAGGAGGAGGTTTCCTTGATAATAATGTGGTCTTGTGTCCAAACTGAGGTAAATATTTACCCAGGCCCCCATATACTCAATATAAGGATTTTCAACCTCCCGTTAGAAATACACCATATATTTCGGTAAATATATGAGATATCGTAATGAAATTCGAGAATTCCTTTTCCATGTTAGTAGTGTGCTCTTGTGTTCAAATTGAGGCCCCGTATACCTCATATAAGGATTTTCAACCTCAAGTTAGATATGGTATAATATATAACTGTCAATTTATGAGTTAACTCTGTGAAATTCAAAGAGCGTCTCTTTCTGATAACAGTGTGTCCGCGTGATGTGCATAAATTCTGGTAAATACCTCCCCTGGTCCCAATTTACTTAATATAAGAATTTCAAATATCCGGTGGTTGGCCTTATATGGAAAATATCTATCAATATGTAAGAATCTTAGCAAATTAGGTGAACGTATAATATTGGATATATCATAGTTTAATGCCGAAAATATGTGAAATCGATGAACGAATTACACCGAATTACACCAGCTCCCATATATCACATATAGTAATTTTCGTTATTCTAGTAGACTTTAAACCGAATATGTGTGCTTTATCCTCACAAAATTGTATGGAAGAATGTTTTCTAGTGTAAGTGGGTAATGAAAAAAGTTAGTAATATCAGCCCAAACCTTCCCCTAGGCCGAATATACACGATATAGCGATTTACCATTTTTCAGCTGACTTTAAACCTTATGTGTTTTACAATATGTGTGATATTTTAATGAAATTAAGCCGATATGTTTTCTTAAACATAATGTAATTAACTCTTAACTTAACTTAATATGAATGAAATCGGTCTAGACCACGGCCTATACCGCTTATTCCTAACATAATGATTTCGTTTCTATGGCTGACTTTTTCCTCATATATCTAATATATTTAATTAAGCCAATTTGGCTGAGTTTATATTGCATATATCCTTTAAGTAATTTTGGTAGAATTTAATATAAATATATGGGATAGGAAGTAAAATGTAGTAATGGAAGTACGTGAGTTTATGACCTATAGTATAAGATAATATGTTACCAAACATGGTTGTAATCCATTTACGGTTTCGTCGAATAATGAATGTTGAATTTTTCCGCAATATTTTTATACTCTCGCAACATGTTGCAACAGAGTATATTAGTTTTGTTCATGACGGTTGGCCGTCCATCCGTGGAAGCAATAACTTGAGTACAAATTAAAATATCTGGATGAAACTTGGTACACGTGTTCTTTGTCACCACGAGAGGTTTGGTATTGCAGATCGGCGTAATCGGACATCTGCCATGACCACAAAATACCATTAATCAAAAACCTATAAAGTGCAATAACTAAGGGAAAAATTATGACATAAATGGATAAAAAGGATTCCAGTAGGACGCGGCAAGGACTGCCCCCCAATTAGTGTAATTTATATATCTTACAAACCTTTAAAGCTATAACATTTAAGCTTACTCGAAACAAATTTTTCTAGAATGTCCCAGTATACTGGGAAAATAAGTGAAATCCGATAATTACCACGCCCACCCACCAGGTTATGTTGAAAACTACTTAAAGTGCGTTAACTCACTAAACAAACACGTCACAAACATTAAATCTTACGGCAAATATGATATTGAAGGGCTGCATAGGAATCCGCGTAAAATTTGGACAATGGCTGTGGCAACCACCAATTTTTAAGGGAAATCCCATATCTCAAGAATGCCTTAACCAATTTCAACCAAATGTGATACACGACATTGAACACGAAATTGGATAATAACCACGCCTAAATCTCATATGACACAATTTTAAATTTAATCTGATTCTTTCACTTTAAAATATATAAATCAAGCAGCGATTAAGATATGGTAATAAAACTTTGTACAAATAATAAAAAAATAAATAAAATAAAAATTGTCTAATCGCCATATAACTTTTCATGTCCTCATATACACAATGAAAGGACCCCAGTATCTTTAGCTGACTTTATATATAAAAAAATATTGGTAAATGCATATGATATCGTAATAAAATTCGAGTATTATCTTCCCTGATAATAATGTGCTCTTATGACAAAACGGGAAAGTCGGGTAAGTGCTTCCCCTAGCCACCATATTCCTAATATAAAGATTTTCAACATCTCGTTAGAATTTATACCATGTATTATATTATATACCATATATATATTTATAACATATATTCGTTTAACCTCCCGTTAGACTTTATACCATATATTTCGGTAAATATGCAAGATATCGTAATAAAATGGTAGGCTTACCTTTCCATGATAATAATGGGCTCGTGTGTCTAAAATGGACAATATCGTAAACAATTCATACCCCATTTACCTACTATAAGAATTTCAAACATCCGGTTGGCTTTATACGGCATATATCGATCAATATATAAGATATCTTTGCAAAATTAAGTGAACGTGTAATATTGGATATACCATAGATTACTGCCGAAAATGTGTGAAATCGGTGAACGTATTATCCCAGCTCCACAGTGTGATTTCGCGCTAAATATGAAAGAAATCTGTCTAAATCATGGTCTAAGCCGCTTATTCCTAATATAATGATTTCCTTTTCTCTGCTTGACTTTTTCCTCATGAATCTAATATATTTATTAAACCACTTTGGTTGAGTTTATATCGCATATATCACTTTTGAGTTAATGTGATAGATTTTAATATAAATATCTCTGACACGAAGCAAAATATAGTAATAAAAGTACGTTTTTGAGAGTACGCAACATTTTTGAGAGTATAAAATATTCGGTTACACCCGCACTTAGCCCTTTCTTACTTGTTTACTTTTATTTTTGCTATCGTTGTTCCTATTTGACGGGGTTTAACCCTGACCTCACTCAGAGCTGCTATCCATCTACTGGAAGATATTCGCCTTCAATAATCCTAAAGAGATCTCGGTTACAAGGCACAGGGGGTGGTTATAAGTCAGTGTGTTCAGAGATTATCAGCGTCAAGTTGACGAGATGTAATGAATGTAAAGATTTAATGAATTGCTGAACAAAGGCTTACAACAGAACAACGTTCTAAAATACGCACATTCTATCCCAAAACTGACATTCTGTGATTCAAACCTGATTCAAAGCTAGATTGCCGTCAATCGTCTTCAGCCATGACGTAAAATTTCTGGCTTAACAATTGTGAAGGAACTCTCAAATAGAAAAGGAAGGTGTTAGTGTCACTTTCATACCGACGGAATTATTGGCGGAATTTTTCAAAACTGCAGACGTAGCTAAGGTTACTATCAAGGGTTAGCGCTTGTGTCTAACTGTCGAATGGCCCCCAGGGCCTTGTTACTGGGTTCCGATAACGGAATCTTTTTGCAGATTTTTTCAGTACTGATAAATCTTCTTCGACTGATCATTTGCAAGCTAACTTTCGGTTAACGTCGGCTATGCCGGTAAAAATTTATTTATAAATATAATTCAGTTTCATATATCTTTGACATCACATGGTATTTTTCTAAGAACCCAACTGTTAACTGGTTCCACTGCAATATCTCGCTCATTGTAATCCCATTGTATCGCACATTGTACTATAACGCTCAGCAATAACTAATGTGACCACAATCAAGAATCGGATACTATATAAGTCATTCAATATAAAAAGTATAGAAGAAGGTAAATTGCTAAGCTCAATTCTTCTTGCCCAGTGTTATAAATCCTATACAAAATTAATGAGAAATGTTCATATTCTCAATGCGGTAACTAATGAATTTTAAGAATAAATTTTGGTACGAATTTAAAATATTGTAATCGTCATGTTCTCTACTAATCGTATTAAAATATCTCAACTATTGACTGACATATGGCGGCAGTAATTAATGTATCGTCATCGAAAATATTTAGTTTCGTATCGTTTCTAAAAATCATTTTACAGTTTTTTTTTTAATGCAATTTTTACTTACTTTCGGATCTTTAAAACCCTGTCTTTTCTATATTTGTAATATACTTTATAGATTTTTGCAATGAATTCATTCTTTATATTTACTTGCACATTATTTTAATTCAGTAATGGATCAATTGGTGTCAAATTGGTTGTCACATTTTCCTTTATTATTGGATAATACTCCTATTTTAGATAATTTTTGATTGATAGATTTCCAGAAATCCGTTTCGAATAATCTTTTTTTTTCGTTAAAATTCCTGGGTGGATGAGATTGTATTTCGCTGCTGCTTTGTTCATTTTAATATCACTAATATTATTTTCTAGGAGTTTCAATTTATTTATCATATCACAGTACAAAAGTTCATTACCTTATTCTATCTTCATTAACTATGTTTCATCTAATAATACCTAATAAGAGAAATGCCTATTTATTGTAATTTGTCGATTTCCTATTCTAATAACAGTTTCTTTAAAAAAAAAAAAATTTTTTTAATTAAAAAACTTTTCTCTGATCATAACCCATTAATTAAAATAGCCAGTTGTAAGTTTTTCCAATGGGTACACGATTTTTGAATAATCTCTTATAAATTTTCAAATGCTTTTTGGTTCTTGGTATTTCAAAATTTTTTATTACTGTGATTTGTCTTTTACTAAGCTTTACTCCTTTTTTGGTTAATGTAAGACTAAGAATTTGGTTTCTTTAAGAAGCTGCACATGATATGGAAAAAACTAATATATCGTCTAAATACACAACACTTACTTTATTTCTATGGTCTCTCAAAATGTCATTCATTAATCGTTGAAATGGCAAACGGCATTTTGAAATTTTGATACAAACCTTTTGGAGAAACAAGCTGTTTTCTCTATGTCATTATTTGCCATTAGAATCTAATGGTAACCTTTTGCGAGATCAATAGTGCTAAAGTACTGAGGTTTGCCCAACTTGTTCAAAATTCCATCGATATTTGGCACATGGTACTTACCATCAATTTTTATTTGATTTTGTCTTCTGTAATCAATTACGAAAAGAAATATTTTTTCTCCTCTGTTATCACTTATATCAAATTGAATATATTCAATATGTTTAATTAAATCCACACTAAGCAGCATTGGTAATATTACGGCGTTTGCGGTAAAACAAGTAAATCTATGAATAAGGACTTCCTCCAACGTAGCCAATTAGAAAGAACGAAAGGCAGATTGTTACAGGCTTGGATTACTCCTCGTGCTTTCCGATTCACCTGATGCACTATTACATCAAATATTTGAAGCGACTTTTTAGCACGAAAAAGAGCCACTGAGATACGCTGAAATCGATGAGCAGGTCTCACAAGTCTGGTGCTGTTGCCGGTGAACCGGTACAGATGCCGTGCTTTGGCTGCAGGTCGTTATTTTTCCAGAACATCTTTTTTTAGCACGACTTTTTAGCACGAAAGTAACAATATTCTTTTCGAAAAGGAATTGAGGCACACCACTGACAGGAATTGAGAAATTGGGCTCTTGTTCGACGATTTCATCACATCAGTATCATCAATATCTCAATATATGAATATCATCAATCATGTACAGACAAGTCTTAATGAAGTTAACGTTATTAACTTCAGATATGTCTCCGGCATTAATTAGGACATAATCCACATCATCTACGTCGCCGATGATATATGAAGCATCTTCCTCATCCTCCGCTGCAATAAATTTGCTCAGCACTTCTTCGTAATGATTCATTTGTTCCTTTTATAGAGGATTACCGTTTATACTGATAGCTATCTACTTAGTCCAAAAATTCCATACTTCTGTACAAGCGCAACACAATACAAAACACAATATGAAAACTTCGTGTCACTATTACAATAGTAAATAAATACTAACTTTTCTCGAATCAAACGAAAATGTCTGCAATAAACAAAATCAGCGGTACACCATGAAATTATATGCATGCAACAAATAACAAAAGCAAATTTAACTCAGACCTAACTACAGATATTACATAAACTTAGTGTGCACGTAACAGAAAAAACCGAAAAACAGAAAAAAAAAAACCCAGATTTTACACAAGATCACATTATTATCACGGAAAGATAATTCTCCAATTTCATTACGATATCTTACATATTTACTGAAATATATGGTATAAAGTCTGACGGGAGATTGAAAATCTTCATATTAGGTATATGTGGGTTAGGGGAACTATTTACCCGATTTTCCCCAGTTTGGAGATAAGAGCACATTATTATCATGGAAAGATAATTCTTGATTTTCACTACGACATTTTATGGATTTATCAAAATATATGGTATTAAAGTCTAACGGGAGGTTGAAAATCTTTATAGTATCAGGAAGATATAATATTGAATTTCATTACGATATCATATGCATTTATCGATATATTCTAGTAAAGCTTTGGGGAATCAGCTACATTTAAGTTGTTTGGCCTGCCGGTCTGCTTAATCCCATAGTAATAATTGCAACACATAATTTGAAACTGCTGCAAAAATTAAATATACTCCATAAACAGTTCTAAAAAGAAAGAAAAATGCCTTAAGGAACTCCGGAGGCGAAACAAATATCCCTAGTGTAATATTGAAGTCGATGACTTAATCGTTATAAAAAATTAAACTTACCACCAAAATAAGCAGGTTCGAAAAGGTGTTCCTCGACGATGATAATAAAAATCGAGTTGTTACAATTCATTCAAACCAAAATAACACAGTACATCACAAAGTACGTTTAAAATCTTCATTAATTTATTAAAATTTTCATAATCAAAAGGGATCATTAATTTCCAGTATAGAGAAATTGTCACAATCGGCCCACCCAACATATTTGAGAAAGTGGAGGAAAGGCTTGGTCTCGATACGAACAAGCCTTTCAATTTAATAGTATTTAAGTGGATTTAAGCAATTATATTTGAATTCACATATAAATATTCATTAATTAAAAATTCATTAATAAACGAATTCATTGGTTACTTTAATTAGTTTGCATTAGTTTTAAAAGTCTTGGCGAGTCATTTCTACATTCTCACAGCATGTTACCACAGAGTATATTGGTTTTTTGCACCACCTAAAACAAATCGAGTTAGTTATAGACATATGTATATATAAATGATCAGGATGAAATTACGAGTTGAAATTAGAGGGACTGTCCGTCCGTGCGAGCGTTAACTTGAGTAAAAGTAAAGATATTTTGATCAAACTTGGTACACGTGTTCGTTGTCGCCGTAAGACGGTTCGTAATGCAGATATAATTGGACATCTGCCACGCCCACAAAATGCCCTTAATCGGAAACCGATAAATTGCTATAACTAAGCAACAAACAAAGATATGAACGTGTTCTTTGGTATAGAAGTTCCTAGTAGGGAGGGCATTTGTTGGGAAACATTTTTGTTGAAGTAGGTATGGCTCCGCTCCACAGAGGCTTAATATACATATCCCAGAAACAGTTACAGCTATATCAATCAAACTTACGCCAAGCTTGTAAGTTTTTCCAGTAGCTCCTCATTTGCTAAGAAAATTAGTGAAATCGGATAATAACCACGCCCACCTCCCATACGCATGTTATTTTGAAAACTACTTAAAGCGCGTTAACTCGCTAAACAAACACGTCACAAACATTAAATCTTACGACAAATCTGATATTGAAGGGCGGCAAAGGAATCCGTGTAAATTTTGGACTATGGTTGTGGTACCGCCCACTTTTAAGTGAAATCCCATATCTCAAGAACGCCTTAAACAGTTGCCTTTTTGGCTGCTATTTTATACTGAGGTATAATTTTTTCTATATATGGCATTTGCTATTAATTTTTCCTTGTTTCGTTTTTGAATTTCCAGTTCTAACCTTAAGCAATCACTAAATTACTGCAACTATAAGACCTCTCAACTGTACAAAATAATTCAGTAGACTTCTTATTTTGGTAAAAGGAGTGCTAAGAGATTTGCTTTTAATTCAACGTTATACTAGCTGCAAACTAGTTTTAAATTTGAGCTGTAGCAGGAACATGTTCTTTGTTCATCTGAACGAGTTTTTTGCTAGTGCAGTGAAGTTTTTATAGAAATGTAAAGAAAAACATTGTTCTTTTCTGTGTACTGCAACTTTTTTTTATATTTTGACACTCGTATTAAAAACGTATATATAAGATTAGATATAGAAGGATAATAAATTTTATAAAAGGGTAAAATTACATATCTATATATATAAATATACATGTACATATATTTTTCAGTGCTGATGGTCATTATGAAATCACCCTTTTGACAAAAGCAACTGTCCATAGCAGTGGGCTTGTTATGTGGCAACCGCCTGTGGTCTATAAATCATCGTGTTCAATCGATGTTGCATATTTTCCATATGATGTTCAGACATGCATCCTAAAAATAGGAAGTTGGACTTATGATGGTTTTAAGGTGCTCTTATACTTTTAAAGCATACTATATTTATACATAATCATAATAAAAACATAATGATGGGGTAGCTCAATAAACACACTTTGAAGAATACATAAAGTTTGCTAACTGTTATGAGATTTTTGCAAAAATATGGTACAACAAACAAAACATTATTAAATGTATTCAATTCTAAAATATAATGTCAAATGTGGAAAAATTTTCAAACTTTTTGACAAGTGTAAGGAAGAAGATTATAATAAAAACTCCAAAGAAAAATTCATAAACCAAAAAATATAACTTTAGTTTTAACGGAAATTGATACCAAAGAATTGATTTTAAGTCATTTTGTAAAAATCAGTTTAGTGATATCCTCAATAGAAGGCTAAAATTAAGTCTATGTCTATGCTGATACCAATGTCAAAACAGTGTCAATGATTTGTAGAATCTGGAACAAATATAGAGTATATTTATCTATTAAACATGAAATTGATTGAACATTTCTTAGGAAGAAGCCCGTATTAGGAAGAAGAATTTCTTACCTAATATAAGATATAGCATATCTTTAAATAAGGTTAAATTTACTAAAATTTTAAATTTCTTTAAATATATTAGAACCAATCATAATGAACCAACATGCAACTTCTCCAGTTTGAATGATATCAAGGATATCTTCCGCTTATGTTTTTAAGGCACTTACTGCAAAAATAACTTCTTTTTCCCCTATTTTTTCAGTAAACTCGATAGTTATGTGGAAATATAACTCGTCAGTTTTAATTTTAGTTCACACATGTGGTGTTTTTTGTGAATTTAAAGCCAAATTATGATACTATTGAAGGAACTACGAAATATGTTTTTGACTGAGACTCAGATACAAAATTAGGTTCTTTCTAATGAACTCGAAAATTTTTCACTATTAAAGGAGACTTAGCCATAGAAATATTAACAACAATTAGTTAGTCCTCCACAGTCTATCAGAAGGCTATATTTATGGCATTTGTCGGCAATCCTAAATACAAATATTCTCCATAGATTCGGATTCCTAAAATATTTAAAAGTTTTAGACGCCCTTTTTCATAACTGAGGAAGTCATCTAAAAGAACGGACAATCCCTTACCTTTTTCTGCGAAGCATTTTTTGGCCTGCTCTAACAAAGAAGCCCAATAAACACCCTCTCTAATATTAGCAGCATACAATTTTCTAATAATAAAAAAGGACTTATCAGTTGAAAAATACAATCGTGAAAAAAAAAATCGAAAGATAAAAGAATAAGTTTAAATGAGGAAATAATACTAATACACACATAAGCAAAAATGTCAACCAGATGTATAGCGAACAGTTTGAGAATCGCATAAACTTAAAAACAACGCACACAGCTCTGACAAGTACCACAATTAAAAGCACTAAGTAAAAAACAAAAGCAAATGTGAAAACGTGCAGTTACCAAAAAGGAATCGATACACAGCACCAATGTAATGGGTAATGAACCGGAAATTTATTGAATATAAAATTTAAATTTTTATACTCTCTCAACATGTTGCTACAGAGTATATTAGTTTTGTTCACCAAACGGTTGTTTGTAACACCTAGAACTAATCGAGTTAGATATAGACATATGTATATATAAATGATCAGGATGAAAAGACGAGTTGAAATCCGAGCGACTGTCTGTCCGTCCGTCCGTGCAAGCGATAACTTGAGTAAAAATTAAGATATTTTGATGAAACTTCATACACGTGTTTTCTGTCACCGTAAGACGACTCGTATTGCAGATGGGCGCGATTGGACATCTGCCACGCCCACAAAACGTAATTCATCAGATAAACAGATAAAGTGCTATAACTACGCAGTAAATTAAGATATAAATGTGTTATTTGCTAAAGAGAATCCTAGTAGGGCGCGGCATTTATGGCCAAAAATCTTTTAAAAAGTGGAAATGGCCCCGCCCCCCACGAGATTAATATATATCTCGGAAACCGTTAAAGCTATATCAATCAAACTTGCTCCAACTAAGTTCTTCTAGGATCTCCTCATATTCTGAGAAAATTAATGAATCGGATATAACCACGCCCACCTCCCATACAAAAGTTATGTTGAAAACTACTAAAAGTGCGTTAACTCACTGAAAAACAAGTCAGAAATATTAAATCTTGCAGCAAATATTACACGGAAGGGTTGCATAGAAATCTGTGTAAAGTTTCTTTGATGGATGTCGCAGCACCAAACCGCCGCCTTTAGGAGGTATCCCATATCTCAAGAACCCCTTAGCCGATTTCAACAAAATTTGGTGTGTGATATTATATTCGCATTCTTATGTCACGCTGTGAAAATAGACGAAAGCGCATAAAAATCACGCCTACTTCTCATATAACACAATTTTAAGTTTCACCTGATCCTTTCATTTTAAAGTAGCAATTAAGATATGAAAATCAAACTTCGTACAAATAGTGCTTACAAGATATCCCATCTCATACGTAAAAATAGTTTAAATCGAATTATAACTTTTGAAGCCACCAGATACCCAACATAAGGACCTCAGTACCCGCTAAAATGCCCGATATAAGAATTACAGACTTTTCAACTGACTTGTTTATGTTGGTCAATATGTGTGATATTTTAACCTAAATAACTAGATATGTTTTCTTAAACATAATGTGATTTCGCGCTAAATATGAAAGAAATAATATAATTATTTCCTTTTCTCTGGTTTGCTTTTTCCTCATGTATCTAATATATCCATTGCATCTAATATATTCAATTGGTTGGGTTTATTTCGCATATATCACGTTTGAGTTAATTTGGTAGATTTTAATATAAATGTCTCTGACACGAAGCAAAATATAGCAATGAAGGTACATAGGTCTATGACCTGTAATATAAGTTAATAAGATACCAAATATGATTGCAATCCATTGACGTCGAATAATGAGTGTTGAGTTCTTCCGCAACATTTTTTAATATAAAATTATGCCCGCACCTGAAAGCATTTGCCCGCCTCTGATCCGTGCACATTGCGAGAGTATAAAATGTTACATCCGAACTTAGGCCTTTCTTACTTGTTAAATATTATAATTGATAAGTTTTCACTTTAATTCCACTGATTTAGGATTTATATTAAGTGAGCACAATACTGAAAAAATAAATTAAAACAGAGGTGACTCTGAGACTTCACAATTTCTGTTTACTAATCAATCTTTCGCGGTTTGGTGCCAAGATTAATGAAGTCAATTTATATTCAAACCTCTCGTTATAAACCTCTTAAAGTAATGTAAAACTATTATAAGCTTATTATAACGTGTTCCTTTACGAAAAGTTTATTAAATGGTTCACGAGTTTCCCTGTTCCACGCGTCTTAATAAAATTTCTGCCATAGCGCCCTCAAAATGATTCCAGGCTCAGTATGTTAAATCTTGTATTCGTACGACCTGATATTTGAGATATACCTTGTTTACTAATATTATTGCATTCTTATTGATAATGAACGTCTGTATTTTAAAGATTTTGTTAATGCATTGAAGCAAATTAGTATCAACATTTTGCGTATACTAATATTGCATTAACATTGATCCATTTAGGGGTTAATTTTTTTCACAATTTATTCATCGTAATTTCTATTGATATCTTTCCATTGACTAGTGCAATTACGATATTCCATTCATACATGTTTATTACTATTTATTAGCTTAATATTATTAATTTTGTTCAATTAGTCTGTCATATTTAATGACTAGGAAGGAAGATATAATAAGCGACACTTTTTACTTGACATTGTACGAGACATAATTTGTCATGCCCAAACAGGTTTAAAGCCCTAACGTTTAGTTATTTACCGCCTCGATATTACTTACAAACTGAAGGTAATAAGAGCTTTATTTACATTTCCGTATGGAGGGAATAAAGATTGAACTAATTTAAACTATTTATTATTCTTAAAGGACGATGTTTGAAAATTAAATGTTGACGGTAAAAAAATAAAGGAAGAGTTAAGTTCGGTATAAACGGACATTTTATTACATCAAATCGCAGAGCTCGACGGTGGCGAAAATTTTTCTGATCTAAGTAAAACTTTATACTAAAAAGTGTTGGATATGAAGTAAATTTTCATTATTCAAGAAAATTGTGAATCGATTATAATCAATCAAAAATGCGGAAATATAACATGTTGACCGATTTCAACAACTTTTAGGACGTTATTAACAGGAATCTCATTAATTAATCTTAATTTTATAGAGATATCTCACAGACTGGGCGATATTGTTGGTAAGAACCTGAAGAGTTACAGCCCAATTTCGACCAGATTTAGATGCGACACCTGGAATGCACTATTAAGACATTTTAATTTTTAGTCAAGCTATGGATTGCACAATGGAATTCGACTCACTCGTCATCCTGATCATTTCGATATATGTAACTCTATATCTATCTCGATCAGTTTTAGGCATTGCAAACAACCACCACAACCACCAAGGTGAACAAAACTGTTAAACTCTTCCAACATATTGAGATAGTATAAATAGGATACAGGAAATTTCAGTTACAATTTTCGTTCTGTGCAAATGCTCGCCATCCATATTGTACTTTTCCTTGTTTGTTGTTTTTTCTTTTTTCAGTTTTGTTTGTACTGCAAGATTCCTTTCTTTAAAATGTAAGTAAGCTTGGTGAAACTATAAGTTGGAAATGTGAAATATTTTAGTGGTGACTGAGTGGTGGAAAATGCAGCGTTTTTCCATTTATTTCATTCCATGGAACTATGCCATGATTTATATAAACATTCAAATAAAAAAATCATACGAATTATTCGTTATTTGCTGTTTGCTGTTTGCTGTTTTACCACTACTCCAATGGTATTTGATGTTGATTAGTGTCATATGTTATGCTTTGATGCGAGCGCCTAAATTTGAAATTTTCGACATCACTGGATGTATTCTGATTATAGGAAAGCCGAGTTTGTTTGCGATATTCCAATAAAGTAATAAATGCTATCCGAACTTGTTTATATTAAAACTTTGTGTAATTACAATGAACATAATTTACAAATTATTTGAAACATAATATACAATACAATTTTATAATTAAAATATATATAGACAATTTTGAATTAAGACAGAATAGAAACCGCGAATGTTTGGCCCTCAGTTTTTGTTTTGCCTTTTGCAATAGCGTAATAGGAGAGAAAATTTTAACAATGTTTTTTCAGTAACGATTATGGAAAAGCAAAAGAGACATTAAATTTAATGTTAAAAAAAAAATAAAAAATTAAAATACAGTTCCAACATTTAGGAGAAAACGAAAAGGAAGAATCCATTTAGAATGTGTTGGAATTATTTATGATATATTATAAATAACTGTCATAATATAGTTGTCACTGTCGTTTTAAAAATGTTAGGAATCAAAACATATTTTCAAACAAATTCAAACATTGCCTTTCAAAGGACCTAATTTGATTCAAATATAGTCAACGAAAAATGTGTTAACACCACTACCTTGAACGCCGCTACGAGTTGTGCAAACTTTCTTCTTTTAAATTTTGTCAAATAAATTTAATTAAGTTATATTAGTTAAATTAAGTGCATTAAGTTTTAAAGTCGGTTTTGATAAAAATTATTGCACTTACGAAGTTGGATTAGATTTTAGACAAATATTATTGGTAATGTTGATCAGCACGTTCATACACACAAAATTACGAATGAAGTCCGAACCAAGCTAAATCCTCTCACAAATCATACGAATGAACGGAATGTTAAAATATGTGAGATGTCTGTTTGAATAAATGATAATAATATTAGTTAATGATTGCTTTACTCGAATTACAAACCGATTACGATTCCCTTCCATTTTCATATTAACTTTCTTAATAATAAATAAATTCATTTTTCAAAAGATGTCTGGTTAGATATTTAGTGCGGTTGGAAACTGTACGAAATCGGAAGATATAACCACCCTCACCTCTATATACAGATTATGTTATACTACATACAAAAAATACGTTAACTTGTCAAAGAAACACCACAAAGTTTAATTTTTGCAGTAAAGATAACACAATAAGGGTACATGTGATATGGTATAAAAAATGGACAATGAGCGTTGCACCGGCTATTTCTAGGTGAAGTTCCATCTCTCAATAACCGCTCTAACAATTTCAAGAAAATTTGGTGTATAACATTGAGCTGACATCTTTTTGTTACAGTTGGAAGATGGGCGAATTTGGAATAAAATCGCGCCTACAATGAATCACTCAATTCTAAATTCGATTAGATTCTTTCACTTTACGTTATATAAATCAGCCACCAATAAAGATATCGGAGTAAAATTTTGCAAAAGTAATACATCCCAAGTGAGCATCTTTCATCTGAAAATGGTCGAAATCCTCTTTTGAATAGCCAGGGTACCGGATACGAGCACCAACGGCTAACTTTTTAACAATAAATTTGGTCACTCTTTGAGATATCTTAAAGCAATTCAGAGGAGCTTTTTTCCGGACAATAGTGTTCTCTGGTGCCAAAAACGAAATCAATGGTTCAATATTTCCTCGAGCCCCTTATATTTTGGCATAACAGAATGAACGTTTAATCTTAGATTGAAAGTAGTTTTGTGGTAAAAATGTAATTGTAATGTAAATGTAAAATGTAATTTGTCTTCGAACTACCCCAAGCGCCCTTTCGACATATAATAACTTCCGTTACTTGAGTGGACTCTATGCCGAAAATATTGGACAATGTGTAAGAAATCTTAAAAATACGTAAAAGCATTTTCTCAAGTGTGTTCAATGTCAAAGTAAGTGTTATTAGCCAATACCTCTCCCTAGCCCGAATATACCCATTCTATTGGTGTCCGACTTTCGGATGGCTCTATACCTTTTGTTTAGGTCAGTGTGTTAAATATTTATACACATTAAGTGAATGGATTTTCTTGACCTTACTGTTATTTAGCGCCGAATATGAATAAATTCAGTATAGATCTCTATATACCCATAATCTAAAGAATTCCGCCTACCTGGTTGACATCTCTCCCTTACGTACCCAATATAAAATATCATACAATACTATGAAATAATGATATCGACATATAGTATACCTATACATAGAACTAATATGCTGAATATGCTGATTTTTGTTAGTTAGGTTGATTCTAATATATATATCTCGGACATAACGCAAATATAGTTATGAAACTAAATGGGTGTATGTAGTTGCGCATTAAAATGGTCAAAATCGATTTGTAATATTTAAAGCCCCATACCTCGAATATGAGGACCTCAGTTCCTGTGGATGACGTTATATCGAAAATATCGGACAATCTGCGAGAGATCTTGATGAAATGATACTGGCAAGTGTACATCTTTTCCTGATAACATTGTGGAGTAGTGCTAAAAATCACCTAGCCCCTTAGTATATATATCTTAACAAAATTAAGAGAACTTTTTGTCTTTTATATTCTGTACTCTCACACTGAAAATTGGTAAATTACCCTTATATACTAGTTATAAAGATTTTCGTTATTCTATTCGACTTAATGCCGCATATTTCGGTAGATATGTTGGGCTTGATAAGATTCGGAGAACATGTTTTCCATACGTACTTTTGTTTAATGCCAAAACTAAATCAAGTTTTTCAAATCAATCCGAGCCTTCCCGCTTACCTCAATATGCTCAGTACACCTATTTTCGACTTTCCGGCCGATTTGATACCGTATATGTCCGTATTGAGAAATTTTAATAATGGGTAGTGGGTAGCAAAAATTAGTGAGATCTGTCTTCTGACAGCAGTAATATGATGAATATAGTGATTTGCGAAAGTTATGTTGATTTAAATTTATATATACGACATATAGGTGTGTTCGGAAAACAACGGGATTGTTCTTCGACTGTGCTCTTCGACTTTAATGGCATAGTGCATCATGAATTGTTAGCTCTAGGTCAAGCGATCAATAAGGACTACTAGCTACAAGTTCAACGCCGTTTGCGTGAATCAATCCGAAAAAACCGCCCCGATTTGTTGAAAAATAACTTATGGCATTTGCACCATGGTAATGCATACTGTTCACACTTCGTTGCTTGTTCATCAAGTCTTGGTCAAAAACAATACTGTCACGATGTCCAAGCCTCCATATTCGCTAGACATGGCTCCGTGTGACTTTTCCCTATTTCCATAAAGATGCATCACTGAAAGAACTACAGGCTATCAAAAAATCGAATTTGAGAAGTGTTTCGATTGGAAGACGATTGGAAGAAGCGCTGGCATACGTGCATAATATCGAATGGAGACTATTTTAAAAGCAACATTAGTAGTGTAGACGAATGAATAAATATTTTTTCTTAAAAACGAAAATTCCCATTATTTTTTTAATTCAGTTAATAATGGTATAAAATAATAAATATGGTTGCAATGTATTCACTATATTGTCCAAAAATGAATGTTTCTTTCATATTGAATTTTTTATAATTTTGCAAACACCTTTTGGTTCTTGAAAATTGCTAGTAGACTAAATATAATGTTTCGCTGCACCTGAATTAAACCTTCCGTTACTTGTCATTCGTTAAAATAGGATTAAGGAAACATTCGCTTTAAACCTCCTCCTACTGTAAATACTTTGTCAGGTAGCCCTCTCTAGCTATGGAACAACCGTGTGCAAGAAAATGTTTACTAACCTACCTTTACTATAAATACGATTTCCCTTTCAGAATCGATTCTTTGTCTCGCTTGCATTTTCTATAGGCTGCAAGAAATACTGATTGACCTAAATTCATTGACTGTGACTTCAGAGCTCTTTCCGGCCTTCGGAAAGATCGCCTAACCTGACGTTTGCTTAGATTGGTGCCTGCGCGATTCCTTGGCCCCATGATGTACCCATAGTCAGAGGCTAAGTGACCACTGGAACCCTCAAATCTAAGATCGGATTTGTAGATCAATTTGAGGTTAGGGCGAGGGCAAGGAACTCCTCCCTCACTGTAATAAAAGTGTTACAAGTAAAGTAAACTCTCTGATTCCCGACCCGAAACCACTTTACACAGGTGACAACGTCTCCACCACTAAAACTTGCCATTTCAATACGTTTTGAACCAGTAAACGAGCTCCGCTCCTAATAGTGTGGTTGGGCGATCAGGACGACGCTGACTCCTCCTCGTTTTAGACGAAGCATTAGACTTCCGGAGGGCGACTTTGAGTGTTCCAGGTCTATCAGAAGAAATCTTATATTATCTACTCTTCCTCTCACGCGCTAGATCAGTTTAATGCTTCGTCCTCGAGCAGACGTTTACCAGTTTCATTAAGATATATTATTTAACATATAGACCGATATTTAAAACGAAAAGTCAATTAGAATTACATTTAATGAAATTGTCAATATGTATAACACAAAACTAAGCACTTGGTATTCTTAACATATTCATAACGTAGATTTTCGATGTTAGCTGCTGACAAAATGCGGACAATATTACATGCCTTTTCGTCAGCATTGCACTGATAGTAAATATTATTTAGACTATATCTGATCAATGTTAAACTCTCAATATTGGTTGGATCTACACTTTTTGCTTTCTTGAAATAAACTGCAGAAATTAATAATTAGCATTCAGTAGTGGCAATTTCACCCTTTCAAAATATTACCAAAAAAAAAAGCTCTGAGTTTGTTGAAGTCTGTTCCATCCTAACAATATTGTTTGCAATGGTTTTGGCGATGGGTCCAAGTCCACAATAACTTTTGCAACTGCATAACAAAATCAAATGCTTTAATTTCTTGCCATACAATATGGACTCAAAATAGTCGACAGAACAGAACAGAACAGAGCAGAATTCAACAGAAAGAATTCTTTTTTTTAATCCTCCTACCTGCTTGCCTGTTTCGAAAGAAATATGCCAACCGAGACAAATGCAGTAATATTTGAGTTGCCCGTTGCAGAGTGCAGAGAAATAAAATAAAATTACGGTAACAATATCATTAAAAAAATTAACGAAGTATTATTAAAAAATAATTATATAAATTAGTGTACTACTACTGTAGTCGAAACCCATAGTATGTTTTAAATTCTTTTAAATATAGGCCAATTGGACCACGGTTTTAGCTTAGCTTTCACCTTTCTAGCATTATTCCTTTTGCCCTATTGCCAACATATAACATGAAATGGGGAAATTTAAAGTGCACTTTAACTTGGCTGACATTGTAAGATTTGGCCTACGCTCGCCATTTCGATTTCCAAAGTTGTATCTTGTTTTCTCCATAAAGTTTTTAGAAATCGGCGACAACATATCACACATGCCTATTAACTATAGAGTGATTGAATGTTATAACCTTTACAGTCGAACACATTATTAAAAGTTCTGTTTTCAAAAACAAAAACTTCATATGATAGAGTAAATGGCCTAAGAAGGCCACCACTGCAATATTAGAATCGTCAAATACTATTACATTTCCACATGGTTCTTCAAAATGGTTTTTACTGGTATGTGCACTATAAGCTTATATATAATATCTGCAGTAAGGCTAGAATTAAAATTGTGTTGGCTATTTGTTGTATGCATAAATTTTCATTGTGTACTGTTGACTTTGCTTCTTTCAGGCATTTTTGTTTGATTGGAGAAAATTAAGGATTTATTTATTATTGTAACAGTGACACGAAGTATTCATATTGCGTTTTGTTTTGTGTTGTGCCTGTACAGAAGTGTGGCATTTTTAGACGAAGTAGATAGTGCTCTCTTAGCTATCAGAAGAAGCGTTAATCTTCAATCAAGTGAAGAAGTGCTGCCATGACGAAGTGCAGAATTTGTTTCAGCGTAGGATGAGGAATTCAATTGATGTGGATTTTCTTATTGATGACGGGGAGGTAACTGATGTTGATAATGAGCTTGATGTTGAAGAATTACCTGAACATAAAGATATTGATGAAGCTGTATATAATGAAGTCGTTAAACAAGAGTCCAATGACTCAATTCCTTTCAGTGGTGTGCGCCGATTACTAGTCAAACAGTGAATTGCGATAACTATTTCACATCACTCGTGCACATTCAGTGTTTACAACTAGGTAACTGTCCCAAAGCAATTAATTAGTGGCAATAACTCATCATCTGCCTTAATCAACTGATTTTTCTCCAGCAATGTAATTATACCACAAAATTCCAAACTAAGTTCCAAGTTTCAAACAAACGTGTTTAATTGAGGCCCAACATGTGGCCACGTTAATAAAACTCCCTATATAATATTATAAACATAGTGAAAAATTAAATTGAAAAAGACGAAGTTAAATGAGTAAAGAAGATTTAAATTCGCTTGTAACCGAACAGTTTACACTCTAGTAATTTGCAAGGATCAAAGGCCAGCAAATAATTTCAGGTGTTGGTAAAACTTTATACTTGCATAAGAATTCAACATTTAAAGTGGTAAAGTATTTCTTAAATGACTTGCAGATACGACAGCTTTATGCTCATTTGTTTTGGCCCATGTAGTTCCGTTTATTCTTATTGGTGCAGCTTGTTTTATTTTGTTACTCATATTTCTTGCAGCTTCCCGGAGTAAATAGTCGATAGATTTATCTATTGTGAGTTTAGACAGATGGGTGTTGAAGGAATATTTTTTAAAATGTTTAATTGTTGCTTCTATTCCCACAGTTCATTTATTAAGCTCGGTTTTGAGAGTTTGCCACCATATCCTTCGAAGTTTGCACTTTTTGTGAATAACTTCTCTGACATATTTTGGATTTTTGTTTATACGTAGATTCATGCTAATATTTCGAGTACTCCGCCATGCAGCATTTTGAATTATTTTTATGACAGATTCAACTTCATGATCCAAAGCAACACCTGTCGATATGCGCTTAAAGTTGGAATTGACTGTCAGTATAGTTTGAGAATTGTTCCAATCTGTATGTTTATTCGAAAACCTAAGCATATCGGCAGCATTTATTGACTTTTGATACAGTTTTGGAAGCACCAGTGAATGGTTCTCGGCCTTTGGTTGTAATTAAACGAGATCCTCATTGAGTGTGTTTTGCATAAAATTCGCCACCCATGATGAACACTTCGCCATATTTTTTAATAGATCCACATAAGATTCAGTTTTTATATTATGCCTATGCGGACTATGTAGAACTATTTGGTGCAATGACTGATTGCGCATTTTAACTAAAATTGTTCTAGCTTGATTTCGT
Organism: Bactrocera minax; assembly: GCA_021498325.1. Lineage (NCBI taxonomy): Eukaryota > Metazoa > Arthropoda > Insecta > Diptera > Tephritidae > Bactrocera > Bactrocera minax. The sequence continues at coordinate 176,877 of JAKEEE010000156.1, read as the reverse complement.
CAGTCTTAATCTGAGCTTCTTCGCAGTGTTGAATATATCTTTGAATTAAAATAGTGTGGAGCGTGGCATAATTCATAATTTTTATACTCTCGCAACATGTTGCAACATAGTATATTAGTTTTGTTCACCTAACGGTTGTCCGTCCGACCGTCCGTCCGTGCAAGCGATAACTTGAGTAAAAATTGAGATATCTCAATCAAACTTGGTACACGTATTCTTTATCGCCGTAAGACGGTTGGTATTGCAGACGAGCGTAATCCGACATCTGCCACGCCCACAGAATGACATTAATTGAAAACAGATAAAGTGCTATAACTAAGCAACAAATAAAGATAGAAACGTGTCATTTGGTACGGAGGATCCTAGTTGTGCGCAGCATCTGTGAGTATAATATTTTGCAAATGACTATGGCTCCGCCCCCCAATAAGTTTAATGTACATATCTCACAAACCGTTAAAACTATATCACTCAAACTTGCTCAAAACAAGTTTTAGTGAAATGTCCTAATATACTGGAAAAATAAGTAAAATCCGATAATTACCACGCCCACCCACCAGGTTATGTTGAAAACTACTTAAAGTGCCTTAACACGTCACAAACATTAAATCTTACGGCCAATATGATATTGAAGGGCTGCATAGGAATCCGTGTAAATTTTGGTGATGGGTGTGGCACCGTCCCCTTTTAGGTGCAATTCCATATCTCAAGAGGGACTTAACCGATTTGAACAAAATTTGGCACGCAACATTATATTTAGATTCTTATGTCACATTGTGAAAATGGAAGAAATTCGGTGAAAACCACGCCTACTTCTCATATAACAAAATGTTAAGTTTCATCTGATTCTTTCACTTTAAAGTAGATAAATCGAGCAGCAATTAAGACATGAAAATCAAACTATCTAAAAACATTGCTTTAAGGATACGCCCTCTGAAGTGTAAAAATAAAGGAAATCGGAAAATAGCTTTTCAAGCCACCAGATAACCAATGTTAGGACCTCTGTGCCTCTATCTGACTTTTTATCGAAAATATCGGGAAATCTGTAAGATATTGTTAGGAAATTGGAGGATTATCTTCCTATGATAATAATGTTACCTGATGTCAGAAATGGGAAAATTTGGGTATATACTTCCCCTCGCCCCCATATACCTAATATACAAATTTTCAACTTCCTGTAGACTTTATACCATATATAACGGTAAATATGTAAGATGTCGTATTGAAATTGGAGGTTACCTTTCCATAATAATAGTGTGCTCTTGTGTCAAAAATGCGGAAATCGGGTAAAAACTTTCCACAGCCCCCATTTACCTATTATAAGGATTTTCAACCTTCCTGTAGACTTTATACCACATACAACGGTCAATATATGAGCTATATCTTTTAAATTTTGAGAGCGTCTCTTTCTGATAACAGTGTGTCCATGTGCTTAAAATGGATAAAATCGTGTAAGCAGTTCCCCTAACCCCAATGTACCTGAAAATGTGTGAACTCGATTTACAAATTATCCCAGCTCCCATATACTACATGTAATGATTTTCGCTTTCTAGCAGACTTATGCCGAATATGTCGGACACAGGAATATTTTGTGTCGAAGTGATTTGCGTGGATTTTTTGAATCATAAATTTTTTTTAATTGCAAACAATTTTTGTTATATTAGTAAATGTATAGGAGTTTTCATTAAGAAGACGAGGTAACTGATATTTTTGAATTTTTATTGCATATCGTATGGAACACTTTTATACTGTTTTTATTATTTTCATACTCCCGTAAATTGTAACACAGAGTATAATAGTTTTGTTCACCCAACCTAATATAGAGTTATGTAATCCAATTGATCGGGATGACGAAACAAGTTGAATTCCGTATGTCTATCTATTCATCCGTCCGTCCGCTTCTCCGTGTAAGCGATAAGATAGATATCTCGATTAAAGTTGTTAAACGTATACCCTGCACAGTAAGGAGGTTTGTATTGCAGATGGGCGAAATTGTGCATTTAAAACGAGCAAAATTCTATTAAGCAAAAACTTTTAAAGTGCGTTAACTAACCCACAGTTTTAGATACAGTAGTGAAATTTGGTTTACAGGACCACAGTAGGAAAGGTATCTGTGACTCGTAGTCCATGGTCCGTAATTGAAAAGAGGGGTTGGCCCCGTCGCCTAGCAGATTTTATTTACATATCTCACAAACTATTAAAGCTATAACAACCAAACTTATTGCAAGGAGTGAAAAGGAGTGAAATCGGACTGTAACCACGCCCATTTCTTACACGAAGGTTACATTGAAAATTACTAAAGGCTCGTTAACTCGTTAAATAAAATCATTTGGAGCAGTGAATTTCACGGTAAAGAAGGCAGTGAAAGGTTTCATGTGAATTCGTATAAAAATGGACAAAGAGCATGACACATATCATTCCGTTTTTAGGTGTAAAAGAATATCTTAACAACTACTGTACCAATTTAATTTTGGCGTATGAAATTGTCTCGATATCTTTATGTTGCAATTTTAAAATATATGAAATTGGACTTAAACTACGCCTACTTCCCATATAACGCAATTTTAAATTCCATTAGATTCTTTTATTTTACAATATATATATCACCCACCAATTAAGATCTCGAAATAAAAATTTGAGCAAATAATGTATTCATTTTCATTTCATGTTCCATACTAAAAATTTTATAATTGCTTTTCCCACCCCCAGATACGGAATATGAGGACCACAATGCATTTGGCTGATGTTTTACCGGTAATATCGGCCCCAGAATAACTCTTCAATGAAATCCACACGATATTGTGCTCTCCTGTCAAAAATTAATAAAATCGAGTGTTTACTTCGGATAACCCCCATATACCTAACATAAGAATTTTCAAATATTCGGTTAGTTTTATACCATTTATGTCGGATATCTCAGCAAATGTAAAACAACGTATTATATTGAACATACTATATTGGTCCATGAATTACTCTTGCCCCATAGAGCGTAAACGTTTTCTCAAGTATAGTTTAGTTTAATACTCAAAGAGATGTTCGGTTGAACCCGAACTTAGCCTTTCCTTACTTGTTTTGACCTTGTTTTAACTATTGCAAATATTTCTGTCAAAGCCTTTTCAAGGATTTCGAAATCAGATATTAGTCTTATTAAACATTTTTAAAATAATTAAAAAAAAGTAAATAATTAGTATGCAAAATGTATATAATAAGAAATACATATTAACTACCTAGTTATATTCAATATATATTGTGTAGTAAATAACTTCCCGTTTTTTATGAAGGTTGACCTACGTCATATGGATGAACAACAAGGCAATAACATTGTGGATGTTGGAGTAGATCTGTCTGAGTTCTATATGTCCGTGGAGTGGGATATTCTTGAAGTTCCTGCAGTCAGGTAAGCTAACGTTTAACAATATGTTCCGAACTACTACAGTACATAAATTACAGAACAATTTCAAAAGCTCTTCAGCGATTCCAACTGCTTCTTTTACACTTGCCTAAATCAAGAGTTTATGGCAGAGATAAACACCAAAAGTCAGTATAATATATCGAGTTCAGGTTTATAATACAAGTAAATTTCCAATGACACAAGTAAGAAAGGGCAAAGTTCGGATGGGACCAAACATATTATATTCTCAAAATTTGCACGGATCAAAGGTGGGGAAATATTTTCAGCAAATATTAAAAATCTTGCAAATGAATTCGATATTCGTTATTCATCGAAACCATGCATGTATTACAATCACATTTAATATGATATTAACTTATACTCAAGGTCATATACTCACTTAAATCCATTACCACATTTTGCTTCATGTCCGCCATATATATATTTTAACTAAAACAAATCACTAGTTCATCAAATTAGCGCTGTTGGAAGGTACATACCAATTGCCATAATTTTTAGTATCTATTTCAAGTATCGACATAAACTAAACCAAAAGGAAGAAATATAGTATATTGAGTATATGACGAAAAATTCGAACGGAAGTCTTTATATTAGGGGTATGGAGTTTAGACCAAAGTCCGGACAGATTCCATTCATATTTAGTGCTAAACTACGCTGTGATTAAGAAAACATGTCCACTTAATTCCATCAAAAGTATTAAGGTTTATTACATTTACTTTTGGCATTGTACTAAAGTATGCTCGAGAACATATCATATTTCCACTCCCACAATGGCGGGAATATTCGACATAGAGTCCACTAGAATAACGATAATCATTATTTTTATGTAGTATATGGGTAAATTTAGTTAACTATATTGTACATATTGTCCAATATATATCGTATAAAATCAACCGGATGATAGAAAATCCTAATATTTGGTATATAGGGGATAAAAGAACTATTGAACTGATTTTTCCCTTTTTTAACACATCAAATTCATTAATGCAACTCACAGATAGATCGATATTTTCTGTAAAAAGTCTGCATAGGCACTGACATCCGCATACTGGGTATCTGGGGATTAAAAAGTTACAGTTCGATTTCCACCATTTCTAGACGGGAGATGGCAAACCGAATATTTGCGCTCTGGTGCTTAATTTATTTAACGCAAAGTGGAAATCGGATAATATTTAAAATTATGTTATATGGGCAGTAGGCGTGGTTGTGGTCGGATTTCGAATATTTTCGCAATGTGATATAAAGATATCAGGGTAATGTTTTACACTAAAAATGGTTGAAATTGGTCTAGTCGTTTCTAAGAAAAAGGATTTCACCTATGAGTGATAGTGACACACCCATTGTTCAATTTTTGCAACGCTTCCGATGCAACCCGCCCGTGCCATCTTTACTGTAAACATTAATATTTCTGATATTTTTCTTCAATGAGTTAAAGCGCCTTTAGTCATTTGCAACGTAACCACCATAACGCGGTGGACGCGCTTTGACCCTTTACCCCGTATGAAGAGGTGCTGGAAAGATTTGTTCACAGAAGGCTTGGATTTGACGTTTTTAAAATATGTATGTTAAGCCGGGGCAGGATCATACCAACTTTTTTTTAACTTTAAACTATATAAGCTCCTCCTTACTATGATGAGCTATACCAAATTACAGTTTTGTATTTTAATTTGACCTTGTTAGAATTGTTTATAGTTTTGTGGTCGTTTCACAAAAACAACAACTAAGGCAATCAAATTTTGTTTCCTGGCATTTCTTAATACAGTGTGGGTAAAATCAGATAATAACTACTTTTGGGAGAAACATAATAGCTCAGCAACCGATCGCCTAGTTTGAACTAAATTTAATATATAGCATTATTTGGACATTTAAACATTACATTTTACATAATTTAAATCGAATCAGACCTTCTTCCAACATAAAAAAATATTAAATTCCATTAGATTCTTCCATTTCACATTCTTTTCACTTTTGAATCACTTAAAACTTAATATATAAAATAAGCAACAATAAAGATATCGAAATAAAACTGTGTAAAAACAATGCATTCAGGGTGGAGTACATCTCACTTCGAATTGGTCGAAATCGGAATAAAACTTTCAGGGCTTTTTTTAATAATAATGTGGCGTGGTATAAAAATTAAAAAAAACCGATTCGGTACTTTCCTTGTCCACAGGGTATCTAGTTCAATGATTTTCGAACCTCCGGATGACTATATAACGTATATATCGGGTATGATATATGGTAACCATATAATGTATGGTAACTAAATTATAGAAAAGTGTTTTCTTAAATATGTGTTGTTTAGTACCGAAAATGGGCGAAATGTGTCCAGAAATTATCAGGCTCCATTTAGTGGTAATAATTTTCATCAATCTAGTTATCTACATGCCGAACATATGGCCAACCTGTGAGTTATCTTGATAAAATGGGTGTAAATATACTCTGGAACGTACTTCATTTAATGCCAAAAGTAAATTAAGTCGGTGCTGAACTTCCCTGTACCCTATATACCCAATATAGTGATTTCCGACTTTCTGGTTGACTTAATACTATATGTTAACCAAATTATTAACAAAATGTTTGCTGTAGGCTTACTTACTTACCTTACCTTACTTACTTTAGATATTATATACTTTATATATTTAATTCTCAGAAGTATAAAAAATTGAAAAACATAAAGCTTTTACTGGTTTCGAGACTGTGACCTTCTAGATTGTATGCCCTTACATTGAATAATTGGGGGTTAGGTAAATGTATGGACTTTTTTTATCCAGGGCAATACCTTCACCTAATTTTTTTAGGATACCTTGCATACTGGCCCATGTAGGGTATAAAGTAAATGAGAGTAACGAAAATCATTTTAATTTGTATATATGGCTCAGGAAAAGTTCTGAATGGTTTTTTTTTCCATATTAAGTACCACACCACATCCTTTCCTGCAAATATTTGAGGACCAGCTAGTCCAATTGGTCAATGTTTGGAAGTACTTAACCACATATTATGCTAGACTGGAGAGCGTCAAAAGTTGAACATCGCCTTTTTCGTGATTGTTCGCTTATTTGATTCGCTTCTGACAAAATAAAGCCATACGAACGGTGTTCAGAAAATAACGGGAATCTTCTTCGAATAACAGGAATATTGGAAAAAAAAGTTCACAACTTAGGTAATACAAATATAATTTTATTTATTTTTAAAATAGTTGTTTAACTAATTTATTGTGCGTCGTAGTGAAAGCCGGCTAAAAGTGAAGAGCACGGCAGCGTGAGAAGTGTAGGTGTGTTTTCTATTCAAAGGTTGGCAGCTTAGCCTATTACACCTGCACTTCTTGATTCTATTGTATAAAATATGTTGGTTTATCATGATTAAGACGAGCTTATGTAGAAGAACGAATTTTTAAAACTTTTACTGGAATGTTGCATTTTGTGTCAATCAATAGACTACCCATGAGGTCGACCACACCAGTCACCCAACAACGTGGGTTACTGTACGCCTGTCATCTGTCGCCATCTTTTAAAAGAGACAAAGAAATTTCGAATTCAAAAGCATATCCATTTAATTTACACTCGTTTCTTATGTAATCATTTTTCATTAGCAGCTTTAAATTTTTAATCCAATTTGAGTGAATATTTTTAAAAATATATTTTATATATTTGTGAGCAAATAAGTTTTTCTATAATGTCCTCATATACTAAACTACTAAAATATGCGTTAACTCGCCGAAGAAATACGTCCGAAACATTAAATCTTACAGTAATTATGGTACTGAAGGGCTGCATAGGAATCTGTTTAAAATTTGGACGAATGTAGTGGAGCCGCCCACTTTTAGGGGAAATTCCAAATCTCAAGAAACACTTTGCAAATCTCAACCAAATGTGGCACATGACATTATGGTTGCATCCTTAAGCTACTTTGTGAGAATGGGCGACATGTGTTCTAGTGTACTTGAGTAATGCCAAAGGTTAAAACAGCAAGTCCAGAGATTCCCCAAATATAACTAACTTTCCAGCTGACTTTGAACAGAATTGTCAGTCAATATTTGTGATATTCTAAAGAAACTAAGGGTAATGATTTCTTAAACATAACATGATTTCGCTCTAAATATGAATGAAATCGGTCCGATTCATGGTCTAAGCCCTTTATTCCTGATATAATAAATTCTTTTTCTCTGGTTCTAAGAAGGTTCTAAGGATATAGAATATACTCTTTGGAGTGTAAAATATTCGGTTACATCCGAACTTAATCCTTCCGTACTTGTTAAAATGTAAATTACCCCGTATGCAGGTATTTGGTTTCCGTAGCGCGTAATTCGCTATCACTCCTTTGGTAAAACGAAAATTATAAATAATAGTCTAATATGTTGACGAATTTTGGAAATTGTTCAAGGGACAAAGTTGCGATATTTTAGCACTTAATTATTTTAGCGCCATATTATTTCTTCAAAGTTTAAGAATCTATATCTATTTGCAAATCACTGTGCTAACGTTTTAGCGAGTTCATTTGGAGCAATCGTAGTACTCTCTAAGCAAGCGTTTTTCAAATCCCAAAGGACTTTCATTAGTATTCTAGATTATCGTAATACAATTTATCGTTTTCAATGCTCTATTAGTTATCATTAACTCAACCTTTACATGCTACTAAGTTTTTTTTATCATTATCCAAATCGCCTTTAAAGACTTTTTCTATATCACTCTCGCTCTCGCCTCTTTTTCCATTCCGCTCTAAAATCGGCTTTAGAAGGCTATCTCATAAGATTAAAAACACCAATTGTAAAATAATTACTTCGACTGTACTTCGTAATTGTTCAAGTTTAGCCGATCAATTTAACCACCACCTTCCACCTAAACAAAATCACCTAGTCACTGTTTACAAGTTTCAATAATTCACTTACACAGTTGCAATTAGTTAAATGAAATATATTTTATGCCTTCGCATAAAGTATTACAGTAAATACCCACGAATCGGAAAGCAAGAGAAGTAATCGATACCTGGAATGAAGCTAATCTAACACGGAAGCTAAAAGAATGGCATTCAGTAGACGAAGCTTGGTTCGGATTATTATTATTTTTCAGCGGGTTTTTTGGGTTATATGCAGGAAGGGATCTTTGATATTCTCGGCATTTTTATATTTATAATACAACATAATCATTAGCTCGATTCAAAATGTTTCTACGGCTTGTTCGCTTTGATGGAGCTAATACTGATTCTGCAGAAACTCAACAGATGTTGAGTAAATCAGCACCAATTGACAATATATATATTATGATGAGTCACAAGCTTCAAGAAGCATATGTTCCAAATGCGGCAATAACAGTAGACCAGCAATTATTTCTTTACCGTGGATGAACTATGTTTACGCAATATATTCCGTCTATGCCGGCAAAGTATGGAATAAAGGATAGATTTACACAACAAAACGGCCAAATGATGAAAGGGAAAGTAACCGAGATGAAAGAGTGATACTGGATTTGATGAAAAAGTATCATAAGTCCGGTCGAACAGTGTAATACGATAACTGACTTTGAAAACGTTAATTGCAGTGCATATGAACAATGTACAATTCAGTAATGCATCCGAATTATTTCTGGCCTTACATCACGTTCTGAAATACATTAACCCGGTAACCTATGAGCAGTGACAGAGAAAATCGGCATCACTAAAAAAGTTGATGCTTTTTGGCATTCACATACGCAACAATGCCGGAATCAAATTGGTAAACTTCCTTATTAATTCTTTCATTAATTTATACGAAATTATACACCTTATTGCGAAAGTAAATTCTGCAGTAAAGGTGTTCCATAATGCCAAATTATACAACGCATTTTTTTGCAATGTTGCATAAATAATGTACTCAAACTGTACCGGTAGTTTGCAGTTTTCGAAATCAACCTATTTCACATTACTCGAACTGCCAAATTCTTTAAATCAAAAAGAATTAGCTATCATATGTGCGAAAATGGAAAATTTGTTCCTCTATGCATTCCGCTGAACAGAAAGACAAAGTCGTATTAAAAATTTCGACCCGTCTATCGGAGTTTATTTGCTTTCCTGGATGAAAATGTGTCTGTGTTTTTCCATGTTGACAACGCAAACAAATATGCCTTAGTATTGTCAAAGAAATACAAATTGGCAGCTACCTCAGACTATAATGATAAGTTCGTGATTGACACAATAGATAAAACGCTATCTGGATACAGTTTTACAATTACAATTTTTGTAATATGCTTGACGTCACTGTTCTGGCTATTACATCATATAGAAGCATGTGAGACCAAGCAATAAATTACGTTTACGAAGCGATCTTGTGTCAGAATTGAATTGAAAAATTACCAATTCTCCATATGCAAAGGCGTGCAATAAATGCCAAGGCCTATGGCAAACCAACAATCAAAACGGCAATGGAAAAATTTTATGAAAGTGTGTCAAGCACATGCACAAGCACAACATGCAACTTCGAACTAAAATATACCATAATTATCTTTTCACCTGTTTACAGGATCCACCTTCAACTTCCATGATCGCAAGACCAAGAACTGCTTCCAAAACTGTGAGTTCACAATATCCGTCTTAAAATAAAAACCCGATTTACTTGCCACATTTGCAAAGATGGCTAATCCACTTTGAAGAAACCAAATCCTACGCTTGCAACGTCTGTCTAGTCGCAGCACCATAAACTACGTAAAAAGCTTTTATGTTTTAAGTTTCATATATGAATTTTCAATGGAAATTAGTAAAAATATAAAAAATAAAAAAAAATTTGGTAAATAAATTTCTTTGAAGGATCAGTCCATTTTTTTTAATCAATGCTACTTCTAAAACTTTTTATGGAAATAATTTTTTTTCACTCCTTTACCCTAAACACATTTTCTAATAGGTGACCTTTAGGTCAGGCCAGGTTCAATTACGTAGAACGAAGAAATTAAATTTGAGTCTTGGTTAGTACAGTAACAAATTCGAATACTAGTTTAACCTTTACAAAATAATTTTAGGGATAACCTCAGAATTCCTTTACTGATTCTTCACGATCGTTCCATATCTAATAATGTTGTATCTAGTTACTCTCAGTCCTTTTAACTAAGCAGATTGAACAGCGCACCTGAATCCATCTGCATGGAAATCTTTTGACTTCTTGCATAACAATCAGACCATTCAAATATTTCATGGATCTAGATTTGAATAAATCAAACTCATTCAGTTTGTGGTCCACATCTTTCATCTTATTTTCTTCTGCAACACCGTGTAAGGTACACTAATACTAAAAAAACTTAAACTAATTTTTTGCCCTCTTAATCTTCCTATCAGCTTAGTTGTTTTGTTTACGCTTGCGAGTTCACGTCTTACACGTTCTAGCGTAATGGCCAAAATTACATTTGTCGCTTTTCACATTTTTTGGTGAGTCCAGACTTATTACATTCTATAGCTGACTTCTTATCTGTACCGACAATACTATAGGCTGTACTACAGGTATTGTAAAACACTGACTGGTTTTTGATTTGCTCGCCTCTAATATATATCGATGATTTCTTCAAGTGTATATTACCTTTCTAGCAACCAGTTTCTCAACTTCGTAGATGCTCAAACATCCATAAGTTTATCTCTTAAATTAACTTGCGCCATTTCAGATTTGCTCTCCCTTCATGTCTTAAGGACCGAAATAAATGGTGTTCGGGTTCGTTTCAGATGAGAAGTATTGGAGTAGTGTGCTAACCTACTGCCGAAAAACATCCATTCCTTCTCGAGCATCTTCAATTGCGCTGGGAATATTATAAATTACTTCATGAAGTTGCGTTTCACCCAAATGTAGGTACCATTTTTCCCACTCATATCGTATACATATACATGTATATCGTAACACCTTGTCAATTTCACCACACAAAATTAGTGAAATGTCCATTGAGCTCATGATGTAAATTTAAATTAGAATTCTTGATTATTTCCCTTCAGTTAAATTCTATCTCGCCTACAATGAAAAACAAACATTAACCTAAAAATGATTAATAAAAATCGTACTGACACAAGAACTGACACAAAATCAAATTTTAGCATGCCAAATGCTTTCCAATATTTGATTTCAATGTTTTTTTTTCTAAGCTCACTTGTATTCTATTTTCGTATACCATTTGGGTTCATTTATTTCTTTTTCTTCCTTAAATAATAGCTCCCTAGTATGCATTTCAGCATACCAGCTGCTTTGCTCACTCTGATGCATCCTCTATTTGCATACCTGTGCATTAGCCTTTCTTTATTTCGCTTAAATTTTGTTTTACGCAACAGCTCGTAGGAACGTTCCAGTATACCATTTACTTTCTGTTCTCTCTCTCTCTTTCTCTCTCTGCACACATATACGTCGCAACTATGAACGTGTACCACTTCTCCGTTTTCTTTGTTATTTTATTATTTTTTTTTAAATTTAGCTCCTCGCCATTGCATAATTTATTTATTGTAATTTAAAATATATATATCAATATAAGAATAGGATACAAAAACTCGTGTACGTCTAAATCAATCCTATTATTCCTCTGTCAAATTGCCAGATTACATTTATTAATTTATTATTAGATTACTAGAAACTACATTTATAAATTTTGCGTAAAAAATAAAAACTTTAATAAAAAGTAAAACATTTTAGAAGTCTAAAGTAAGTTGTTTCTAGACAAAACGACTTCATGATATCTTTGAAACAAATTAGTGTTAACCACTTACAAACACACGAGCAGTTTATGGCCTTTTATAATTATTAATTTAATCTGACAAATTAACATAAACATATTTAAAAGACTATAAAAGAAAACAATTTTTATCAAATATATTGTGGCTAACGCGAATTCCAGAACAAGATAAAATCGATGATAACTTGCCCGAATCAGCCAGACAGCGAAATTCGTAGTTGCCAGAATGTTCGAGTGGCAATACTGTGGCGAACACGAATACCAGAACAAAAGAGAATCAACGATAACTTGTCGGAGTCAGCTAAACAGCGAAATTCGTAGTTGCCAGAATATTCCGGCAATCCGTTGGAAACGATCTACTATATAAGGGCTGCCGGATTGGCAACAGACACAGGCCTAATCAGTGTGTTGTCGAGTAAAGTGTTCACTTAGTTGAATTAGAAATAAAGACAAGTGTATAATCATTAAATGTGACTTTTATTTAACAGTCTCTTGGTTCAACGTAAACGATTTCAACATCCATTACAATCCGTTACAATATGATTTTGTCGCAACATTTTCGCTATCAACCTTGTTGAAAGCGAAAAAATTATAAAGTAAAATATAACTTATTTTAATTGTATTTTAATCTAAATTACGTAAAAATATTTGAGAAAAATATTACATAAATGAGCTTTACAATGAGGAATGGCAAAAATTAAAGGAGCTATAAGAAATTAAAAATTTTATTAATAATGTTATATGTGGTCTAATAATAAAATGCTTAAATATATGTATACATCAGCATACACATTCGTTTATATATATTATTTGATATTTTTCACAGAAACGAAAAATTCTACACATGCTGCGATGAGCCATACTTGGATATTACGTTTAATATAACCATGAGGAGAAAGACATTGTTTTACACCGTTAACATAATTATCCCATGTATGGGAATATCATTTCTTACAGTCTTGACTTTCTACTTACCTTCGGACAGTGGAGAGAAGGTAAACAAATCTCATTATTTTTTATAATTTTATATTTATATTGTAGCACTAATCTGTCGGTATAGTTTGTAATAATAACTTCTAGTTTGGGAGAAAAATTTATACAAAATTTAAGTGCACCCGCTCTTATCGGTCGTTCATCTGATCTCGATGAAATTGAACAGTATTCGAAACTGAGAATTGCATTAAAGAGCAAAGAGAGTACTGCTATACCAATTTTTTGTTAACTGAATTCTAATTTTTCAAATAATGAAAAAGTAAAATTACCATGTACTGACGACTTTTTTGGATTAATCTCTTTTATAATCCTTATTATTTAAAAATTTACAGTCTTCATAGATAAGAGCGACTAATTAGGGGTGTTGAACAAAATTTGCAGCTTAAATTCGTTTTTTTTGGCAGTTACGTTGAAATACCTTTTCTATGTGGCTTGCAAAACAATTTACTTTTTAAAGAGAGAAATTTATTTTTTTTTTGCTTACCTTCTTTTCTTCCAGCCCAATTATAACTGAAGTCTCTTATAGGGATATTGGAATCTACAAGTGACTAAATGTACTTTCTAAAGGAAGTTTTGTTTGTTTGAATTTTGCCACAGTTTCTTTAGAGAATTTTCCCCATTGTATTCTTCCAAACATTGGAGCACTTTTTTAATTTACATTCACATCTAACTCGGCTTTTTACAGTTACAAGCTTTTCTATTTCAACATTTGTGATTTTTCTGAGACCAACCAAGACAGCTGCATTTGTCATTATGTCACTAAATTCAGTTATGTTTTCTTCAATACATGTATCTCTTCCTGAGTTTATTTTGTAATCAATATTAATGTGGTTACTGATATATTTTTCATTTTCTAACCAGTTAGTTTTATGAGATGTTAGACCCATTTTTGGTTAAAATTGTTCAAGTGTAGTTTGCATAAATTTATTAAGTTTATTGTTATTTATTAAGTCAGTACATATATCAGCTGTTACAAGCAATCTATTCGTTTGTTTGATATCATTAAAATCAATTAAATCAATCAATCAATCAATCAATCAATTTTGATGCGGTCACCTATGCCTATTCATAATAGCATATTGCAGTGTGGCCCTTTCGAATTAATTAGTCGTAAGCTCCTTTATAAATGTTTTACACTGAAATCTCCACTTTTCTTCATCTAACCGTTGTTTGTAACGCCTAAAACTATTCGAGACAGATATAGAGTTATATATATCAAAGTGATCAGAATGACGGGCGAGTTGAATTCTGGACCACGTCCCTAATAGGTTTTATGTATATATCTCAGAAATAGCTAGTGTTATATTGACCGAACTTGATAGTAAAATTTCTTCTTACATTTCTTTATACAGCGTGCGAAAATAGGTAAAATTAGTGAAATCCGATTATAACCACACTCACCATCCACATAACGGTTATGTTGAAAACTACTAAAAGTGAGATCATTCATTAATGGAAAACGTCAAGAAATTTTAATTTTACCGTAAAGAAGGCACAGGGAATATTTATGTATCTCAGTGTAAAAATTTAACTATAGGACACAACTTTAATTAAGTGGAACATCAATCCTTACTTTGCTTCGAAAACTTTGGTCAATTCGTTAGATTTTAAATGAAATTTAGAGGGTATCTCTTCCTAATAGTAATGTGCTCTAATGCTAAAACCGGTATCTCTGTACAATATTTCCTCAAGCCCCCATATACATAATTTAAGGATTCAAACTTCCAGTTGTTCTCAAATATTGTCAATAATATTTGCTAATAATTGGCAAAATTAAGAGAACATATTTTCTTGGGTATATTAACTTCCTGGTGGCGAAAATTGGTAAAATCGATCTTCCAATTACTCCAGCCTTCGTATACTACATTTATATAGTGATTACCGTTATGCTATATCGAACACATCGGTCAAGTTTTGAATTATCTAAATAAAATTTACTGAAACTATGTTCTCAAACATACTTAAGTTTAATGGCAAAAGTAGATGCTTTGAGCTCAGACCTCACCTTGCTCAAACTTTTAAACTGTTAATACATGTCAATACGTGTGATATTTTAATTAAATTAAGCGGATATGTTTTCTTAATCGTTGAGTTACGCTGAATAGGAAAGAAATCGGTCTAAAACTTAAGCTACTCCTCTGTCCTAATATAGGGATTTACGCCCCTCTAGTTGATTTATTGCTTGTACACCCGATACACCGGAACTTTGTTGTTTTTACTTGCATAAAAAAATATATCACACTCTAAATATTATATAATATATTTTGAAAATAATAAGGCATTGAAGATGGTTATGAAAAATTATGTTACATATTAAATATTAAATTAACATTACATCTTATTTGACATGACTACAGACCGGACGCGTAAGCCAGTTTGCTATTGGCGGGTAGCAATGAGCTGGGAGTGAATAGAGGGAAGAGTTTGTGTGTATGAGACATCATTGTTGCCATGTTTTTCTTCGTAGATGGATAGTACTAATTTGCAGTATATCTTGTTGACTGTTTTGATTGCTTGGAGTTCTTTTGCTTAACGTAGATTACTTACCATAAGAGTGTTGGTAATTTTTAATGGAAGCACGAACGCGATATCGATTAATTTTTACCCCAGCTTTAATATGAGGTAGATCTACAGAATTAAATTAGACCGCTTGACTTTAATGCAGATATTTTGAGTACTAATCGGGATATCTTACTGAAAAAAAAATGGAATGCAGAGAGAAACAATTAGCATAGTTACCAAATATACCAATACCAAATATATATACGATATATACGATACCAAATATTGAGGCGTAGAACTTCTAAAAAATAATGTGGAGCAGGATAAGGATGATTTTCTATTCGCATTGTACTATTGGAATTAACAGTTCTCAAAAATTTCGTTTGCCCATCGTGAACAAGGGAATTATAATGCGAATGAGATAACTTGAGTAAAAATTTAAATGTGTTGACAAAATTTGGTACACGTATTTCGCACTATAAGAAGTTTGGTATTTGCAGAAATGTATAATCGGACGATTGCCGCACCCATAATTGTCATTAACCGAAAACCTATAAAATGCTATAAATAAGCAAAAAAAATTTTAATGTAAAAACTGTAATTTGAAGCGTTATTATTACGCTAAGTACATTTCGATTGCTTTTCGATTTCTTCATTGCTTTTTATTTATTTATTTTGTGAAAAATGTAGTTTAATTTCTAGTGGTGAATATGGAGAGTAATCCTATTTGTAGATCGATTTCGCCGATTTTCAAAATATAAAATAAGGACAGCAGGCGAATGTTATAAACAAGCGTGGATACTAATTGATTTCATCGTTTTCATTATCAAGTACTAGAAATAAATTCCTAGTTTATATAGCTTTAATAGCTTGCATATGTCTTAAACATATTAGGTGGTGAGATGATGTCCACATTTTAAAAAATTTTAAATCACATGCCTTTTCCGGATGTGGTCATCCATAACAACTTTAACTTTTTTTGCTTAATTCGTAACTTAGTTACAGCACTTCATATTTTTCCGATTAACATCGTTTGAGTAGGTTGGTGTTTTCAACTTTAGTTTTTATAGTAGTAGTTTAGTTTCATTATTGTTAATCAAAGAAACATAAAATGATGCAATTACTTAACTTGAATTTGGTACAGTGAGATTGGTCAGTTGATAGTTTTTTGAAAAGCAAAATTACTGATTCTATGTCAGCTAAACTTGACAAAACACTTATTTCTGGCACTTCTTGATAGATTGTGATTTTTAGTGAACTCGGAATTAATCACGCCCCATACAACAGTTATGAAAACCACACCAAAAGTGTGTTTAACTAAAACAACTGTTTAGTGAAAAAAGTGCCTTTTAATCAATTTAAATGGGACATCGGGCGTGGCACCGCTCATTTTAAGAAACTTAACATTATATGGACATTCTTGTTCACAGTTGAAAAATCAGTAAAATCGGGCTATATTCCATCAGGTCCTTTCCTTTTACATTATATAAATCAATCACCAATTAAGAAATCAGAATTAAACTTTGGATAAAGGTTTTAAGGTATGGCGATATGATCGAAATCGAATAATAACATTTCAAGACGCCATATATCGATTATAAATTTTATGTGTGTACGTCTGACTTTATTCAGTAAATATCAATAATCGTAAAAGATATATAATGAAAATAAATAAATATTAATAAAATAACAGTTTCGTATAATAACAATAACAGTTCTCGGTTTGGTGTTAAAAGTGGATAAAATTGGATCAGTATAGCTGTTATATACGCTTAGCTCTCATATAAGCAGTATAATGATTTTCGAAATTCCTGTTGACTTTATACTGTATATATCGGAGAACATATGCGATATAATGCTCAAATTACATAAACATATTTTCTTGACCACATTGTGATATAGCCTGAATATGAAAGAAAATCAGGCTTGGTCTAGCCCCATACACATATAAAATGATTTTATTCCCACAGGTTGACTTTTTCTTCATATACCTAACTTATAAAATTTTATCCCTGTTTAACTTTTCGCAAATATCGGTATTAGCGCAAGATATCTTAATTAAATTAAGCGAAAATACTGCGTAAAAATTTGTGATTTTGGTACAAGATTTCTCAAAGCATTAATGAGGGGTGTGATACCCACATAGTATAGTATAGCTTGAGTATCAGTTCAGTATTCGAACTCGAATGCGCCATCGTCTTCAATCCAAAAAGTCGACCAAGAACCAGCTACACCGAATTTTTTAATGTCATACTACATACTATTATATGTAATACTATATAATTCGGTGCGGATCTAAATACCGTGGCTTCAATTTAAGCCCGCCATCAAACCTTATTCTCTTCCCGTCGACTAAATCGTTTACTAAATTTTTGTTAGCTCTGTATTCCTTTTGTTTTCATTTTGTATCTTTCATATTTGTTCTTTTGCGTGTTGTTATATTTTTATCGTTCCTTCTTCTTAAATTGTTTGTTATTCAAGTTGTCAGCTGGTCGCATCTTAATGCCCATTGGGAATTCAAAATGCGTCATGTCGATATTTGTACCACTTTATATATTATAATATAACCGCACTTTATATATTATATAATAACCGCACTCAGTTGCTCTACCTGGAACGGGGCCGGCAAGTGGTTATTTCCACTTTATGTTCTCGTCGTCCATGTTGACTAGATTGCGGAGCGTTGCAGTTTGTATCTTCAAATGGCGGATAGCTTCGTGCGCTGAAGTCGTCTTAGTTGAGCATAGACCTGCAAATTTTGTGAATGGATCGATTGCGGCGAATATATGTTTATAAAGTTTAGTAGTTGGTTCTGGTGGTCCAAACAGGTCTACGTGGTACGTGTAAAGAGGAGTCGCTCCTTATGAAGCAGATGCAAGTCACTTTACTTTTTACCCAACTTTCTGTTTGACATCAAATCTTTGGTGTTTATATTACAAAGTGACCCTTTTCGTGAGTGCGCCGAATTACGTCTATTTGTATACTCTTGGGTACTACGAATAATTCCGGTATGATCATCAGAAATGCATCAATTAAGCATTAGAAGTCCTTTTGCTCATATAATTGCTTAGGTGATTTCATTGGTTAACGTCCAGAAATTTTTGCAATAATACAGCAGCACAGCTGTCGGCGGAAACGTCGGTATGAACTTCAGTTTCATACTATTGGTTGAATATATCCAGCAATGGCTTTTCTCTCAGAATTTTCTTGAGTAAGTTAAGTGCAGATATTTCATAGTGATTCATTCTACTACTTCTTCTTACTTTGTTTACTCAGATCAGTTAGTGGTTTGGCAATTAACACAAAGAGGGTACAAACTTTTGATAGTATCCAGTTAAACCTGGAAATTGTGTAATTGTCTCAAATCTACTCTCTACAATGGGTACTTAACTAAAGCCTATATTTAGAAAGTGGTACTGCTAGCCATGTGCAACAAACGTCGCGTCTTTGCGGCTAATCCATCTTTCACCAAAGACAGTGGGAATATATTTTTAACAATCACTTCGTTTAATTGTTTATAATCCACGCACAATCTTGAACTATGATTTTGTTTCCTTCTTAGAACGACAGGAATACGTAAATCGGAATTAGAACTTCCATTTATGTCGTCTTTGAGCTCCTCTACTATGCTTCTTTGCGTTAATGGCAGTCGACGCGGTCTAAACGATATTGAAGTTTCATCAAGTAAAACAATATTCATTTACATATTTGTTGATTTGCATGTTTATGGTATATATGCATTCATCCCCCTGCGGGTCGGGGAAAAAATACACCTGCGGCAAGGCATGCCTGTCGTAAAAGGTGACTAAACTCCATAAAATACACTTCATTTTAAATAGACCTTACTTTAAGTTAGGGTTAGCCATGACAGAAATAGTGCCATCTTAGTTAGCTTGAACTGAGTTTACAACACTTTAAATGTATTATGCACACACTTAAAAAGGCATTTGAGTTCAAGCTGCAAATGTCACCCGTCTGAGTTGAATGGGTAGCTCAACTGGCTGCAAGGCCCACGCTACAAGGTCTGACCGGAGACTTTAATCTGGTCGCACGGGGAGCAGGAGCCCGGTGGAGATACTTGTCGCTCCAACCTGCTCATTGCCTTAGGCCCTTCGGGGAGTATCGTGGTGGCTATGCTTTAATACCTGAATACGGGTAGAGCTGTTGGGCGGTACAGTTCAGTGTGAAGTTCCATTGGAACCGGGTGTCGGACCCAAAGTACGGCAGAGGTTTTAGATAGGACTCGAGCCTTACCAAGGTGGTCATTGTGTCCAATTCCACAATGCCGATCGGTACCGTTGGTTTTAGCAAACAGCTATTACTGACGCGGCGCTCATCAACGCGTTATATTGATTCGTTATGTTTTTGAACACCGTGGGGTTAGGATGTACAAACGGCAAGTACCCACGTAAAGCGTTCAATATATTCATCCATACTTCATACTGGGCCCTTTTGTTTCGCTACCTCACTACTTACTTAAATGATATCAAAGTCACTATTGAGTCCACTTCCATCATAGCAAACTCGTCTTTATATTCGCCAAAAAGAATAAGAATATTTCTGCAAGGCTTCCCCAAAACCTATGAGACAACATACACTGTAATGAATTTTTCAGTTGCTCTGCTCTTCTTCACATTGAAGAGTTATTGTTCCTTCTCCCTGCAATATTTTTTACAACATCTCCCCTTTGTTTTCGATGCTATTAAAATTCAAATGCAATACTACTTGCGCCGGCGTCATTAGAGCATCGTTATTTTGAAGCACAATTTATGTTGAAAAAATGCTATGCTTATCGTCTACGTCGGCACATGTGCACAGCTACGCCTTTTAAGCAAACTAGTCGTCCTAATTTCGTATATTCTTGTTCGAACCTTCTCGATAAGCTATTCTGACCAGAACCGATTTCAATGTTGCTCGAGTCCATATTAATATGATCCATGCAAATTGCGAAATTATTAAATGTTCGGTTGCGCCCGAAACTTAGTTGAAACTTAATTGCTTGGTCTATATTTTACCGTCATCAGAGAGGTAGCGACTGTTCACCTGATTGTCCACAGATGACGCTATTTATCGCACACCATGGACACAATCGAATACATGTGCAATCTAGATTTAGCCGACATGTTGTTTTCTCTTTGCCTTTGAAATATCATCACACTTTTGCGTATTGAATACCAAATACCCTGAAAAGTGGCTGAGACCACGGATAACAACGTTTGACTGACTATTAACACAAATCACTAAAGACACTTACTATACAACGACGTACAAACAATATATTCATTTGATATTCTTTGATACATCTCGATCAGCATCTAATGTACATATAGTAAAGATAATTTGACGCACGAATGTTAACATACTCGTTACGTTGTGAAAAACGAAAGTGGCAATGTAACGCCTTTTTTCAATAGTTTAGAGACTAGCTTTGTTGGGAAAATACTAAATTTTCTTCAAATTTGGGCCTTTACTAAATATGAAAATACGAATAAAACTATTATATTATATATATCTTTTCGCCAGGTTGCGAAAGACTAACGCGTTAGTACGATAAATCTGAAGTTATATTTTGGACAATAGCTTCGTAAATATTACATATAATTTTTCTTTCTAAGGAATAAGGAAAACATTGTTTTGCTCAGAGCGAAAACATTAATATACATATCAATTTTTTTTTTTCTTTTAGGTCACTTTGTCTATCTCTATACTCATCAGCTTGCATGTATTTTTTCTGTTAGTGGTCGAAATTATACCTCCCACTTCGCTAGTTGTACCGCTTTTGGGAAAATATCTGATATTTGCAATGATATTAGTATCAATTAGGTAAGTAATAAAAAGTGTCATTATTTAGCCATAAAACATCTCATTATCTTGTTTAAATTTTTATTATTAATTTTCAGCATATGTGTAACTGTCGTTGTTCTAAATGTCCACTTTCGTTCTCCACAAACTCATCGGATGGCTCCATGGGTGAAAAATGTTTTCGTCAACTTACTTCCACAGTTCTTATTTATGAAAAGACCAAAATATAGCATTGAAACAAGGTGAATATGCTAAGTTAAAAACAATTTAAAACCAGTTATATTTGACCAAAAAAATTTAGCAAGTCTATTGAGCATAAAATGTTTGCATAAAACTGTGTACTGTCTTAATCTACTTTGACACGTAACATTAATTTTTATAAAATCTGGTCATTATTCGAGAAAAAAGTTCATATACTCGTACATACATTTATAAATACTTTTTTCGAATACAAAATGGTTGTGTGTTTTGCACAAAGTACATAATTATACTGCAGTGTATCACATATAGAGGGTTTGCTACATAACCCTCCGTTGTGTGATGTGGCATACGCTACCCATTTCGATTTTCAAAGGTGTATCTTCTTTTACCACAACGTTTTAACAATATACCGTAAACGTTTATTAACTCTAGTCTGTGAATTTTATAACCACTACCGTCGAACACATTAGGAAAAAATCGGTTTTACACAAAAACTTTATATGCTATAAGTGTAGTTGTTCTATTGGTGTCTTCTAATTGTTCCATTGAGCTCTATTGAGCTGATCACATCTAGTCCACCCTTACACCAGGTCCGCATGACGTACGAAATATTATGTAAATTCCGCAGCAAAACTGGTAATACAAACATTATTCGTCAGCGCATCTTTATACATAGTTAATAAAAACGTTCATGATGGTCGTTCATGGACTCGAGGAGCATCATTAAATATTAATGAATTCTATCTTTACATAAAGAAAAATTTAGGAATACATTGATTTATAATTGAGAATAAAATTTAACTCCTTGCTTGAAGAAAGCCATTGGTTGCGTTAGTTATTAGATGGAAGCGACTTGCTTTTGCCAGGGAACATTTAAACAAGCTCAATGAGTTCTAAATTAAGGTACTTTTCATGGTACGTACTTTTCAGGCACGATCAAACAATTTCCGTCTTCCCGGTATTAGAAGTAAAAAGTTATTGTCATCCTTCGATGTTCAAAATTTTAAAGTGATTGTAAAATGTGGTGGAGGGTAAGTTAGAGTTTGGGTTTGCATGAGCACCAACGGGGATTAATGAAACCAATTATGAACCTTAAAGTGTATATAGACGTGAGAAAGGAATTTAAAAACGAGTGTCAATAATCTTGAATTGGGTTTCAATTATATATTCCAAGACAATAACGACCTCAAACACACTACCCATTCTAATAAATTGTAGTCATTATACAACATTCCAAATGACTTAAAACGCCTGCACATAGTCATCCGATTTAAATCCAATTGAGCATTTATGTGATTTATAGAAAACAAAGGAATAAATATAGAAAATGTCAGCAAACAACATCTAAAGAAATTCTTTAAAATGTAATGTTCGATGAATAGTAAAAAATTACTACCACAGTTTGTGGAACCTATGAAAAGTGTTTAAAAGCCATCACACAAGTATTAACTTTATGCTTTATACATATACTTGCTTTGTTTGGTATGTAATTTTCGAAAAAATTTTAGTTATGTAATATTATAAACAATGGAAGTTAATCAGAACCTTACAACTAGCACATTTCGAAAAAAATTGCACTTTTGAATAATTAAGTTCAAAGTTCATTTAGTATAGATTTTTCAATTTCGCATAACTAGTCCATAACGAAAAAATGTCAAATTGACATTTTTTTTTCTTTCTTTTTATATTGCTTTCCTTCATATTGTAAATTAAAGCAAATTAAGCAAAAGAATAGCATTTGCTGAATAACGACATGTTCACAGATTCGCTAAATTACTTTTTCGTGTTAATAGAGTTTTCTCAATAATATATAATTATTACGATTTGAAGATTTACATTCAAAGTCCATTTTTTTGTAAATTACATATTGACAATTAGCAAAAGATACCTAACTTGTTGAAAAACATCAATTTCACGTATTAGTAATTACATTTTCGTACTAGTAAAGTTCCCAGCATCCATATAACTAGCATATTTCGAAAATATTGCAAGTTAATAGATTTACGTTCAAGGTCCATCTTTTGGAATAATATATATTGATACCTAATACAGGGTAAAGCATTTGCCGCAAAACTTTACCTCCCACATTTGTACTAAAACTACATTTTATTAATTTTATTGATTTCAATCATTCTATTGACAGAGTTTTCTGAAATCATAATAACTAGAGCAATTCCAACAATTTTACATTCGTAGATTTAGGTTCAAAATCTAATAAGTAGCACATATCGAAAAAACTGCATATCCTTAGGTTAAGATTCAAAGCCAGTTTTCATCCATATTGCTAATTAACAACAAGCAAAAGGTACCACATTTACACAAAAAGGTCAACTTTACAGATTAACGCTAAAATAATAATTTTTTTAATAAGAGAAATCCAAAATCCGTATAACTGGTATATTTCGATGAACTTGCGGATCCTAAAATTAATGTTCAAGGTCCACTTTTCTTCATATTGTAAATCGAAAATCAGCAAAACGTACCATCTTTGCTAGATTCGGGCTAAAAATACATACTCGTAGTGTAAAACCTGCACATTCATAGATTGAGATTCGAAATAAATTTTCTTCAAAACTTTTATGCATAAAGCTTATTGAAGTTCGGGCTAAATAACATTTTTATTAGTTGAGTTTTAGGTCAAACTCATCTTCTACAGTCTTCTTTTCGACAGAAATCACTCTTGAAGATCATTAGGAACACCCCAAAACATGGGATTCGCCCCCTCTTCTTGGATGAAGGTAATGAATAACCTAGTGAAGGAACTCGTAGAACAGGTTGTGGGGGATTGCCTATATAGACGACGTAGCTCATTTGGTAAAAGAAAGTTCCTAAACACCATATACGATCTAACCTACAGGTACCTCAATATGGTAACCAATAGGCTGGATAGAAGAGATTTAAACATCAATCCAAATAAAACTTAGCTAGTTTTATTTACCAGAAATCAAAAAATACCAGATGTTTCTCTCTTTCAGTGGGAAGATCTCGTAATCAACCTGTGGAAGCTTTCCGAGAAGCTAAACATTAAGGTGAGAGCGGGGGCGGGGCGGGGACATGTAGGGCCTATCACCAAAAATGGTTCTTTGAAACCTTAGTTGAACCCAATAGTGTTTCATGGGATTGTTGGCTTGGAAGAGGTAAGCTTTCTAAGCAAGTGGAACCTGTTCAAAGATTAGCCCTCATTGGCAACTATGGTGCACTAAGAACAGCACCAATAATGGCACTCGAAGCTATTCTGCATGTAGCAATTTAGATATAACTGGCACGTGGATTGCAGCTATTAGATTCAGGGAAGCTGGGTATATAGGGAGTCTAATGTAAGGACATTCAGAAAACCTCCATTACTTCGACTGCATCCCTGACAACCCTGACTACTGCAGCGCGGAATCTTCTCATGGTGGTCTCCTTTTTCCGCAAATACCTGTTTGGCGGGGGTGAAGCCGCTGGAGAAGAGGGGCAGTGAGCTTTTTCACTGATGGTTCGACGTATTACGGACCTTACGGAGGAGGTGAGAGGGGCGATTTTTCCATCGGAAGGTCTGCATTAACTCTAGTTTCAGGCTGCCAGAACACTACAATATTTTTCAAGCGGAGGTGGCTGGCGAGGTAACAGTACATGTACTGCTCTGAAGTCCACATTTTTTCAGAGAGGCGTGCATTTACTCCGATAGTACAATGCCAATACTGAAATTTTTTCCTGACAGCGCCCAAGACTCGTCAAGGAGTGACGAATCTCTTTTCATAAAGCTACTTTGTTTTCTAATTTGTTTAGACGCCTGGTTAAAGCGTAATCGCCGGAAACTGAAAAGGTGAGGGCACCCTTACTGCAATTTTACCAGATTGGGAGAGAAGCGGTACTCCGTTTTCCTTTGGCGCTCCAGCATTGGGTCTATGAATCTCCCGTACGCTCGACAAGCACTGGTCAACAACCAGAAATTGTGTAGCTGCGAGATCCTTCTGGCCCAGAGTTGAACGAAAGAGGTTTTCTAAACTACTTGCTCTTAGCAAAGTTCCTCTCGCCTAAATTGTAAATATTGCAGTGAGGCTAAATATCTTATCGGATGCTAATTGCCAAAGCTGTATGGAGGAAGGTGAGGTGGAATTATTGTTATCGGCAGGCATACCTGCGGTGAGGGTCTGTTGATCCATACCTAGGAGTTTTGAGCATTACAAAGAATTGGTGTTCACAGCTGTCAAAATGGATTTCGTAACCTCTGCTATTAAAATCAGCCCTGTGACCTAACCTAACCTTATCCATCCCAAAGATCGGCAAGTAGTTAGAGAAGTTCGTCCGAAGGCTTTTGGTGTAGTTATCACATGTGTTTGCACAAAATAAAGAGACAGATGGGCACATTTAATTATATTTAATTTATTAAGAATGATAGATAAATAAATAACGAATATTTCATTCCGTTACTTTTTTAGGTGCGATTGACAAAAAAATAAATTGGTTCTTAACTTCACGGACGGAGACTTTGTATGCAATTGTTGTGATTGCGACGTACAAATATGCTTAGTAAGAAAGACGAAAAAATTGTCTCCTGATTTGCTGTCTTGGCTCACTCTACTTGTGCTTATGGAAAGTTAACTAAATTAAAAACATACCAATTTTAAATTTTTGTTTTCAATACACACATACATATCACGTTATTGCATTCATCAACCAAAAAGAACTTCGAAATGAAGAGCTGTGATGTCATGCAGTTTGGGAATATATGGTTTAAACCGAAGACATCGCAGTGCTAGTTTTTACGTACATGAAAATTTTGCTTTTCAACGATTGCTTGTAACACCTAAAACTAATATAAATAGCTATAGGGTTATACATATCATAGTGTTCAGCATGACGAAACGAATTGATTTTCGGATGTCTGTCTGTCCAATATGATCCCATTCTGAACTACATCAGATTCTTTCCCTTTCCGATAGAAAATCAAACATTCAAATCATTCTTCAAAACGAAAATAATAAAAACCTTAGCACAAGAAAATAAACCTTGGCACCAGTAGTACTCTTAATATGAGAGTCAATTCTTAATTAAATAAAAATGATCGAAAGCGGACTATTTGTTTTCGGCTGTACTTGAACAAAGTCTGGCATTTTTTTTTTTTTTTGTATCATGAACTATTTCTTTTTGTATTCTAACTACCAATTAAATTATTTGGTTTTTTTTCGACAAAAGCGACTAAAGAGCCATGTGTCTAAGAGGAGATTTTTCACCTCCTCATTCATATGTCTATTATCTTTTGAAATGCCTGGTGAATTGACCGATTCTTTATTTCTTCGGCGACTGTATTCACCTTTTGGTCACAATGCATAACCGCGTTTCTGATGTCCCAGGGAGAATGATATTTATGCTTCTATCACACTGCGCAACAGCACAGTTGACCATACCGGCTTGATAATTGGTTTGTATAAAAGTAATTTGTTATGTATGGACAGGTCGTGTATGTATGTTATATGTGTTATGTATGGCAGGGTCGTGTAATTAGGCACTCCATTTTTGACAATTTCAGGTTAAGTTCAATCCTTTTTATCTTATTATGCTTTTTCCAGTGTAATTTAGCATCGAGCGTAATGCCAAGATATTTGGCTCTACACATATTGGAATATGGCACGCAGCTATCAAAAGGACTTATGGTTGATAAGTGATTCTTTTGTACGAAAAATTCACATGAACCGACTTGCCACCGTTTCATTTTATTCTCCATTTCTTAGTCCAATTAACTACGGAGTTGATTGCATGTTGTAGATTTAACGCATCTTTTCTGTAGTGCTCTGTTTTTCTGCTTTTTCCCCGCATAGTATTGTGGTGTTATCAGCAAAAGTGTCATGGTGTTTGGTGCTAACGGTAAGACTTTTGTATACAGAATATACAAAAGTGGACCTAAAATACTTCCCGGCGGTACGCCTGTTTTAATTTCTTTTAGCTTGGAGAATTTATTTTATATGTAATATTTTATTATCTTGTTATATTATCTATTTATTATTATAATATTTTATTATCTCAAGGTGATGTACGATTATAGAAGAGCACAATACTTTACTGGAAGACATAATTTTAGTTTTTGCATGAGGCCTTCGTGTCACACCTTGCTGAAAGCCTGCGCAACGTCAAGGAATACCGCTGAGTACATTTTTCCTTCCTCCAAGATTTTCCTATTTTAGTTATATTATTGAATGCTTGTTGCTGAAGCTGAACTGATGTGATGGGAATAACTGCTTTTCATTGATGAAAGAATTTAAACTTCGGAAAATTAATTTTTCAAAAAGTTTTGAGATTTATGGAAGGAGCGAAATTAGTCTGTATGGTGGGGCTATATGAGGATCCTTTTCCAGTTTAGCAACCCAGACAACTTCGGCAACTTTCCAAAAGCTTGGAAAATATATCAGACGTATTGATGTATTGAAAATATAGGGGAGCTTTAGTAAACCTTTGTATTATTTATTATAATTTTACCTACCTAACTACCTAAGAACCTACCTAAGAAAAACTACCTAAGAACGCAAGTACACTAGTCTCATTTGGACAAAAACCTTCAGCTAGGTGTTTTGCGAATGCATTAGCTTTATCACAATCATTTCTAGTCTATGTATTATGGTTAAATTTTCATCCCCAGAGTTTGAATAATAGTTAAATAATTTTAATGTATCTGTTGCCCTATTAAGGTTGGTTTTGTCAAGTGGTGAGTAATTTTCGTCTTAATTTTCTTTTTCTAGTTAGGAGCTTTAGGGTGTGACCCTATTTCTTTAGGGTGATTTAAACGTATCGCTTCATCATCCGGTATATTATATAGTAGTAGTAGTAGCTTGTTAATTGATTCTTTGCAAATCTATGAACTTCTAGCTCTAGTTGTTCGATTGTTATGATATGTGGACAGCTGATTCTTGTCTAAAGTGTTTGTTCAAGCAAAGTCCAGTCCGTATTTTTGTTGCATAGCGTAAAATACAGTTTTTTTTTAATTATTGCTTCACTTAGGATTAAATATATTGAGGAGTGATGAGAGCTTCTAGCCCCCTAGCTAGAGAGAGATCTAGCCCCCTTCTATTTCGATGAAATTTCGAGATACTTTCCTAGTAATAAAGAAGTTTATTACGTCAGGTATTTTGTTGGTATCTGTTGACCAGTAAGTTGGTGTTACGATCGATACAAACAAGATGTGAGTGTTTCTTGAGCCGCCTATAATAAATTTCTTAAAAATTGCTTAAAAGTAACTGTTGTTAGGCGCGATCCCCAGCAGACGTTCTTCGTATGGAAGTCGCCACCAATAATAAATTCGGTGCGTGCATATTGAAAAATTCTTTATATCCATCAACGAGGCGGGCAATATATTACAGTAGTTGACAGGGGTTGATTCATTGTTTTAGTGTGTAGTCTATAGCTTTAGTGTATCGTTATTTGTGTGTAATATTTATTGTGTATTATTGTACGCAGTGGTTTCTCTATCTTCATAATGCTTAATTTTGTTTTTAACAATGACAGCCCCTCGTACAACTCCGAGGATGGATTGTGTGATAAATATTGTAGTTTTTCAGAGTAATATGGCATGCTTCGTTAAATGAGTTTCGGATATTAGACATACGTATATCTGTTTCCTATTCTCGCAAAATAGTGGTGCTTTACTAACCCATTTGCATTCCAAGTCATCACCCGGACAGCACCTTTTATACCTCAGAGTTTTTTTTATATTCTCGCAACATGTTGCTACAGAGTATATTACTTGTGTTCACCTAACGGTTGTTTGTAACATCTATATATATATATATAGATATATATATAATATATTATAATATATATATTTGGTTAAAACTTTGGTTTATGTATTTGATACAAAAAAATAACATAAAAAAAATAAATAAAAGAATACAAGAATACAAGAAAATAACACAAGATAATAAGCTTATTCCATAAGGGCTTTTTCGTAGGTCAAAGTTCAAGTGATTGTGAGACCGACTTCAGCAGCTGCTGATGAAATTGCTAATCAATGGAAGAACTGTTTCTCTGGACCCTGGCACCTCACTTCAACTTCCTGACAGGTTGCCTAACTAACATTTTCGAGTTGCGTCACTTGAAGTATTTGATTTTCATATTTAGATGACAAATATTTACTTTGCTTATAGCGCGCAGCAATTTAATTTTATAGAATTATAAAGTCGGCACTTATTGTACTAATTTAGTTGGTGACATGTGGTATTAAAAGCATTTTTTAATGAAATTGATCAAATATAATTTTTTTTTTTATTGTAGTAATGCTTTGTTCAATGTGGGACTTCAAACATTCCAATTTATTTAAATATTTCCAAAGTATCGTGTGGAGACGGAAAACTGAAAAAACTAAGTTTTATAACCAGCGTTTAATCTCATGAAAATTTTGCTTCATTTATAAATTTTCACTTCATTGTATAAATTAACCATCTAATACGAATCTATATATATTTCATATCTTTTTGTATAAAGTAGCACCGGAGCATTTAGAGGAAGCTGTCAAATTCATGGATGTGTTCCTCCTCTTGCGCAGCAAGTTACCGAAAACTTAGTATCTGCAACTATTTATACGGAAAGTCCTACTGAGGTTAAAGGTCAAACATTAAGAAATGAGTGTCTTCTACATACAAACTCACAAGTGAAAATCCATCGGAGTTGTTTTTGTGTGCGATTTATAGCAGAACACACGAAACTGCTAGAAGATTCCACAAAGGTGGGAATGACCACTAAGTGTTACAACTAAATAATTTTTTTTTTTTAGGTTAAAGAAGACTGGAAGTATGTCGCCATGGTTTTAGATCGATTGTTTTTGTGGATTTTTACATTAGCCGTTTTAGCAGGGACTGCTGGTATAATACTTCAAGCGCCTACCCTATATGATGATCGGATCCCAATAATCGAGAACAAAAAGATTGATTTTTCCGGAATTTCAGCGGGACGATGTCGTCCTTCTCAGTAGGCTGTAATATGAACCAACACATTGCATATTATCATATTTGTTTACATAAAGCCACTATTATTTTACTTTTAAGAATGAGTAAGTATACGCCACGAGTGAGTAAAGATTACGTTAAAAATACTGTTAATAATTATCATTAATTGTTGTATACATTAAAAAGTTTCAAGAACAAATAAATTAATGAATGGAATTATTTTATTTGCTTATAAAACGTACACTCCTAGAACTGTAAGAAATATTGTCAGAATAAAATTAATTGCAAGTGAGAAAGCGACAAATGTTGCATACCTAAATAAGATTTTCCACGTGCTCCACAAATATATTGCCATATTAATACAGATTTGCTAACATGTTTTATTATAGCCGTATATACATTTAAAATTGTGTAAAAAACACAACACTTTCCACGATTATCAAGCAAAAAAAAATTTTAATATTCTTAACAAAAATTGTCAAAGATTACATAAGATTAAATAAAATATAAATATTTAAAAGCTTTGAAATCTCTTTTTTTTTAATTACTGATTCCTCATATTCTTGGTAAAGAGTTTAGATATAACGTTTTATGATTGTTTTATATATTAACGAGCATGCGAACTTATTCAAAATATACAATGTACAAAATGTACTTTAATTTCGATTTATAATAACTAATTGTGAGTACTGCGAATTGAGCTGAGATACATTTTGTACCATCATATAACACAGACCAAAAGCAAATCAAAAACCAAGGTTTAATAAGTGAAATAATACAAACATAATTTAAGGACGTGGGAAACCAGATTAACATAAGTAAAGAAGGGCCAAGTTCATTTTATAACATTTTATACTATCGTAATTTTGAAAGATCAAAACCGGGTCATATATTATTTATTTAGTGTTTGCAAAACATTGTGCTAAAATTATTATGCAATCAAAAGAGCACAACGTCAATCATTAGCGTAGCGTGCCTAGTTTTTCAACAGATTTAAGAATTTATTACTTATTCTGAAGCCTTAAGCAAATATATTTAATAAATGAAGAAGTCTTTCAAAAAAATTTTATATATCTCACAAACTACTTAAGCTCTACCAAGCAAGCTTACTTATTTTCCCTCAATAATTTATGTGAAAACATCTGAAATCGGTTAATATTCATGCCCACCCTCGGAAAATGGTTGTGTTGAAAGCTAATAAAAGTACGATAACCGTCTCAGTAAAAGTCAGACAGGCATTACGACATTTAATGTCTAATATAAATTAGACAAAGGAAGTGTCGCCGCCCACTTCTTGGTGAAAACCCATATATCAGCAACCACTCGACTAAGTTCAACCAAAAGTTTTGCATAATATTATATAAATATCCTTGTAGAAGGGTTTAAAAATGGGCAAAAGCGACTGCAATTATTAAACTCCATCACATTTTTTCATTTTACAATATATGAATCAGGTACTAATGTATATATCGGAATAGAATACTGCACAAACAGTTGCTTCAAGGTGTGTTTAAGCTCTAAAAATGG
This sequence comes from Bactrocera minax, assembly GCA_021498325.1. NCBI lineage: Eukaryota > Metazoa > Arthropoda > Insecta > Diptera > Tephritidae > Bactrocera > Bactrocera minax. The sequence goes on along the minus strand of JAKEEE010000156.1, from coordinate 144,859 downwards.
TTGAAAATGAACTATAACTTGTCAAGCCAAGTACCCAAAACTTTTCAGAGTTCTTTACCCAGTCTCTTACTAGATTCTAGAAAAACCCTTTCTCCTGTCTTAAAACTTTTGCCTTTTTCTGTCATGTTAACTATGTTCAGAGTTCTGTGCTTTCGTTAAGTTATTATGCTCTCTAGTTTCGTTCACTTAATGGTAGTTTCTTACATCTAAAACTAATGATCTGAATGGTGAAACGAGTTGGAATTCGGAAGTCTGTGTGTTGTCCGTACAAGCGATAAGATAAATAACTTGATGAAACTTGGTAAACGTATCCTCTGGCACTAAGGAGATTTGTATTGCAGATGAACGGAATCGAACTATTGCCGTTGCCACAAAATGCCGTTATAAAATATAAAATACTGTACTAAACAATAAGCTAAGATAGAAAATTGTAATTTGTAATAGAAAGTCACAGTAAGAAGGGACATTTGTGGTTTAAAATGTTTTAAAAAGTGGACGTGGTCCCGCCCACTAATATGTGTAAAGTACATATCTCACAATCCACTAAAGCTATATCTATCTTTCCGCGAATAAGTCTTTCTAATATTTCTTTACACAATGCGAAAATGGGTGAAACCGAATCAGAACAACGTTCACCTCTATACAAAGGTGGATATGTGGAGATATATCCTGTATCCACTGAAATCCCTATTTTGTGCAAAGTATCCGTACCTATTATGACATTAAACGCCCTTGGAGCAAATGGCTGTTGGTTTGCCCACAACGGTAAAATTAGGATTCTTTCAGTAAGCAGTAATTTCCCACGCACTGATATCCGCATTTCGTGTGTAGTATCCATACCTATAATGCAATTAAATGCCTTTAGAGTGAACAGGCTTTTGGTTCAACACAATCGTAAAATTAGGATTCTTTCAGTAATCTGTAATTTGACACGCACTGAAGTCCGCATTATGTGTGTAGTATCCGTACCTATTATGAAATTAAATGCCTTTGTAGCAAACGGAAAATGCAAAATTAGGATTCTTTCAGTAAGCAATAATTTGTCAAGCACTGAAATCCCTATTTTGTGAGTTGTATCCGTACCTATTATGAAATTGGATGCCTTTAGAGCCAACGGGCTGTTGTCAATAGCCGTAATAGCAAACTGACTGTTGATGTGGCTATAACGCTTTACTCAGAATTTAATTTATTAGGATGTCATTCGCTAATACCTGGCTCACTATTTAAAGATAGTATGTGAACTTCTACTGAAGTAGTAAGCACGAGGAGCAAACTGACGGTTTGAATTGAAACTGAATTTCTAGCATCAAGGCATTATTACTAGGAAAATATGCTGGTTGACTTTTATTCAGTAACCTCACAGAATAACCGATATACGATATAAAGAAACAGGAAGTTTGAAAATCCTTATATTAGACATAAGAGAGCTAGAGGAATTATTTACCCGATGTTATCAATTTTTTACATCAGTGCACAATATTATAAGAAAAAGAATTGCTCTGAGTGTCATTAAATAATTCTCACAGATTGACCGATATTTTCGGTAAAAAGTCAACCATGGTCTGTGGACTGGTCCCCAAATTCGGTATCTGGCCGCTTGAAAAGTTACAATCTAATTTCGAAACTTTTTAGATTAGAGATGAAACATCCTAAAGGCACTCTTTGGGGAAAGTTTTGTTTCCATATCTTTATTGGTAAACGATTTATATCCAATTTCGCCCATTTTCACACTGTAATATAAGATTGCAAATACAATATCACTCACCGAATGTGGTGAAAACGATATGGTAGTTCCCGAAATATGGAATTTCCCAATTTTTGGCGGTGCCACATCCCATTTAAAAAAAATGTCGACACAGACGCGTACCTCTCTACTGTGATCCCCTGTACCTAATACTAGTTTTATATATTTGTTGCTAGCTTAGTTCTAGCATTTTATAAGTTTCCGTTAAACAGAATTTTGTGGGAATGGCAGTACTCCGATCACGCCCATCTGCAATACCGACCTCTTCTGAGTGCCAGGGAACATGCGTGGAAAATTTCGTCAAGACATTTCAATTTTTACTTAAGCTTTCGCTTGCACGGACAGACGTGCGCACAGAGAGTCACCGGGAGTTCAATTCGCCTCATCATTCTAATTATTTATAGGTTGATTTTAAATGCTACAAATAACCATTAGGTAACAAAATTATTGTACTGTTGCCACATGTAGCGAAAGTATAAAAAGAGTCAATGGAAGAAATAATAAATCCACTTTCAGAAGATGTGATCGGAGTGCACAGCCAAACAATAATTACAGAAATGCCGCTCATCTTGTGCAATCAAACAACAAAAGCAAATTCAGAAATTATCAAAGCGCATATCCGAATTACACTAAGACTTTGCAACATGTTGCAACAGAGTATATTAGTTTTGTTCACATAACAGTTGTCCGTCGGTCCTTGCAATCGTTAACTTGGTATTTGTGTTCCTTGTTACCATAAGAAGGTCGGCATTGCAGATGGACTTAATCGGACATCTGCCACGCCCACAAAATGCCATTAATCGAAAACCTGTAAAGTGCTATAACTAAGCAACAAATAGAGATAGAAATGTGTTATTTGGTATGAAGGATCCTAGTTGGGCGTGGCATCTGTGGATAAAAATTTTGTAAACGGGACATGGCCCCGCCACCTAGTACGTTTAATACATATATATCACAAACCGTTAAAGTTATGTCTTTCAATTTTCCTCCAAACTAGTTTTACTAGAATGTCCTTATATACTGGGAAAATAAGAGAAATCATTTAATTACCTCGTCCACCTCCCATTCAAAGATTATGTCAAAAGCTACTAAAAGAGCGTTAACTCGCCAAAGAAACACGTCACAAACATTAAATGTTACAGAAAATATGATATTGAGGGGCTACATAGGACTCCGTGTAAAATTGGTAAGTGACAAAGGGTGTGGCACCACCCAGTTTTTGGGGTAAATCCCTGATAATAATGTGCTCTTATGTCAAAAATGGGGAAAATCGAGAAAACACTTCACGTAGCCCCTCACGCTTACTTCGCATAAAACACAATTTTAAATTTAATCTGATTCTTTCTCTTTAAAGTATATAAATAAATTAGCAATTAAGATAATAGAATGAAACTTTGCATAAATAGTTCTTTCAATGGATGCGTAAAAATTGTCGAAATCGGCATATAACTTTTTATGTCCTCATATCCTAAATAAAAGAACCACAGTTCCTCTAGCTGGCTTTATATCGAAACTATTGGTAAATCTGTAAGGTATTGTATTACATATTATCTTTCGCTGATGATAATGTGCTCTTATGACAAAAATGGGGGAAATCGGGCATATACTTCCCTCAGCCCTATTTCCTAATATAAGGAATTTCAACCTCCCGTTAGACTGTATACCATATATTTCGGTAAATCCGTAAAATATCGTTATGAAACTCGACGATTTGTTGTGTCAGAAATGGGGACTTCAAGCAGCCCCCATATACTTCATATAAGAATATATCGGCATATATCGCTCAATATGTAAGACATTTTAGCAAAATGAGCTTCGGTATACAAGAATCTTATGGAAAGTATGCCACGTCGTCTACATGAGGTCTTAAATAAGAAAGGAAAGTCCACAAGATATTGAACTCTCGCAGACTTTATTTTTTTCTTAACACTACATACTGTCCCATTTCAAGTGTGAGTTGCATTGAACGCACAATAAGTGTAAATATCGTATGTTCATTTCGTTATTGTTACAGCATAAACTTTGGTTGTTTTTCTTCATGTCAATATATTGGGTTGTTCGGAAAGTCATGTCGTTTTTTTTGGGGAACATGAAAGACAGTTTTCGTATAATGCCTTTCAAATGGCCATAAACAGTTGAATTCGACAAATTTAACCTCTCACCGATCTCTCGTGTGGTGATTCGCCGATTTGCATCAACTAATGCCTTTATCGCATCGACCGGCCTTCCAGACCGTGGTGCATCTTCGACATCAAAATTGCCGGATCGAAATTTTGCAAACCAGTTCTGGCACTGGCGTACTGTTAACACGCCTTCTCCATACACATCCGTCAATTTTTTTCTCGCTTGGACAGCATTTTTACCTTTTCTGAAGTTAAAAAGTAAAATATGACGAAAATGCTGCTTATTGCTCTCCATATTTAAAAAGGCACCAACCAAAAACTACTGGGTAGAATTAATAGAACTTTTTCACACACAAGCCTTGCAATATCAGCTCTCATGACATATAATGGTTATGGGGCTTAAGTGTGAAGTTAGTTTCGAAAAAACGTAATTAAGTCCTCTGGCTGAAAAAAACGAAATGACTTTCCGAACAACCCAATAAAATATATGTCTTATTTGAAACAAAATAGAAATTTTTGAAAATATTAACATACTTTCCTTACTATTTATACTCTAAGTAAAAAGTCAAATAGTTTTGGAGTGTCCCACTTATAATGTGAGTCAATGTATATCATTTGAGTTAATTTGGTTGATTTTTGTATAAATATTTCGGACACGAAGCAAAATGTAGTAATGAAACTAATTTAGTTAATGATGTTTAATATGAATTAGTAGGGTACCAAATATGATTATAATTCAGTCATAATTTCGTCAAATAATGAATGCAACCGATCTAATAACTCCTCCACATCTATGTGTATATTTGTTCTCTCTTGTCAAAACTCTGATATGTTCTAGAGAGAATTGTCGAATTCATTGTTCATTATCAAAAGTTCTATTTTTCCCAAAAATGCTATTCTTTCCTCTAGTATTATTTTAGATGGTATAATTTTATCGTCTAACTTATGAACAGTTCCTATCTTCGTAAATCTAGTTAAAAAATATGTTGCACGAAATTGGAAAATATTAAAAAAAAAATGAATGAATATGTGGTTTCGTTGTGGTTTTGGTGTGATTATAATCATTTCGTGTATCGAAATCGTATCATTTTATTGGTGGCATTATCTGATGTGAATAATTACATTATTTGAAGCGAATAGTCATTATCTGGAGCAGCAGATCATTACTCATCATTTCTTCATTGGAATCTACATTTCTTCATTGGATACAAAATGTACTTCAATTCAAAATCTGTTGTCGCAATAGAGCTCTCCATGTGATTTTCTAACCTCTTTAGGAGATAGGTTAGTTCATTTATTCATTTAAACAAGGTTTTATAGAATGTCCTCATATACCGGGAAAATAAGGGAAATCGGAAATTTACCACGCCCACCTTCCATAACCTTCCATATAAAGGTTATGTTGAAAACTACTAAAGGTGCATTAACTCGAAGAACTCGCGAAGGACTGCATAGGACTCCGTATAAAATTTGAACAAAGGGTGTGGCAACGCCCACTCTTAGGGGCAAACCTATATCTCAAGAACTCCTTAACCAATTTCAACCAAATTTGGTATTTTAGACATTATATTTGAATCTTTATGTAACTTTGTGAAAGTGGGTGAAATTGGATAACAATCACGCTTACTTCGCATAAAACACAATTTTAAATTTAATCTGATTCTTTCTCTTTAAAGTATATAAATAAATTAGCAATTAAGATAATAGAATGAAACTTTGCATAAATAGTTCTTTCAATGGGTGCGTAAAAATTGTCGAAATCGGCATATAACTTTTTATGTCCTCATATCCTAAATAAAAGAACCACAGTTCCTCTAGCTGGCTTTATATCGAAACTATTGGTAAATCTGTAAGGTATTGTATTACATATTATCTTTCGCTGATGATAATGTGCTCTTATGACAAAAATGGGGGAAATCGGGCATATACTTCCCTCAGCCCTATTTCCTAATCCCATCTGACTTTAAACCGTTTACATTTGTTAATATATGTGATTTTTTAATTAAATTAATTGGATATATGTCCTTAAACATAAAGTGGTTTCGAGTTAAATATGAATGAAATCGGTCTAGACTCTGGTCTAAGCCGCTTATTCCAAATATAATTATTTAAGTTTTTCTGGTTGACTTTTCTAATATACGCAGTAATAAATTAAGCCACTTTGTTTGAGTTTACATTTTTTTGAGTTAATTTGTTTAATTCTAATATAAATATCTCGGTCAAGAAGCAAAATATTATAATGAAAATACGTAAGCTCTGATCTGTAATATAAGTTAATAAGATACCAAATAGGAATGGAATCCATTTACGGTTTCGTCGAATAATGGATGTTGAATTCCTCGCAAAATTTTTATACTCTCGCAACATGTTGCTCGAGAGTATATTAATTTTGTTCACCTAACGGTTGTTTGTAACACCTAGAACTAATGGAGTTAGATATAGACATATATATATATGAATAATCAGGATGAAGAGATGAGTTGAAATCCGAGTTACTGTATGTCCATCCGTTCGTCCGTGCAAGTGATAACTTGAGTATAAATTAAGATATTTTGATTAAACTTGGTACATGTGTTCTTTGTCACCTTAAAACGGTTGGTATTGCAGATGGGCGTAATACGACATTTGCCACCCCCACAAAATGCCATTAATTGAAAACAGATAAAGTGTTCTAACTAAGTAGCAAATTAAGGTATAAACGCGTTATTTGGCATATAGAATCCTAGTTGGGCGGGGCATCTGTGGGCAAAATTTCTTGTAAAAGCGGGCTTGGCCTCGCTATATCAATCAAACTTGCTCCGACTAAGTTTTTCTAGCATCTCGTCAAATACTGGGAAAATGATTAAAATCGGATAATAACCACGCTCACCTCTCATTCAAAGGTTATGTTGAAAACTACTAAAAGTGAGTTACCTCGCTGAAAGAACACGTCAGAAACATTAAATCTTACTGAAAATATGATAAGGAAGGATTGCATAAGAATTCGTGTAAAGTTTTGGTGTTGGGGGATTTAACCCACTTTTAGGTAAAATCGCATATCTCAAGAACTCCTTAATCGATTTCATTAAAACTATACAAATGGTATGTGACATTACATTTGCATTCTTATGTCACGTTGTTAAAATGGACGAAATCGGATAGAACCCACGCCTATTTCTCATATAATATAAGTTTAAGTTTCATCTGTTATTTTCACTTTGAAGTAGATAAATCGAGCAACAATTAAGATATTGGAATAAAGCTTTTCGCGAATAGTACCTTCAAGGTATGCCATCTCATACGTAAAAATAGTCGATATCGGATTACAACTTTGAAGTTACCAGAAATAATATATACCATTGAAGTTACCAGAAATACCCAATATATGGACCTCAGTACCTCTATTCGACTTTCTACTGAAAATATCGGTAAATATGTAAGATGCTGTAATGAAATAGAGGATTATCTTTCCATGCCAAGTATGCTCTGGTGACAAAAATGGGGAAAACCGGGTAAATACTTCCGCTAGCTTCCTTTGACTTGAATCTTTTCTGATACACGACTCACCAGCTTATCAGCATTGATAGCATCGCCAGCCTGGGCTCATTGGGGCTGCTATTACTTTACTCGAAACCCATTTTTCCACTGCCGTCGCTAATGCCGACGTCGACACTGTCAGCTGCGTTGCGACGATGGTCTTGTTGGCAAAAATATGCAGTATAAATGATGAAGCGCTGCAACACTACTAGGCAACAACAACGTCGTAAAAAGATTCAAAAACAACAGAATCCTCACAACACAACACAACAAAGGCAAGTCGGAAAAGTTCTGCAGCGCATAAGACGTGATTGTTAAAATAAGAAAAGTAATACTGTATAAAAGTAATACAACAATAAACAGTTTTAACGTAACAACGATACGTTTTGTTGATAGTTGCGTTGTTTTTTTTTCTCTCTCTTTAGCTTACTGTTTGTTTTACTTTTATAAAAAACTTTTATGAATTTATTATTTTATTTCACTTTTGCGTCACTCTGTTAGACAGTCTGTCCCACTGAATCACTCGACTCTGCTGCCGCGGATGGGAACAAGTTAGCGCCAGTTGTTTTATGGCTTGTGGTGCTGCCGCCACTGCTCCCAACGTCGCTGCTGTGAATGTCGGTTTTTATTTCTATTTGATATAAATTGCAGATGAGGTGAATAAAATAAATTGCGCCATGTTGCCAAATTTCAACTGCGCTAACTACGTTGCCTTCGCCTCCACTACTGCTTATGTTTGGCTTAGCGACCCTCACGCCACGTTGCCCTCTTATAATTTTACTTACCTGCTGACAGAGCTATTATTAGAGCAGAGAGGAATGAGAGAAATCGTCGCAAATTATGTTTATAAATTGTAGATACATACGTAAAACATATGTATGTATGTATTTACGCGTATATGCACATGTGCACATACGTAGCGCGTATTTGGCAAACTTTCCTCTTTCAACATTATATTTATAACCTTTTTGCTTTGACTTTTCTACTTCGAAGTAGCCGAAATTCATTTTGCGGTGGAATTGAATTAAATTTTTTTTAGAAATGTTTATAGTTTGCCAACGGTTTTGCACGTGTTAAGCATGAAGTTGTTTCAAGCAGGAAAAATATAGCAAATTTACATGAAATTGTCACTGATTAAGATATATAGCATTGTAATTTTGTCTATAACCATGCATGAATATTTGTTCATGTGTATGTACATAGACAAACATTAAAAATAGCTTGAGTATGGTTATTTGAATAGAACTTTAGTATATATTCGTGCATACATTTGTATAGCCGTAGTTCTGCCGATAAGAGAATAAATTTAATTTTCAAATTTAAACCTGATAAAAACTATTGTTAGAAATGGAGAAATAATTAGACACATACATACGGATATTCAAATACAAATACATATAAACAAAGTTAACATTACATATTTATGTATACTTAGTAGCATAATATTTTGCGGTATTGGATGTAAATATATACATATGTATTTATGTACATATATTCATGAGAGCAAACTTGCTCTCACTGCAAAAGCAATGATCAGGGATGGAGAGACATTGAGATTAGGAAGTGGTTTACACGGTGCCAGACTTCAATTCTATAAAAATTTGGCTGGGCTGTATAGAAAACTAATATATTACAGAATCTGTAAAGACTATCATTATATCGGCCATAAGTACATACATACGTACGTATGTACACATATTTTGATTTTAATGTCCGCACTAGGGTTTTCAGCGTACTGATTTTGTCAGTATTTTGCTGATTTCAAATATTAAATTGAAAATGTATTGATTTTCGATAAATTCCAAATAAATGTGGATTTTGCAAATTTTTACTAATATCTTTGCGCTCAATTTCATATTACAATTCTTTTAACGTTTGTATGTGTGCTTACATTATTCAATAATTATTCTTATTGTCCAAAATTCCTTCAAACATAATGTTTTATATTTTTTTGTTTTTCCTGAGTTCTTATTACTTTTCAGGTAAAGAGCATAGCGTTATTTCGAAAATTTTTATCCTTTATTAAATTGGCCAAAGAATGGTAAGTACACACATGTATCGTATATATGGATATGTATAAACATAGACTATTTTTTCTTAAGATTCCTTCGATTCTTTAAGTGCTAATTTTGCCAACTTTTGAATACGAAATGTTTTGTTTTATTTTTCACTATTTCACATCCCTTTCTTCTTCTGAAAAGCTGGAGAAAAATATTCAGTGAGCGAATGAAGTTGGTTTATTTCATAATTTTTGGGGAAGTAGTCTTCGTGGAGGGTATTTCATGCTAATTTAATGGAGTTTATTATCTAAAAATTACTTTTGATTGCTTCATGAATTGGAATAATTTCTGATTTATTCTGTTACTTTTGTTGCTCTTTTTGAACGTAATAAACGGGTCACGTAGGTTTTACGTGGGTAAATTTTTCGCCCATAAAAAAATAAATACAACTTAAATTTATTTTCAGTGCTATTCAGTTGACGAGGAACCACGGCTTGAATCAACATACTTTAATACAAAGAATCAGTTGCATGTTTAAGATGGTAACCCACTACCGACCCGTTTAGAGTACTAAATCACTATTTCGTGTTTTTTTTATTGGTGCTATTTGAATGGTTTGTGTATACATGCATTAGCAACTTAAAATAAAGCTGCGAAAGAATTTGGGAACGGAAAACATATCAATGTTTAAACCTGGTGGTATATACATATGTATATACCATTTTGGTTTTTCCAAAAACAAGCGCGGAACTGTTTTACCGCCGAATAGTATATCAATGATACTCAATAATGAATACTATTTAGATACATTTACATATGTATGTATGTTGAATTCTTAGCAAAAAAAACACTATGAACAGGCCAATGAAAGCAGAACCTGAAATGTTGAATATTGATTACTTTTCCATTTTTTATTGCATTACATTAGATGCCGTTGACCGGTAAACGTATACCTAGCTAATTCATAAAGCATGTATGTATTTACAAATATCAGTAAGCAAAATTTAAAGAAAAAATACGATTTTGAAGATTAAGCATTTTATTTTTCTACAAAATGTAATTATAAAAATTTAAAGATATGTAATAATACAATTAAAATTTCTTTTTCAATTTTCAATTTTTCTTGTAGGGCACTAGAGCTATGAAAATAGTATCTTAGAGGTAATAAGCGTGGTTGATGTTTTATAGCAAACGCGCCAAATTCCAGTAGTTGTTGGTTGTTGTAGTTGTTGTATATTATTGGGAGAAATTGGATTTCAACATAAATTTAGGAATGTGCGCAATGTGTAGCAATATAGCTATATGGATTTTTGCATACTCTAACAGCATGAAAACAGCATTTTAGCCGGATTCCGAGCTGATATTGTTAAGGTACTGGGCTATATTTCGGAAACTTCAAAATTTATTATTTGCGGGAAAATTAATATTTGTCCTAAGTTTGGGAATGTGCAATTTTTCTTGTAGGGCACCAGCTATGTCAATTTGTGCATTTCTAGTAATGCGAAAACAGTATCATAGCTTGGTTGATGTTTTATAGCAAACGAGCCAAATTCCAGTAATTGTTACTTTATTACTGGAAGAAAATGGAGTTTGAACCTAAATTTAGGAATATGAGTAGGGTGATATGTGCCTTCTGCGATAAAAGTTGCGATGCCATTTCTTTAGATGGCGCTGTAGTCAAATAATTTTTACTATGCAACTTCATTAATTTCGTAACGAATTTCTTCAAAAAGGTATGTTATAGAATTATTTAATTTAGTTATATTAGGTGAGACTGTATAATCTGAAGCTCTTTGAACAAATCCTTCGATGTATAAAAAGCTTTCGCTGGGTATGAGATATAAATCTTGGTTTTTAGGTACCATATACCTAACATACGGATTTTCAACCTTCCGATAGACTTTATAAAATATATAACGGTAAATCTGTAAGATATCATAATGAATTTAGAGGAATATCTTCCAATAATAATAATGTGATCTGGTGTCAATAATGGGGAAATCGGGTTAACACTTCCCTTAGGCCCCATGTACGTAGTGAAGGATTTTCAACTTACGGGTGGACTTCATACCATATATTTCGGTTCCCATATACTACATTTAATGATTTTCGTTATTCTAGCAGACTTTATGCCGAATATGTTGGTCACTCTGTGGGTTACCTTCACAAAATTGGGTGGAAACGTGTTCCCTAATATACTTGATCAATGGAAAGAGCTAATGGGATCAGTGCAGATCTTCCTCCGTTCCAAAATTCCTCGATAAAAGAATTCCCGACTTTCCATCTGACTTTAAACCGTTTATGTTGGTCAATATGTGTGATATTTTAATGAAACTGAGCGGAATTGTTTTCTTAAACATAATGTGGTTTCGCGCTGAATATGAACGAGACCGGTATAGACCATGGTCTAAGCCGCTTATTCCTAGTTTAATGATTTCCTTTTCTCTGGTTGACTTTTTCCTGATGTATCGAATATATTCAATTAAGCCAGCGAGTCAAGTGAGTTAATTTGTAGATTTTAATATAAATATCTCTGACACGAAGAAAAATATAGTAATGAAAGTACGTGAGTCAATTACCTGTAATATAAGTAAATAAGATACCAAATATGACTGCAATCTATTTACGGTTTCGTCGAATAATGAATGTAGAAATTCTTCCGCAACATTTTTTAATATAAAAGGTAATATTAAAGTTAGGTGAACAAAATTAATCTACTCTGTAGTAACATGTTGCGAGAGTATAAAAATATATACACTTTTGAAAATCGAAGCTGTAGGTCAGATCACACAACGTAACACTCCGTAACCCTCCTCATATACAAAAAGTAAAAAGCTAACAAAGGCTAAGAGTGTAACCAAAAATTTTATATTCTTTCAATTTGCAAGAATTAAAGCCGCGGAAATTCTTTCAGCCATTGGAAAACAGTTTAAAAAATGTGGCATGTATGATCAAAACGTCAAATATAATCGAATCTGACTGATATAAATAATATGAGTTACTATGTTAGTGCTGTGCGAAGAAGCATACCAATAACCACAATCATTACTATCGAATGACAATACTTATCGAAATACTCCCTCTTAATTTTATTTAGACATCTTCTATTAAGATATATGCGATGTAAACTCAACTAAAGGACGAAAATTAACATATTGCTTATGCGAGGAAATAGTCCAAAGAGAGGGTAGGGGGGTTAAACCATGGTCAAGTTCATTACTGTTTTGGGTATAATGGGGCTGAGGAAAGGTCTAAAATTGCACTTAGAAAAGCGTTCACTATAAGTATGCTCGAAAACATATTTTCAATAAATTTTACTATAATTCAAAATTTGGCCGATATATTCAGCATTAAGTCCTTTGGAATACCAAGTTTCTGACATAGGGTCAATGTATAGAGTCTGAGCTAATTTGTGGACCGATTTCATATATGTTCTTCACCAAACTATAGTATAGCCAAGATTACGTGTTCACTTAAATATACTAAAATATCTCATATCTTGACCAATATATACACTACTTAGTAAACCGGAAGTTTGAAAATTAGTTATATGGGATTGAGGAATATATTGTCACGATTTGATCCATTTTTGGCACCAGAGCATACTGTCATCATGAAAAGGCGCCCTTTTTGAAAAAAAACAGACAGCCATAGGAAATAAGGTGCTCATGTTCGGTACCTTGGACTTTGAAGAATTATAGTTCGATCTCGCAAATGTTTCGATATCAGAAGCCATAGCAAAAAAGTACTATTTGTACAAAGTCTTATTCCGATACCTTCAATTGGTGATTGATTTATATATTGTAATGCGAAACATTTTGATGGCATTTAACCTGTGACCTTCTCGCGAATAAAATAGAATATAATGGAAATTGTATGAACAGCACAAACATCCAAACGAAACCTAATTTGTTTACATAAATAAATTTTTTCAGTCCTGGTATGACTACAAATTAAGATGGGAACCTAAAGAATATGGAGGGGTACATATGCTACACGTCCCCTCAGATCACATCTGGCGTCCGGATATCGTTCTATATAACAAGTAAGTAATAAATTCGAATAATATTTGGATGTATTTAAATGTTAAGCTAAGTGAATTACGATAGATAGATAGATAGATTTTTGACCTGAACGGAAGTATATCTGGTCAACTGATGCAAAAAAAAAACAGTTTTATTATATCCTCCAAACATGTTGCACACAGTTCTGTTCACCTAAGAGTTGGTTGCAACACCTAAAACTAATCGATATAGATATAATCGAATATTTACCAATATGAGCGAGATGGGGAGACTAGTTGAAAACCAGATGTTTGTTCGTCCGTCCGTCTGATCGTGGAAACGATAACTTGGGTAAAAATTAAGATATCTTGACGGAACTAGGTACGCATATTCACTGGCTCTCTGAGGAGGTTGGTGTTGCAGTTGGGCGGAATCAGATCTCTTCCTCGCCCGTTACTTCAGTTAATCATAAAGGGCTATAACTTAACCACAAATTAAGATACAAAATTGTAATCTGAAGTGGAGCTTGGAATCTGCTGTTTAAAAGTTTTTAAAAGGTGGTCTCGACTCCACCCCCTGATAGGCTTAATGTATATATCACACAAACCGCTTAAGCTATGTCCATTCAACTTACTGAGAATAAGTCTTCCTAACAAATTCTTAATCAATGTGAAAATGGGTGAAACCGAGTTGTAATTACGTGCACCCTCCCTACAACGGATAGCTGAAAAGTACTAAAATCTTGATAACTCACTAAAGAAACACATCAGAAGTATTAAACTTTATTGGTTTCGGTTTGAAAATTGGACAATGGGTGCGCACCAACAACTTTTGAATGAAATCCTTTATCTCAGGAGCATTTCGACTAACTGGACGAAATCGATCTACAGCGACAGTTACCGTCCATATAACATAATCCATCTGACTCCTTCACATCAAAGTATATAAATCAAACATCAATTAAAATATCGGAATCAAACTCATAACAAATACTTCCTTCAAGTTATATCATCTTACGTCTAAACATGGTCGAAACCGCAAAATAACTTGTCAAGCCCACAGATTCGGAAGATGAGAAGCTTAGAGCTTTTGGCTGAATTCGTTTCGAAATTCTTAGCCAATCTGTGAGATTTATTAATGAAATTCTGACAGCTTATTTTTCTGATGTCAAAAATGTGTAAGATCGGGTCAAAGCTTCCCGTGGCCACCATATACCTATTATAACCATTTCAAACCTCTGGTTGGCTTAGTATATATAGCTTATGTATATATAGGTCACGGTCGCGTGACATCTTAGCAAAATTAAGTGAAGATATAAATTTTGTGTAACATGGTTTTTTGCTAAAAAGTTGTGAAATCAGTCCATGGATCAGTCCCCAGCACAAATATATGCAAATATGATTTTCGTTATTTTAGTGGAAGGTCTGTCGATTTTGTAGGTCTAATTATAAGTTATCTTAATTAGATTACTGGCAAACATTCTCTCGAGCATACTTTAGAGTAATGCCAAAAGTAAATGGGAACAGCTCAGGCTCTCCCTTAAAACTATATAATCTATAACTACTCCCCAAAATATGCAATTTATTTATTTTCGACGTTTAGATTGACTTTTATATTTGAACTTTTATGATATTTTAATGAAATTAAGTGGATATGCTTTCTTGACCTCAGTATGGTTAATCTTTAAATATGAATGAAAATGGTGGCGGCTTCGGTCTAGCTGGCATATCTTCAATATAACGATTACCACCCCTCTGGCTGATTTTTTTTATATACCCAGTATATTAAATTTCGGTTGACTTACAATCGCATCAGCCGTATGCCCTCCCATAGCAAAAAATAGTGATTTCAGTATATACCTTCCCACAGCAATTATATGATGCATAAAGTTATGTTGTATGCGTAATTCGAACATAAAGCAAATTGCAATACTGTAACCAAATGAGTATGAATGTTCGTTGTATATGTTGCGTTCGTTATTTCACTTGGGTTAGTAATAAAAAAAAAAAAGTAAAGAAGGGCTAAGTTCGGGTCTCACCAAACATTTCATATTCTCACAAAATGCCCTTGCTTGCTTTAGGAGTTGGCAAAACTTGAAATTGATGTTAAAAAATGTTGCGCAAGAACTCAATATTCGTTATTGGATGAAATTTAGCATGGACTACAATTATATACGGTGTCTTAAAATATTAACTTTTATTTATACTCATAAAGATTTTATATCATATATCTTTACAATGTGTTGTAGGTAATGATATAATACTAATCGAAATATTTTCATTTAATTTTGTTGAGACCTATTCTATGGAGATATAATCGATACAAATTCAACCGAAGGGACAATACGGGTACTACAAAGAGGTTGGGGTAATTCAAATATAATGATTTCACTAATTTTTGCCACCAATTCATGATATATTCAAGATTATTTGTTCATTTAATTGTGCAAGATATCTTACATATGACCGATATACACAGGATAAAGTCAACCGGAATTTTGAAAATTATCTTATTATTTATATGCGGGCTGGGAAGTATTTTCCCGATCTTATTAATTTTTGGCATTAGGACGCACCAGGAAAAGAAATTATCAGAATTTCATTAAGATTTCTTGCAGATTGACGGTGACTGATATATGCGGTATAAAATCAACCGGAAGTTCGAAAATTTATATAACAGGCGTTCGATAAATAGTCAGAAATAAGCAGTGAGACCTAATTATTCAGTATCTGGTAGCTTGAGAAGCGATACGATAACTAGTACTTCAATTATAAATATTTGTAAGAGTTTTTTAGGCCTGCGTTATAAACAGCTGAAATTATGTGAATTTTGAAGAGGCACTTAAGTTGGGATTAAAACTGCATTTAGTAGATTTTTTTTTTTTAAACTATTCCTTTCACGGTTTTCCCTAACTATAATGACTTCAGT
The DNA here is from genome assembly GCA_021498325.1 of Bactrocera minax. Taxonomy (NCBI): domain Eukaryota; kingdom Metazoa; phylum Arthropoda; class Insecta; order Diptera; family Tephritidae; genus Bactrocera; species Bactrocera minax. The sequence continues at coordinate 128,544 of JAKEEE010000156.1, read as the reverse complement.
CATTGTAAGCTTGCGCTATAAATAAATCTTCAGATGGGATACACTCTCAATTTCTGAAAATGAAAATAAACAACTTTTTTTCACGATTTTAATAGCTAACCAGGGCGAAACTCGGTCGGAATCAAATATTAAATAATCTAGCAGACAACACTTAAGGAGTGTGAAATTTCAAAGCTCGGGTGAAGCTGAATGTTAAATCCCTTGTAAGATATTAGGAATTAGGTGAGCGTATGAACGAAATTGTTTACTTTTATAAGCCAAGAAACTTTTACTATAAAATATATGCTGTTTTAGTTTCTCTAAGTTATCATATATAAAAAATAATATATACAAAATAAGCAAAATTTAGCCATTCATTTAAATATATTTAAAAGTATGTATTGTATGTAATTTGGTGCATTCAACCTTTTAATTCAGCGGCTGTGATAACGTCATAATCCGAACACTATGCTGACAAATGTACTTGACTGATTCTTTGTGTAAATTTCTGTCGAATATTGTTAGTTTGTTTTCAACTTGTGATAGATTGATAAGATTATTTTAAAAACTTAGTGCAAATTACGGATATCTCATATATCCGATTTCTGTCAAAAGAACCAATGCAGTTTCATTATATACATAAACGAAATTGCAAAAAGTTGCTTTAAAAACATCAAAAGCACAGGTAAAGAAAAAAAAAACAAGATGAAAACTTATTACATTTTAATAACTTATATACAACCTCCTGACTGAATCGCATGTTATTTTAAATGGTTTTGTTTCGATTTTAAGCCCTATCATGATAATCATAAAACACACTAAGCACTAAGTCTCGCTCTCTGTCCTTGGCAGAGAGACCAATTCCCATTAATATCTCATTCGAAAAAAAGATCCTTTATTTTTATATTCTCGCAACATGTTGCAACAGAGTATATTAGTTTTGTTCACCTAACGGTTGTTCGACAGTCCGTCCGTCCGCCCGTGCAAACGATAACTTGTGTAAAAAGTAAGATATCTGACGAGACTTGGTACACGTGTTCTTTATCACCAAAGAAGTTTGGTATTGCAGATGAGCGTAGTCGGACATCTCTCACGCCCACAGAATACCATTAGTCGAAAACTTATAAAGTATTATAACTAAGCAACAAATAAAGATAGAAACGTTACAAGGGTTATGTTGAAAGATCCTTAAAGTGCATTAACTCGCTAAAAAAATACGTCAGAATCATTAAATCTTACGACAAATATGAAATTGAAGGGATGCATGGGACTCCGTGTAAAATTTGGGCAATGAGGGTGGTACCGCCCGCTTTTAAGGGAAATCTAATACCTCAAGAACGCCTTAACCGATCTCAATAGAATTTAGTATTTGACATCTTTATGTGCATCTTTATGTCACCGTGTGAAAATTGGTGAAATTGGACCACGTTTACTTCACATGTAACAAATTTTAAAATTTAATCTTATTCTTTCACTTGGGAATAAAACTTTGTACAAATAGTGCTTTCTAAAAATTCCAAAACTTGCTTAAAAATTGTTGTAATCGGCATATAACTTTTCAAGTACTCATATACTCAATTTAAGGACCTCAGTGCCTCTATCTGACTTTTTATCGAAAATATCGGGAAATCTGTGAGATATCCTAATGAAATTCCCGTATTACCTTTTTCCTTCACCTTTGTTTTTTACCTTTTCCTGATAATATGCTCTTGCGCCAAAGAGGGGGAAAATCGGGTAAATACTTCTCCTAGCCCCATATACCTAATATAAAGATTTTCAACCTCCCGTTAGACTTTATAGCATATATATCTGTGAATCTGTGAAATATCGCAAAGAATTTCGAAGATTATTTTTCCGTGATAATAACGTGCTCTGGTGTCAAAAATAAGGAAAATCGGGTAAACACTTCACATAGCCCCCATCTACCTAATATAAGAATTTCAAACATCCGGTTAACTTTATAAGGCATATATCGATCAATATGTGAGATATTTTAGAAAAATTAACTAAACGTATAACATTGGATAACTATAATTTAATGTCGTAAATGTGTGAAATCGGCCTACGAATTGCACTAGCTCCCATATACTACATATAATGCTTCTCGTTATTCTAGCAGACCTTTAGCCGAATATGTCGGTCACTGCGTGACTTATCTTCGCAAAATTGTGTGGAAACATGTTCTCTAATATACTTTAATAATGAAAAGAGATAATGCGATCAGTGCAGACCTTCCCCTAGTTCAAGTGTATAGCGGATATAGGAATTCTCGACTTTCCAGATGACATTAAATCGTTTATGTTGGTCAATGTGTGTAATATTTTAATGAAATTAAGTGGATAAGTTTTCTTAAACATAATGCGGTTTAGTTAATTGGCAAGTTTTAATATAAATATCTCAGACACGAAGCAAAATATGGTAATAAAACTCCGTGAAGCTAAGACCTGTAATATAAGTTAATAAGATACCAAATATGATTAAAATGCATTCACGGATTCGTCGAATAATGAGTGTTGAATTCTTCCGCAACATTTTTAATATAAAGTTTTGTTAGGACCTGAAACTATTTCCTCTCCTTAGAGTCTTGCATATTGCGGGAGTATAAAATGTTGGGTTACACCCGAACTTAGCCCTTCCTTAATTGTTATTTAAAGTATAAAATCAGCTAAAGGCATTGTGTCTAAAAATTAGGTAACTGAGGGCTTAAAAACATATATTTCGATTTCGACAAATTAGACGTCGGATGGCATACCCCAAAGGCACTCTTTGTGCATGGTTTTGCTTTTATACCTTAATTTATAATTGATTTATATACTACTATATATACTATATACTATTATATACTATACTAAATGTAGGGCGAAAGAATTATATGGAAATTAAAATTATGATATATGGAACGTCCGTGTGGTTGGATCCCGATTTCACCTATTTTCGCATTGTAATGGAAGGATGTAATTTGGTTGAACATTGTATAGTAATTCCTGATATATGGGATTATGTGATATGATGGGATTATGGGATGGGATCCCATTATCCCTGATTATGGGATATTATGAAATATTTACACTGATTACTTTGAAGCCCTTAGATGCAATCTTGGCTGGGAAATTCGGTGCTTTTGAGGTGTTTTTTCACCAAGTTAACGAGCTTTTAGTAGTTTTAGGGGGGGAGGGAGGTGGGGTTTTCAACCTTAACGTGTCGCTCTCTACTGTGATTCCCTGTAGAAAATTCCATTATGTCATTTCAAATTATGTCATGATTGAGAGCTTAGTTACAGTATTGGATAGGTTTTTGACGACTTATTAATAGAGTTTGAAAAAAATTTTGTTTCTGAGTTTGGTCTCAAGGCCCTTTAAGTAGACACATAATTCACTTGAACAAAGAGGTTTTGGACCTATCCAAAATTTTTGACAGTGATTGTTATGAAATGTCTTTCATAACAGGTATTTCATAAGTCTTCATTCCATTGGTTGCCGAAAGAAAATTTGATTGCTTTTGTTTTGGATACCAATATTAATCGTCTGTGAGTCACAAAGCGAAACATATAGTTAGTCTCTGGGAAGAGCCCTGATTCCAAAAGCTAGATGGAATTATTCGATCCCATTACGCCTGGCACTAGTTGGCAAAATTTTAAATCGAAATTGCTGCATTTCATCCTTTAACATTCCACGGAATATAAAATTAGAATTTTTGCTAACTGAAAAATACAAGGATACAAGATTACTACACTGAAACAAATACAAGGATTCGCCAACACCCCCATTAGAACCTAAGGATGCTGCATATATGTACATATATATGAAATAAGTCTGCAGGCTGTACGAAATGTATGTTGTTTCCAGAACTCTCGGTAGAAAATCTTCCTTCAAAATCATTTATTTAAGTTATGATCAAGAGTAACGCCTATGTTAAATCGACGGTTCAATAAAAATTATATTCTGGACATTCCTTGAAATCGTAATGTACTGTATTAAAACACACTCATCCATATTACAAGATTTCGTTTCAAATAGAGAGTCCGAAATTCAAGTATATTGATGAAATGTGAAAATAAAACAAAATCCTGCAGATCGGGGTAACAACGTGAACGAGTTGAACACTTCGATATGATTGGATGATGCACAGTTCCTTTTGAGAGACGCAACTTTAAGACCAATTGATATTTATTTCCTGCTCTCCTCAGAGGGAACGAAGAGTTGGAGAAGAAGATCCGCCTTCCGGCGATCTACCCCGTTAAGATTGAGGAGTAAAAAGCAAATTTTGTCATCTTTAGAGCGTCTCCTGGCTACTGGGTTACTCTATATCCTCCTGACCTGTGCTGAAATTGAGTTCAACCAGAGCTCGGAGGAAAACATCCGCTGCGCTTGCGTCAAACAGGCTCCTTCTCCAATGCTCAGATCTCCCTAAGGGAACATAAGGCTACTTCTTAACTCCTAGTCCCTCGCACTATCTGTTCCGTGTTTCCGACAGTAATGCTTCTGTATATTACATCAGACCGGTGCTATTCCTATTCAGACTGGTGTCGTTTCCCGACGAGTTCCAGCCTGCGCACCACATGTGAGTGGAGTTCGTTTTTGGCCTTGCCTTTGGCTTTAGGAGTCTTCCAAGACTCTTCAACATTAACGGACTTCCAAGTAGTATCGGTTGAGGCACTGCACTTCGGCGGATTATAATATCGAGATGCTACCAACACTGCTGACTGAAATGGAGGCTATTCTGAATTCGCGGACCCTAGCACCTTCTAAAAAGAACGTTAACGACAGCGAAGCAATAACCCCGGCACATCAATTAACCTGCTGCCCATCGCCCAAGATGATTTTTACCCTAATTTAAAAAATAAAATAAAAGATAATAATAAATTATATAATAATAATAAAAAATAAAAAATATGATATTTCAGTAATGAAGGGTTAAGTTCGGATATAACCGAACATTTTATTCTCTAGCAATATGCAAGGATCACAGGCGGGGAAATGCTTTCAGGTGCTGGCATAACTTTATATAAAAAAATGTTGCAGAAGAATTCAGCATTCGTTATTCGAAGAAATTGTCAATGGATTCCAACCAAATTTGGTATCTTATTAACTTATATTACATGTCATAGACTCATGCAATTTCATTGCTGTATTTGTATTTGCTTCGTGTCCGAGAAATTTATATTAAAATCTACCAAATTAACTCAAATAAGATATATTCGATATAAACTCAAAAAGGCGTCTTAATTAAATATATTAGATACATGAGGGAAAAGTCGACCAAAGATAATGAAATCATTTCATTAGGAATAAGCGACTTAGACGGCGTCTAGACCGATTTCTTTCATATTTACCGCTAAATGACACTGTGTTTAAGAAAACATATCCACTTAATTTCATTAAAATATCACACATATTGACCAACATAATTCCTCTATTGGGCATTTTTGGGACAAAGGAAGATCTGCACTGATCACATTAACTCTTTTCATTATTCAAGTATATTAGGGAACATGTTTTTACGCAATTTCGTGAAGGTAACTCACACACTGTTCGACATATTCGGCATAAAGTCTGCTAGAATAACAAAAACCATTGTATGTAGTATAGGGGAGTTGGGATAATTCGTTGACTGATTTTACACATTTTCGACAATAAACTACGGTATATCCAATATTACACGCTCACTTAATTTTGCTTAGATATCGTACATATTGACCGAAATATACGGAATAAAGTCTACCGGAAGGTTGAAAATCCGTATATTAAGGATATGGGGGCTAGGGGTAATATTTACCCGATTTTCACCATTTTTGATAGTATGTCACACTATTATCATGGAAAGATAATCCTCCAATTTCGTTACGATATCTTACTGATTTACCGATTTTTCGGCAAAAAATCAGATAGAGGTACTGAGGTCCTTATATTGGGTATCTGGTGGCTTGAAAAGTTATAATCCGATTTCGACTATTTTTATAGATGATGGCATATATTGAACGTACTATTCGTTAAAAGCTTTATTCTAATATCACAATTGATGATCGATTATCTACTTTAAAGAAAACTTAAAATTCTGTTATATGAGAAGTATTTGTTAAAATCAGTTAAGACTTTCTTGAGACCTATGCAACCCTTCCGTATCATATTTGCTGCTTGATTTAATGTTTCTGGCGTGTTTCGCACCTTTAGTAGTTTTCAACATAATTTGTGTATGGGAGGTGGGCGTGGTCGATTATCCGATTTCAATAATTTTCGTAGTATGTAAGGAGATACTAGAAAAACTTACTCGGAGCAAGTTTGATAGATATAGCTCTAACGGTTTCTGGGATATGTATATTAGACATTTCTTGGGCGGAGCCATATCCACTTTTACAAAAATTTTCCCCACGGATGCCTGTCCACCTGAGATCCACTATTCCAAATAAAAATTTTGTATCTTAATTTGCTACTTAGTTATAACACTTTATCGGTTTAGAATTCATGGCATTTTGTGGGCGTGACAGATATTCAATTATGTCCATCTGCAATACCAACCGTCTTACGGTGACAAAGAACACGTGTACCAAGTTTCATCAAAATATCTTACTTTTTACTCAAGTAATCGCTTGCTCGGACGGACGGACAGACAGTCACTCGGATTTCAACACGTTTTTTCATTCTGATCATTTATGTATATATATATATATATCTAACTCGATTAATTCTAGGTGCTACAAACAACCGTTAGGTGAACAAAACTAATATACTCTGTAGCAACATGTTGCTAGAGTATAAAAATATTTAAATAAATTTAAAAATTTTATTCTGTTTAAAATACTTGCCTTTAAGGAATTACAATGGTTTAGCGAAAATTGGTAAGATAAGTATGCTTACCCCTGTCTTGAATATTTACTTACATATTTAACCAGTTAAAGTAGTTAGGTTAGGTTGAGTACATATATACATGCATAGAAATAAAGAAATCAGTGGTATTACAATTAAAAAAGGCAATTACTTCTGTTCGTTTTAAAGTCACACATCCCAATCCACTTCAATTTTTATTTCCTAAACCGCTTAATCTTTTTCAGACTTATTTAGTTTCCTTACATATTTTGCTTCATATCGCAAATATTTATAATCAAATAAAAACCCAAGTAACCCAAATCACCTATTCATCATATTAGTGTTTCGGAAAGATACACACTAACCGACATAATTTTTCTATCGAATGACATAATGCTAATCGAAATAGTCTCTATTAATTTTTTTGAGATAACTTCTATTCAGATATGTATGTATATGTGCTATTAACTCAACTAACGAAAAGAAATTTAATTGAATACATTAGTGAAAAGTCACCCAGAGGGGCGAAGATCATTATATTAGTGATATGGGTACTGAATAATTGTCTACATCACTTTCATTCTTATTCTGCGATAAATAACATTATGGACAAGAAAACTTATTCACTTAGTTTTATTAATTGGTCCCATATATATATAAAGATAAAACGAACCAGAAAATGAAATTCTGCATGTTATGTATATTTAGCTAGGAGAATTATTAAACCAATTTCAGCACCAGATCACATTATCAGGAAAGGATGCCTACCTAATTTCGTTAAGATATCTCACATATTGAAAAATATTTTCTGTGTACTGTCAACCGCAGGCCCTGCATTGGTGGATCTGGTATCTATGAGTCTTGTAAAGCTATATCATAACTTTTATGTACAGCTTATCATGTAATTCTAGAAAGAAAGGAAGAAGAATTAGATAAAAATAGTCTTAGCTTTTATGAAAATTTTTGAACCGACTTATTTACACCACTTTATTTTTTCGATTAACAGCCAATTTTGCACATCTGCAATATATAAGGTTTCTGCAAATTATAATATAATCGTTAGCCAATTATCGTTTGCACAAACAGATGAACGGCTGTAAAAACCTGAAACACAATTGCCACGTCATGTTGGCCATTATAATATAATATATATAACTCTATATCCATTTTGAAATGCTAATAGCTAAGGAATAGGCTCCTCTAAAATCACTGAGTCTATTACGACTTGTGCTTTGCGGTTCACTACTTCATGTTAAATTAGTCTTTATGGTGGATATAAATACAAATCAATACCATAGTCACGCTCAGCAACCTTAGCAGGCTGGTTATAAAAACTTCTCTATATACAGTATATTTGGCGACGCGAAGACAATAGGGATCCCTTTGATCTAGGCGCAAGTTTAATAAAAGAAGCACCATAATCCCAATGCGATTCAAACAACATCTAGCCAAACGCGCTATTTTGGACATGAGATGTCAATGCTAAGAAAATTAAAACTATTTGATAAATGGAGCATACTTAATACTAATGCGAATTATATGCTTCGTGTTAATTGTCGGCTTCCAAATTGAAGTTTGACATTTCACGAACGTCTTCCCATAACAATATTAGCGAAATCACCATTTTGATAAAGATTCTCCACTTATTCGTTGTATTAACCGAGGATCCCCTAACGCAATAATTAGTAGGTACACTTTATTATATTATATTATATATTCCCCTCTAACCCAAAACAAATGAAATAAGTAAGGAAGCGCTAAGTTCGAGTGTAACTGAAAATTTTTTACTCCCTCAATTTGCGAGGCTAAAATGTAGGAAAATATTTTCAGCTGTTGCAATATTATCTATTCGACGAAAGCCTGAATGTATTAGATTCATATTTTGTATCATATTAACTAACTCTATAAGTTTTCTTGCTTAACTTTCGAGATGTTTATATTAAAATCAACAGAACTAACAATCACTATGCTCATCATATTATTGGGATATATGGGAGCGTTTTGCTTGCTACCAAATGACACTACCATATACCACACTAATCGAAAAAGTCTAGCTTAATTTTATTGCACTATCTGATGATAACGCCAACGTATTTATGTAAACTAAACAAAAACTCACACATATTAACCAACAAAAATGGCATTAAGTTAACCGCAAAGTCGAAAATCACTATATTGCAGCCAGATTTCATGCCCCAAAAATATTAAGATATTGTCCATTTTTTATACGATTAACATGCATTCCTTAAATATTATCTTTAGTATTTAATGTAATGTTTCTTAAGATAGTTACAACAACATAAGATAGTTAACGGTTTTCAACATAATCTTCAAATTGTGTTATGAATTTCCATTAAATTTGGTTGATACAACTTTAGCAGCTTGAGAGATATTTACATAGAATCTAATACTTTAATATTTAATATTAATAAATCTAAATATTCCTAGAAATATCTAGAAATTTATGTACATATATATCAAGAAATTTCAGTTCTCTGCTTAATATGTAATTAGTTAGCGCCATAGTTTTCCGCTTAGCGGCATTTAGTGAAATCAACCATCTGCAATACAACCTCTTCAAGGTACCAAAAAAAACTTGTACCAAGTTTCATCAAGATATCTCAATTGTTAAAAAAGTCATCACTTGCACGGACAGACAGACATTCGGATTTCAATTCGTCTCGTCATCCTGATCAATTTAATTTATAATATATAATTCTACAACTGTCTCAATTAATTTTAGCTGCTACAAACAACTGCTAGATGAACAGAACTGTTCTGCTCTGTCAAACATGTTGTAGGAATATTGAAATCTATATATTCATATGCAAAATCCCCGATAATGAGTTTAATTGTAAATCATTCTTTATATGGTTGATAAAAATAAGAGTACTCGCAAAGAGGGTATAATACGTCTTCATGAATGTTTCGCCTTCTAAAGGTCGCTTAGGGAGCAGAGCTATAAAAGCTATACCATGTCTCCAACGGTCATAGCCGAGTAGTATATGGATGTACTAAGTGGTCGTTGGCCAAAAACCTATTGATAAAACACCCTTAGCACCGCCAAATATAATACTGGTGAAAGGTGTTGCCGTAAATGGTTAACAGTAATAATGTACAAATGATACACTAGAAATTATATTGCGCTAATTGTTGAAACGATTTATTAAAACTGTGGAGCGAGCCACAATTAATAAGTAATATTACATATTTACTCAACACCAGCAAATCTTGGCTTATAGACAACGCCAAAAAGGGACATAAACGTAAAGAGAGCAACTACATAATCAACATCCGGGTTTAAAAACCGGATGCTACTGCGTGCGCATTGTAAATTAAATTATTAACTTAAAATTTTACCGTTCAGTAGAGTTTTAGTAGTAAATCACCACTGGTGAACCTGACATTATATAATATGCTTTAGCGTTTTCAAATATAATTTAAATTCAGCTATTTGAAGAAAATCAAAGAACATTGTTTTGTAATCGTACACTTTGTGAATCGATTAGTGTGCATAATCGGGCCGGTGGTTGCCTCGCCACACAACCGAAAAGAATTTATTTACAATTAATCAATCAATTGGCAATCACCCATGGTGGCCACCCATTTTAAAGTGAGCTCCATTTTGTTAAAAGTAAACGCTTCAATGTGTTTCTTTGCGGTGTCCTCTCTTTAATTTTCAATTCCGAATGACCAACCTCGTAGTTCGCCCAACTATTGCTGATATCAGAGGTGAAAACACCGTTGCTATTTTTATAATATTTTGAATCGTCGTCACAACAGAAAAATTATTGCACTAATTTTTGGGTTAAAATTAAAACTCTCAACATTTATTATTTTAATAATAAACATTACACAATGAATATATATAAAATATAATTCAAAGAGATGTACATGGTTTAAATATATCTCTTTGTATTTTCTTTAACACACAATATTCAATATTGCATGATTGCATGTTGCTTGTGATAGTACAATAAGAATAAATTAATTTCCAATAATAAATGTTTTTATTATTCGCATTTTAAAAAATTTCCCCCGAAACTGCAGATCCTCAAATTGTTTCAAACTTTTATTCTGATCTTACATGGCAGTTATAAAGGTCTTCGTTAAAATACCACATTTGTAAGATACCGCTGGGGCCGTCCAAGTTTTCCCAGTTGTGAAACATTAAACCTACCCGATCGAATTAACTGTCAACTGTAGGTGATTTACCTTCTCAACTTCCAATGACATGAGAGTTGTACACTTAATGGTTAGAATGCAACTGACCTTGCCATCGCTAAGGACTCATATATATGCCGATACTTCCATTTTCCTTAGTTCCTATATATAAAAATATTTTTTGATATTTTTTGATAGCCTATGTTAACGCTCGATTATTGGCATGAAAAACTTAAGAAAATCCTTATATTCAGAATTCTTCTTGCTTAAAGTAGGGTGTGCAAGTTATGACAACTTCCCGCTTAATATCTGCATAATAAATAATGGGAAATCTGGCTTTCTTCACTTACCTGCATTCTCATTTCTCGTCACCATTTTTTTTTTCTTTTTACCTTTTGCGTATATTGCTTCCGGAGCGTATATTGCTAGAAAAGGCTCTTCAATGTCGTTCCTAAGTAGAACCCCGCATCTTTTATGCGTTTAATAAATAACAATTCTGAAGGTATTTTCCCTGTTGTTCCAAGCGGAGCGGAGTAATGGTCACAAAATCTTAGCCCGAACTCAACGCTTCATCACTGTTTGGCCTGGACGATCTTCACGCGTTAGTTCTTTGTTCTGCCTAAAGGAATATTCACACCGAACATAGTTTTAAACGATAAGAATAAAATTTATTCGAGGAATTACCTAACCAAATATCTTTTTTAATATGGTTTACTGCTTCTAATAGTTTCAGATCTGAAGTACCAGATTTAAAAATTTAAATTTTTCAATTATGGTGTAAGTAATTTGTCCGCTGCATTTATGAAAAGTGCTAGCTTGTTTGCCAAGGCATAATTTTGTGTAAAATTATTTTCCCGCTTTACTTTAAATTACTAACTTTAAATTTTAATGCTTGTAATCGGAGAATCCAACTATGAATTCTCGCAGGCACCATATATGTAGGTTTAAATATTACCCATACTCATTACCCATACCCATACATATTATCATTATTTTATGGTCCGTGACTAGTTCAAATTCTATACCGCAAAGTAGAAGTAAACTCTATCAACCGCCCAAATCATTGTCACAATTTCTTTCTCAGTCTGTTAGTTCTGTCACTGTATCTCCGATGTCGATTTACTGGCAACTGAAATTTGTGGGGGGGATCCTTAGATTGCACCTAATGCGACAGGACTTGTATCAACTACCACTTGAGTGCGTCCAGAAGCATCGAAATGGGGTAATTTCGGAATTTCGACCGACTGTGCTTTAGTATCTTAAGTTCGTTGCTTACCCGGTTGCTCATCCCAAACAAATTCAATATTTTTTTTTGTCGTGTTTCCAGAGGTTCATCGACGTCAGTTAGACATGGCAGAATTTTTCCAAATAACGTTACGATACCTAGAAAACTTCTGATTTCTGCCTCTTCTTTTCTGGGTCAGGCTCAATCCCAGTCGGCGACAAAGTATGACTTATAATTATAAACAGTAATAAAAGCGGATACCTCTCCTATTTGTACATATCTCTCTGCCCTTATATTTCTAAGAAACACTTTTAATTATAATATAATTACAACTCTTGAGCGTAGTCATAAAATAATCGAAAGTTGCGAGTGGCTAATTTTATTTTAGAATAGCTTTATTCGCACGTCGCATGACTATGTGTAGCCGAACGTCACCATCCTTTTTAAATACAATGACCACGGGACAAATCCAATCACTCGAACCATATACAAATTAACACCTTGCGCTGACTATTCTTGCAATTTGCGCTCAACCTTATCCTTTAATGCGGACGGAATTTGCCTTAGGTGTTGATGTATTAGTCTCGCTGACTTACCAACTGTTAAGGATTCTGAATCTTCGCGATCATTCCATTAAGCGGCATTTTGTTTATATAAATACTCCCACTGATTTTCACTAAGAAGATTGAACAGAAAATATGCTCATTCTGAAATTGATTCAATGATTCAATTCAATTTGGTGTCCACATCTTTCGATTTATTTTTTTCAGCAACCCATCATACCTTCGTTAACTAATTTCTCTGCCTGTTAATATTCTATCAGCTTCGTTATTTTGTTTACGTTTGTGTACACATTCCAGCGAAACGGCCAACAAAACTAAATTTATTGCTTTTAAAATTTTTCGCTGGATAGCCAACGATGTATCGCTTGTTCGTATGTTCTTGGCGCCCACACCTATTACATTCTGCAACTGAGTTCTTATTTGTACCGACCGATTGATGATGAAACACCTGCATGCATTGCAAAATTTTTTGATAGAGTTTTGATCTGCTCGTACACATGACACATGTCGATGATTTCATAGAGCGTAAATTCCGTCTTAACTTCAAGTATGCCAGGAATGTCATAGATTACCTCTTGGAGTTGCGCTCCACCTAAATGAAATAATTTATGTTTCCTTTTTGTCGGGACTTTGACTTCCTCGGCGTACAGGTAGAAATTTTAAGCCCGGTTCTATTTTTCCCATTCGTATCGTATAAGCATTTTGGTATTTTATTAATTTCATTAATATCTACTTGAATTCCAACTTAAATGGGTTGGTTTCCTATTAGATTGTCCTATGAAGCAATGGAAGGGAAAGTATTTTCATAGCCCTGTAAATCTCTTACTAAGGTTTTTTTTTCTAATAAATTGATAAGCCTCCCTAGATCTGTAACCAAAAATTGCTATATCAGTTTTCGAGCATTGTGAACAAATAAGATATTTAGAATTTTCCAATTATTTTACACCCCTTAAATTTATTCCATCTGTGAAAGTATTTAAGTTCAGTTCCGCTCGCACTTAAGTCTTTATGCTTTCTTTGTTATCAAAATTTTTTCGATTCTTAATAGTTTTTATTAAGATATCTTATACTTTTCGAGGAAAATATTAAAGCGAAAATCATTGCTAAATAACGAGGTTTAAAATTCACTTTATACTATACTTTCTACGAATCATTCTGTATAAACATGTCAGTATAATACGTCAGTCTTAAATGTCAAATCAGTCTCAAAAATATGAAAAAACACTTACAAATTTGCCCTTATATAAATAAGCTTCCGCAGACAGTATATAATGACACTACAGATAAATGAATTTTATATAAAATAAACGAAATATATTTGCTGATCATAACAACAGTGCTGATGGTAACTTCGAAGTGACGCTTGCAACAAAAGCAACAATTTACTCAGAAGGATTAGTCGAGTGGAAACCACCAGCAATTTACAAATCGTCCTGTGAAATAGATGTAGAATATTTTCCTTTTGACGAACAAACATGTGTTCTCAAATTTGGCAGTTGGACATATGACGGGTTCAAGGTACGTTAATTTAATTTATTATATATTAAAAGTCTTGAATTTATCAATTAAAAATTTTAAATCTATTTATCTTGAAGTCAATTATTACATTGCTATATTTATATTAAGAGTATGGAGATTTTTGCCTTTGCATTTTAATCCGCAATATAACTATAAGTATATAGTGAATATTTATAACTTTGTTACAGGTGAAGAAAACCCAATTTTAAATATTTTTTAAATTATCAAGTGATAACTTTTTGTAAACACTTTGCTGGAAAAATAACGACTCCAAGATACTATGTTAAAAATAAGCAAATACACAATGTTAAGCTGTAAAAATATGTTTATTGGGTGTGTTAGATGCATTAGATTCAAAGTATAATCGCATAATAATATAATAATAACTTTTACTAATGCATTGGCTACGAAAAGATTGTAATTAAATAGAAATAAAGCAGCAAACACCCAAAACAATCAAAATCAATTTGTTTCTTTTGATCTGTAGTGATAAGTATTGCAAATGATGAGACTGAAATATAATATTTTATAAAAATTTTAAATTATGCTATAATAATAATATAACAATAATGTCAACAGATGGTCCACATCGTGGCCTGTATTTATATTTTCTGAATTTGAATTTTATATTAAAATAAAATAAAATTTTTTTAATATAGCGATACTATTATCATCGTTATTAACACAGCGATATAAAACTGCAATGGGACAGTAGTTCTTTATGAGTTATTATTGTAATGTATTACAATGATTACAAATAATTAATGTCATTAATATTTCTTAAAAGGGATCTAGCTTTGTTTAACAAATCGAGAATACACCGAGTTATACGAAAGCAGAAATTTTAAAAGTTCAATTGGTTACGCAATTATTATGACATAAGAAAAAATTTCTTCCATTGAATGGTGTTCAATTAGACAGAGAAATTTTTTTAAACGCAGACGAAGACTTGCAAATTAATTAATAACGAATTTTTATATCAGTACGGAACTCATAATAGAGAAAATTTAAACTCTCCTTAATAAAAAAAAACAATATTTTATTTAATTGAGGAATATGGCCGCAATCCCTACATACTGTTATTACTAAAAGGATACTTTTAGTTTTATCAATCACGTCGCATCTACGCAAACCATTTCATTTGTCAATGGTATAAATTTTTTTCAATAAGGTTTTTAAAAATCGGCGATAATATACCATACACGTGTGTGGTATACGTCTATTAATTTTAGAGTCTATTAATTTTATAACCACTACCGGCGAATAGATTAGGAAAAAATCGCCTTTACGAAAAAACTTCATATGCTGGGGTAAATGACCTACACAGGCCACCACAGCAAGCTCAGTTTTGTCAAGCACTATTTTGTTTTCACAAAGTTCTTCAAAACGGTTTTTCTTTTACGTGCACTATAAGTTTATGTAGTGTCTGCACGTTGGAATTAAATTTATGTTGGTTATTTCTTGTATGCACACATTTTTATTGTGTACCGTTGACTTGGTTTCCTGCAGTGAAGTAAGTATTTATTTATTATTGCAAAAGTGATACGTAGTATCCATATTGTGTTTTGTTTTATGTTGCGAAATATAAACTTTTTCGACGAAGGAGATAGGGCTCTCTTAGCTAACTTTTGGCTATCTTTATCATACTCAAGAAGACGTGCTGCGGAATGCAAATTTATTGCAGCGGGGGATGAGGAAGGCGATCCATATATCACCAGCTACGATGATAGATGTAGATGTTCCCATTGATGACGGAGAGGTAACTGATGATGGGAATGAGCTTGAAGTTGTGCCTAGTGCCCAGTGGCTATTTATCATGATATAATGTATAATGATATAAGCAATAGAGCGTGAGACGAATCTGCTGAATCTTCTGAATCCGAATCTTCTGCTGGAAAGCAGAAGTAATCCAGGCCTGAAATGAGACTAATCTAACATGTAAACCGAAAAAAGGCACCGCAAAGACGAAACGGAAATATATGCCGGTTAAGATTATTATTATTTTCCAGCGTGTTTCAGTATAGCAACCTACAAGGAAAGAATTTATGGAATATTCGGTATTTTTATACTCTCGCAACGTGTTGCTAGAGAGTAAAATAGTTTTGTTCACCTAACTTATTTGTAACACCTAGAACTAATCGAGGAAGATCTATAAATGATCAGGATGAAAAGATGATTTGATCTCCGAATAATTGTCTGTCCGTCCGTCGGTGTGTGCAAGCGATAACTTGAGTAAATATTAATACATTTTGATGAAAGTTTGTACACGTGTTCTTTGTCACCGTAAGACTAATGTAGATGGGCGTAATTGTACATGATGGGCATGGCAGCGCCCACTTTTAGGTGAAATCACATGTGTCAAGAACGCCTTAGCCCATTTCAACAAAATTTGGTATGTGACATTATATTTGCATTCTCATGCCACGTTATGAAAATGGACGAAATCTGATAAAAGCCATGTCTACTTCTCTTATAACACAATTTTAAGTTTCATCTGATACCTTACAGTAGTAGATAAATCGAACATCAACTAAGATATTGGAATAAAGCTTCTCACGAATAGTACATTCAACTCAATGCCATCGCTTGCGTAAAAATAGTCGAAATCGGATTATAACATTTGAAGCCACCAGTCCATATATTGGGCTATGGACTTTATTGCCTCTATCTGACTTCTTACCCAAAATATCGGTAAACGTGTAAGACATCGTAATGAAATTGGAGAATCATCTTTCCATGATAATAATGTGCTCTGGTTTTAAAAATGTGGAAAATCGGGTAAATACTTCTCCTATCTCCCATATACATAATATACAGATTTTCAACCTCTGGGTATACTTTATACCATATATTTCGGTCTATATGTAAGATATCTTAGCAAAACTAAGTAAACGTGTAATATTGGATATACCATAGTTTAATGAAATAACCGAAAATCAGTGAAATCGGTATACGAATTATCCCAGCTTCTATATACTGCATATAAAGATTTTCGTTATTCTAGCAGACTTTATGCCGGTCGGTTTATGTCGAGCACTGTGCCCCTTCACAACGTTGGATGGATTGAATGGACAAATTGGATATTATGGATTGGAAAACATGTTCCCGAATATACCTAAATAGTGAAAAGAGTTAAAGTGATCAGTGTGGATCTACCTATATCCCAAAAATGCCCGACAAATATCCCCGACATTCCATCTGAATTTAAACCGTTCATGTCGGCCAATATGTGTAATATTTTAATGAAATTAAGGCGATATGTTTACTTAAACATGATGTGTTTCACGCTAGATATGAAAGAAATCGGTCTAAACCATGGTCTAAGCCTCTTATTCCTAATATAATGATTTCCTTTTCCCTGGTTGACTTTTTCCTCATGTATCTAATATATTCATTAAATCACTTTGGTTGAGTTTATATCGCATATATCGCTTTTGAGTTAATTTGGTAGATTTTAATATGAATATCTCGAACACGAAGCGAGATATAGTAATGAAAGTGCGTGAGTCTATGACCTTTCATAGAAGTTAATAAGATGCCAAATATGATTGCAATCCATTAACAATTTCGTCGAATAATGAATGTTGAATTCTCCGGCAACATTTGTTAATATAAAGATATGCCAGCACCTGAAAGCATTTCCCGGCCTCTGATTATAGCACATTGCGAGAGTATAAAATGTTCGGTTACACCCGAATTAATCCTTCCTTACTTGTTTGAATGAATTTTGTGTTTCGTAATTCCGGTCGAACAGTATATTGCGATAACTTTTCCACATCACTCGAATTGGCCAAATCTCTGATACAAAAAGAATAAGCTATCGTACGCACAAAAAAAAAAATTGTTCCTCTTTGCATTCCGTTAAACAGAAGAAAAAAAGGAAAAAATTGCCGCCTCTATATCAGTTTGATTGCTTTCCTGAATGAAAATGTGTCTATGTTTTTCAATGTTGACAAAGTAGATAAATATATATTAGTATTGTCAACACAATTCTTAGACTGAAATGAAGTCTTGGACTATAATGAAAATAAACCCGGTCGCAATCGCGCAAAAAGTTAATGCCATTGGCCATTGACCATCTTTATACTCTTGCAACATATTGCAACAGAGTGTAATGTGTTCACTTAAATGTGTTTGTAACATTAAAAACTAATCGAGATAGATATTGAGTTAAATGATAAATATGTATATAAATAATCGAGGTGACGTGACCAATTGAATTTCGGCTGACTATTCCGTTCGCATAAGCGATAACTTCAGAAAAAATTAAAATATTTTGCTGAAGCTTCTTACATATGTTCCTTGGCACCATAAATATTTTGATATTGCAGATGGTAACTTACTCAGAGCAAGCCCGTTTAGTACCTCCATATGCACTAGGAAAATTAATCAAATCGGATTATAGCCACGTTTACCTTCCATACTAAGTTAACATTGAAAACTACTAGAAGTTCGTTAACTCGCAAAAGAAACACATATTAAGTCTCACAGCGAATATGGCATGGAAGGAACGCATTGAAATCCGTCTAAGAATTGGACAATGAGCATGGGACCACCCACTTTGCGATGTAAACCCATAGCTCAGGAACTACTTAACCTATTTGAACCTATTTGACGTCCGTATGTTACAGTGTGAAAATAGGCCAAATGGAACTCCAACCACTCTGTTTCCCATATAATAGAAATCAGGCACAAATTAAGATACGTGGAAATTAGAAATATCGAAATAGAAATTTACATAAATAGTGTATTGAAGATGTGTCCAGTTCATAAATGACGAAAATCAGAAAATAATTCTCCCCTGTGTCAAATATGAGAGAAATCGGATAAATGCTTCTCTTAGTGCTCACACACTTAATACAAAAATTTTAAATTTCCGGTTGGCTTTATACTGTATATATATATCACATATCTTATATATATATATTATATAGTATATCAGATATCTTAACAAAATTAAGTGAACTTATAATATTGTATATACTATAGTTACTTATTATAGTTATTTCTGCAGACGTTATGCCGAATATATCGGTCAGTGTGTGAATTATATTCATAACATTGCGTGGAAACATGTTCTCTGGTGTTCTTGAGTGATGCCAAAAGTTGATACAATCAGTCCAGACCTCTAGCCTCAGTATACCAAGCTTAGTTTAAGCCGCTTATGTTGATCAATATGTGTGATATTTTAATCAAATTAAGTGAACATGTTTTCTTAAACATAATTTGGTTTAGTGTTGAATGTGAAATAAAACAGATCTTGGTCTAGACCTTGATTCCATTATAATGTTTTTCGTTTCTCTGGTTGACTTTTTTCTCTTAAATATATATCATATATAAAATCAAATATTATGAAATCATAATCAGTAAATCAAATATATCAAATTTAGCCACTTTAGTTGAGTTTATATCGCATAAATCTGATATAAGTTAATTAGGTTGATTTTAATATAATTATTTCGGGCACAGAGCAAACTATAGCAATACAAATACATGAGTCTATGGCCAGTATATTAGTATATAAGTTAATAAGAATCAAACCAAATAATAACAAAAATTAGTGTGATCCTTTCTCGCTTTCGTCAAATAATGAAAATTTAGTTCCTACGCAACAGTTTTCAATATAAAGTTTAGCCAACACCTAAAATTATGACCTGGGTTTGATGTTTGAAAATTGCGAGAGAGTATTATATACGATACAAGCGTTTGCGACCAAGCTAGAAATCAGACCAGCGAAGAGATTTTGTATTGGAATTGGCCGAACAATTAACAATCGCCGATATGGACAATACATACAGTAAATCCCAGGATATATGGCAGATCAGAACTCAAAATCGCAATGCAAAAATTTAATGTGTTTTATGTAAGTATATCAAGCACCTACAAATACGCATCTTTGTACTAAAATATATCTTAATTATATTTTTTATCTCTTTACAGAATTCACCTTCAACTTCCATGATCGCAAAACCAAGAGTTGCTCCCAAGCCCGTGAGCTCACAATATTGGCTATTGTGCAAGCCTAACTTGATAGGTATAAAAGCAGAAACCGCCGCTATTTGCAAATATATCTGGCAACATGTTGCTAGAGAGTATAATAATTTTGTTCACCTAACGGTTGTTTGTAACACCTAGAGCTAATCGAGTTAGATATAGACACATATATATATATAAATGATCAGGATGAAAAGACGATTTGAAATCCAACAACTGTCTGTCCGTCCGTCCGTGCAAGCGATAACTTGAGTAAAAATTAAGATATTTTTAAATATATAGGAGAGTATAAAATATTCGGTTACACCCGAAATTAGCCCTTCCTTCCTTGTTAAATTTAAGTTTTATACATGAATCTCAAGGTATAAAACATTAATTTCATGGTAATTAGTAAAAATGGAAGAAATAAATTGAATTTGAAAAATAAATTTTCTCTTGGACGAATAAATCCACTTTTTTAATCAATACTACTTACAAAGATGTATTTCGAATCAAAATTACGACAGTTGCAAAGTCCTTCTTGAGCAATGATTTCAATATTACGCCCACTTATCTCATGATTTCCTATTGACGTAAAACGACCTCCTATGTGGTTATTATGCATTGTTTCCTTATCTATTTCGCTTGTTATATATTATATGAACATTTATTTGAAATATGCTTGGCTAGATTATGTGCTTCTTTGCAAAAAACTGAAAATAATTTCTTTTTATTGGTAGTTCCTTAATTTGAACTAAGTTACAAACATTTTGTTTCGATTAATTAATTTGGCGTTATTAAAAAGTTAATTTAGGGCTACACATGCCCTAATTGGAGATTTGCAAAAGGTTCCACTCTTTACGGCACATGGCAAGTGTCGCTTCCAGTTTGCTGATTTGGTGTCTGCCTTATTTTCCATTGTCGGATTATTGACGTTGCTACTTTACTATTGCTGGAGCAATATGTTAGCGTCAGTAAATATTGGGAATATTTCGAATGTTGTGTCTTCTTTACTTTCGTTCACGTTGATGTTCACTTTGTAACTCGGTAGTTCATACCCCTAACAGATTTAGGGTAACAATACCGCAACAGAGGTATTTGTTAACTGCTTATTACTGGTTGACAGTCTTCTTCTTGTATTCTTGGTTGACAGTTTCTTTTGTTGTAGCAAAAGGTTATTTGATGTAGTTTGTTTACTAAAGAATAAAGTCGTTTTAATGTCTTTTTGTTAACTTTTTTGTTTTCTTTTTTTTTTTGTTTACTGTAGCATAAGGTTGTTTTGATGCATATTGTTTGCGGTAAGGTAATGTTGTTTTGATGTGTAATAAGGAATATGTTCCTTAACTCTCCGCAAATGTCCTTATTTGAAAACATCATGGCTTGAAGTTGGAGTGGTAAATTTTCGTATGCCTAATAGTTATCCGAATAAGTTTTCCAAAATTTCCGCAATTTCCATAGCCGATACCCGAAGATTTCCCGAATTGTTGCCAAAATTTTACGCCTTTTCCATGATGAAAGCTTAGCCCTCTTAGGCTTGCCTTGTATATTTTCATTAGTTTATAATTCCTAATTATTGTTCGAACGGCTAACTTTGAACGCCGAACTAGTTTTCCTATCTCATTTTGAAACTTTTTGTCTTAATGATAATTGATAACTAGTTGCCGCATTTAAGTACCAAGTTCTCTACTCATTTAAAAAAAATAGTGCCGTGAAAATACGAAAAGTAAGGAAATTAGCTTATTTGTGGTTAACTGAATACAGTAACGACATTTAAGGTAGTTGATAGCTCTGTTGGTGTTCAGACATACATTTTATACACATTTCAGAACTGCCGTATGTAGACTTTTCTATGTTTTGAAAACAATTTTAATGAAATATTGTTAACAAATAAAAAAAATTTTTAAAAATTGGCAAAGTATCTGTTTTCTCTTAATCGCAATTCATTTGGTATACATTTTGTTGTTCCATCATGCCTATATGGCTCAGAACTTCGAGCCACTGTATATATATTTTTACACATGAAGGTTGCAATTACAAGAATAAAAAAATTTAGTAAATTTCTAAGGGTATTCTCCAAGTGGTATTAGGAATTTATAAATTTTTTTAATACTAGTCGATTTTTAATAAGATTCAAAAGTTAAAATCTAACATTTTTTCCTGTTTCAGTGGTACTGCAGTTATATTGGATTAGATGAGAACTATTTATTTTTTGTCCATACCATGTATATCCATCTCCGCTATAATATTACAATGATCTAATATTATTTTCTTGAATGATATTACAATACATTGCGCTTTTTGTTTTATTAGCAAATTTGTTAACAATATTGTTTACAAATATTTATTTCTATATAATATTGCAATTTGATGAGTTAATAAGTTAATTAGCATTAAATGTCACTAGGAATTAATTATTCATTTGTCATTTAACTGATATTATTGGATATTTGCAAATTGTAATAATTGCACTGTTAAAGCTCAATACACGTACATCGGAATGTTCTAATATATTTACTACTGGAATGTCATGCGAATGACTTCGTTTATCTTTTTCAGGTTAAGTGTTTCGGAGAAGAAGTTTCCTGTTTTTGCTAAGCTAATTGTGTTTGTGATTGTTTCTTGTCTGTCTTTACACACTTCTATAATGATCAACTCTTTGCATATGGATTTGGGACTAGTGCTTCTAAAATTTTTCTGAACTGGGAATTTACTTTTCTTTTTTGATTGTTATTTTCAATGAGTTGGTTGAGTCCTGCCTTCATTTCTATTCGGTCCTCGCGATCTGGTGTTGTCATAAATTCTAAAACTGAACCTAATAAGTTGAGGGCATGTTTTGCACGATACCCGGATGGTAGTAGTTGATTCTTAAATACTTTTATTTTGTTTATGAATATGTTTTCTCTTTGGGATTGGATTTTACTATATTGATATCTTATTATATTTCCATACATATAGTGATAATATTAGAAAGGGGTTTCCTGCATGGTAATGACATGGTTGAGCTGTTATACTGTATAGACTTCTTCTGTTTTGGTCAGTACATATTTTTTATTTGTTGGGTCTATATTATTACATATTACTATATTATGACTTTTTTGTCTCCTGGTTTATATGTAATGGCTTGTCTATTTTTATTGTCATATTGAAGTAACTTATCCGGCTTTTCCTCGAGTATATCCTTGATATCAGGATAAAAGGTTAACAGATACGTCTTCAGGTTTGTATCTGGCAGAGGAGTGGATAGCCCTTAAAAAATATTGTGTGTCTAGTTCGACTGGGAAATATTGTTTGAGTGAGTACTTCGTTTCCTTCATTATATTTTAGTAAAATTACTTGATTTTTTTCATTTGATGAACTTTATCGTGAATTATCGGAACAATTTGTAGCAATTGATTTGCTGTCGAAAATGTGCAGGTTTAAAAATTAATTTACTGGCTAATTTTTCAATTAAAATTTTCCAACGCTTTAGTTTTGTATTCGGATTTTTTTTTAAATATAAAAAATTAATTGTTGGTGATCCGTGTAAACTGTTAAGTCTGCTATGCCGTGTAAATAATTTCTAAGTTTTTGTAAAGAACATACGATTGCTAACAACTCTGTTCCATTGGTACTATAATTTCGTTGTTTCGTTTAGTGAGCATGAGATAAAGGCGATTTTCGGACGATTTTGTGCTAGAACACCTCTAATAGCGAATTTGCTTGCGTCTGTTGCCAAATTGAAAGCTTTAGAGAAATCTGTTTGGAAAAGTTCAACTTGTTCTTGGAAAGAATTTTTAATTTTTTATAAATCTTAAACTGCTGAGGTGGCAAAATGCACGAGTGTCCTGCCACATTGATTTTTTTTATCATTCCTAATTCTACTTTCAAATGAATGGTTAATGGTTTTGTAATTTTAGCAAAATCTTGTATGCATTTCTTAGAATAACTAGCAAATTCTAGAAAATATCTCAATTCGTGTAAACTTTTGGATTGTGGGTATTTCTTTATAGTTTCTCTTTTTTATGTTTTCTTTAACAGTTGATTATCCTATTACGTTTGATAATGTGTCCGAGGTCATTTGAATCTTGGAACGGACGTGACTTTTCGTCGGAAATTTTCATGTTAGCATTGCGCAATGAGTTTATTATAATCCAAAGGTGTTCCATATGTTTCTCAGATGTGGAAGAATATATTTACACATTACCGATGTAAACATATGCAAATTTTTCAATATATGCTATAAGAATGTCGCCGACAAATCGTTGAAAAATAAATAGTGCATTCTTTAATCCGAATGGCATCCTAACAAATTTATACTTCACACCGTTGACAGAGGATGCTGTCTCTTCTCGATCAGATTCTTTAATTAATATTTAGTGGAACCCTTATTCTAAATCAATTGTTGAAAACATTCTGCTTTCCTTAAGTTTTGTACAGTCATATTGATATATGAAATAGGATACCTATCAATAATCGTAAGAGCATTAATTTTCTGGAAGTCAACAACCATTCGTCTTTTGGGTCTACCATGGTTTTTGGTGCTCTTTTTTGGCTTGTTTGGATTATTCAATTTTTCAATCTCTTTCCTGACAAAGTTGTGGTCACACATGGGATATGGATACTGTTTTATCCATATCAGATCTTTTGATTTGGCCTTAATTGATGCCTGTCCAATGGTTGTAAAAGGCATATTTTCACTAGTATTATTATTTGTTTTCATAAGTTCATCTACATTGTCTTTGAACTCATTATTATTAATGGTATAATTAATTTTTGGTTCAACATTTGGAAAATTGTTCTTATGGTATTTCAAGTTATAGTCAAATAAGTTTATTTGTGTCATCATTTGGCGTAGACCTTGATTTCCAAGTATAATCTCAAATTCACTAAGTTCATTAATTTCGTAAAAGGTTAGGTGAAGCTCATATATTGCAATTATTTTTTTGAATCTATTATTGTGTAGTCGTGCAAAGTTTTCATTTTAAGGGGTTTTATTTTAATTGGTTTTCCAATTTTACAAGTAACGTTTCAATAGTTACTAATAGAAACTTTGTACGCTAATAGGAAACGGGGTGTTGTTAGAGCACACCTTGTTTGAATACAGGACAATCCGTTCATTTGTCTAAAAAATTACTACCTGATGCAAGTTGTTCTTCCCATTTAAATCTTAAAATGTTTCTTTTTAAGGGTTATTTTTAAGGTTTCATTAATTATTTGCATTAAATTTTGTGGTGAAGCCACATTTTCAGCCTATTTTTTATACATGCTGTTTGAATTCGGATAATTACCATTAGGTTAAGATTATTATTTCTAGTGGTTTGTACATACCATCTGAAATTGTCCACGCTCATTAGGACTGGTGAAGGTCGTTGTTGTTGAGGTTGATTGAAGAAATTTGTTTGTTGATAATTGTTTCTCTGGATACTAAAATTTGGTATGTAGTGATGGTATATTGAACAGATTATCGCATACGATGCTTCCAAGTCAGGAGGGTTGTTGCTATATAACGTTCCGCTGGTGTATTTAGAGTTTAGTTCTAGGATGAATATTCCGACTGCTTCCTGGTTGACATAATCTTTCAAATCTACATTATCGTGGTTCTGGACATCTCAATTTTGGATAATGCTAAATTGAGTGCTTTGGATACTTCACTATGAAGTTCTGCAAGTATTCTTCGGCATTATTCAATCTTCTTTATTTCCTCTAGTAGAACGTATAAAGAATGTTGGTCAGCAAACTTAATTAAATCAGACCGGTTAGTTATTGAGTAGAAATTCATTTTGGTGTTGTGATTGATTCGCGCGTGTTCCGTGATTTTTGTTCTCATGATTCCAATAGCGATATAATATTTTGAGTATTGGTTGAAGTCTTTTATTACGTCCATAAATCTCCATACTTGTGACCTGTATTACGTTTTGTCCCCTTCAAATTTTGGCAATGATTCTTCAATTCTAAATGAATGTGTCTTGCATCGTTGATTTGGATTTGAATATCTTCGTGTTGAGTAATTGGTCTTGCTTGTGGAAAATTTTATTCCACTGAAGACAATCTTTGGGTGAATTCTTCTTCTTGCGTTTACTTGCAATATTTTTCATCAGTGCTGTCATTTATACATGGAGCAGGGCAATTCGTTGTTCAATTTTGGTTATTCTGTTTTACACATCTTTCTGTTGTTGAAAGTTTTTTGTTTATTAGAAGTTCGCCCTGTAGTCATTTCTGAATAAATTACGTAAAACGCGGAAAATGATAAGGCGTGCGTTTACAGAGATAAAAAGGATCCGTTGAGTAATCTTGTCCTATTTGTACCCTGAACATAGTTGGCGCGTCTATTTAAAATTTTTTGGTAAAAAAATTAACAGATAAATGAATATATATTCTCAAGAAAATCACGTTTAAGGTATTCACACTTTATAAGGAAACATTTTTTATTAAGAACATTCCTTCAGTAAATCCAAACGTGCCCTGCGGTTTTTTCCTATAAGTTACTTTAATTGAAGTGCCAAAGTTAATAAAGCAATTAACTTGAAAAAAATATCAAGCATAAATACTTTTAATCTCAAATTTAATAAAATTAAGTTAAGTTGTTGAATTGAAACTGTTAAAAACCTTTATAACGGACATCGTTAGGTGTTAAGTGATGGCCGTTTACTAATTGTCAATATGTCAATGATATTTGGCAGAATTGCATTACAATTTCTTACCTTGCTTGGGTAATTGGTGACGTTAACTCCCACTCCTCTAAATTGAAGCTTCCCTTCTGCGAGTATATAGTTGTAAGGTGATTAATTTGATTTGACAATTTTATTAAAAAGTTTCATTTTTCTTTAGAAGTATTTTATTTTAATTTTAAAGTTGATTTACATTAATATTTGTATTATGGCAATTGGATTTTATTGAAATTTCTCAGTTGTTCATTATTTATGCTTTAAACACAGTACAAAAAGGTAAATTATAAATTTTAAATTTAATTATTCCTTAATTTTAAATTAAAAATTTAAATTAATTTAAAATTTATTAATTAAATTTTAAAGGTTAAAACTTTATTACACATTTTATTCAGTAAATTTTAAATTACCTTTTTTATTATTACCTTATTTAATTTCTCTAAATCAAGTTTTCGAAGTTTCTATTTCCAAAAATACATTTATGTTTGCTTTTAAATTGTTTGTTTTAGCACTGTTTACTTTGGTTGGGATTTCAGGAGTTATTTTTATAGAAACCTTTTTATACTCTAGCAACATGTTGCAACAGAGTATATTAGTTTTGTTCACCTGACGGTTGGCCGTCCAACCGTGCAAGCAATAACTTGAGTAAAAATTAAAAAATCTAGATGAAAGTTGGTGCAGGTGTCAACATAAGAGGTTTGGTATTGCAGATGGGCATAATCGGACATCTGCCACGTCCACAAAATGACTTTAATCGAAAACCGATAAAGTGCTATAACTAAGCAGAAAACTAAGGCATAAACGTATTATTTGGTACAGAGGATTCTAGTAGGGCGCGGCATCTGTGGGTAAACAAATTTGTAAAAGTGGGTATGGTCCGCCCGCCAATTAGTTTACTTTACATATCTCACAAACCATTGAAGCTATAACATTTAAACTTACGCAAAACAAGTTATGTTGAAAGCTACTAATAGTGCGTTAACTCGCTGAAGAAACACACAGAAACATTATATCGTACAAAAAATATGGTAAGAAGGACTGCATAGGAATCCATGTAAAATTTTGGTGATGGGCATGGTGCCGCCCACTTTTAGGGAAAATCCCATTCCAATCCCAATCCAATCAAAAACGCCTTAACCAATTACAACCAAATTTGGTACATTAAGCAGGAATTAAGGTATTAGAATGAAACTTTGTACAAATAGGCACAGTCCAGTTATGCCTCTCAGGCGTAAGAATACTCAAAATCGGCATATAACTTTTCAATATATTCAATCTAAGGATGACTATGCCTTTGGCTGACTTTATACCGAAAATATCGGCAAAATTGATATTTCCGTAAAATATCGTAATGAAATTCGAGGAAGAGGAGGAGGAGGTTTCCTTGATAATAATGTGGTCTTGTGTCCAAACTGAGGTAAATATTTACCCAGGCCCCCATATACTCAATATAAGGATTTTCAACCTCCCGTTAGAAATACACCATATATTTCGGTAAATATATGAGATATCGTAATGAAATTCGAGAATTCCTTTTCCATGTTAGTAGTGTGCTCTTGTGTTCAAATTGAGGCCCCGTATACCTCATATAAGGATTTTCAACCTCAAGTTAGATATGGTATAATATATAACTGTCAATTTATGAGTTAACTCTGTGAAATTCAAAGAGCGTCTCTTTCTGAGAACAGTGTGTCCGCGTGATGTGCATAAATTCTGGTAAATACCTCCCCTGGTCCCAATTTACTTAATATAAGAATTTCAAATATCCGGTGGTTGGCCTTATATGGAAAATATCTATCAATATGTAAGAATCTTAGCAAATTAGGTGAACGTATAATATTGGATATATCATAGTTTAATGCCGAAAATATGTGAAATCGATGAACGAATTACACCGAATTACACCAGCTCCCATATATCACATATAGTAATTTTCGTTATTCTAGTAGACTTTAAACCGAATATGTGTGCTTTATCCTCACAAAATTGTATGGAAGAATGTTTTCTAGTGTAAGTGGGTAATGAAAAAAGTTAGTAATATCAGCCCAAACCTTCCCCTAGGCCGAATATACACGATATAGCGATTTACCATTTTTCAGCTGACTTTAAACCTTATGTGTTTTACAATATGTGTGATATTTTAATGAAATTAAGCCGATATGTTTTCTTAAACATAATGTAATTAACTCTTAACTTAACTTAATATGAATGAAATCGGTCTAGACCACGGCCTATACCGCTTATTCCTAACATAATGATTTCGTTTCTATGGCTGACTTTTTCCTCATATATCTAATATATTTAATTAAGCCAATTTGGCTGAGTTTATATTGCATATATCCTTTAAGTAATTTTGGTAGAATTTAATATAAATTTATGGGATAGGAAGTAAAATGTAGTAATGGAAGTACGTGAGTCTATGACCTATAGTATAAGATAATATGTTACCAAACATGGTTGTAATCCATTTACGGTTTCGTCGAATAATGAATGTTGAATTTTTCCGCAATATTTTTATACTCTCGCAACATGTTGCAACAGAGTATATTAGTTTTGTTCATGACGGTTGGCCGTCCATCCGTGGAAGCAATAACTTGAGTACAAATTAAAATATCTGGATGAAACTTGGTACACGTGTTCTTTGTCACCACGAGAGGTTTGGTATTGCAGATCGGCGTAATCGGACATCTGCCATGACTACAAAATACCATTAATCAAAAACCTATAAAGTGCAATAACTAAGGAAAAAATTATGACATAAATGGATAAAAAGGATTCCAGTATGACGCGGCAAGGACTGCCCCCCAATTAGTGTAATTTATATATCTTACAAACCTTTAAAGCTATAACATTTAAGCTTACTCGAAACAAATTTTTCTAGAATGTCCCAGTATACTGGGAAAATAAGTGAAATCCGATAATTACCACGCCCACCCACCAGGTTATGTTGAAAACTACTTAAAGTGCGTTAACTCACTAAACAAACACGTCACAAACATTAAATCTTACGGCAAATATGATATTGAAGGGCTGCATAGGAATCCGCGTAAAATTTGGACAATGGCTGTGGCAACCACCAATTTTTAAGGGAAATCCCATATCTCAAGAATGCCTTAACCAATTTCAACCAAATGTGATACACGACATTGAACACGAAATTGGATAATAACCACGCCTAAATCTCATATGACACAATTTTAAATTTAATCTGATTCTTTCACTTTAAAATATATAAATCAAGCAGCGATTAAGATATGGTAATAAAACTTTGTACAAATAATAAAAAAATAAATAAAATAAAAATTGTCTAATCGCCATATAACTTTTCATGTCCTCATATACACAATGAAAGGACCCCAGTATCTTTAGCTGACTTTATATATAAAAAAATATTGGTAAATGCATATGATATCGTAATAAAATTCGAGTATTATCTTCCCTGATAATAATGTGCTCTTATGACAAAACGGGAAAGTCGGGTAAGTGCTTCCCCTAGCCACCATATTCCTAATATAAAGATTTTCAACATCTCGTTAGAATTTATACCATGTATTATATTATATACCATATATATATTTATAACATATATTCGTTTAACCTCCCGTTAGACTTTATACCATATATTTCGGTAAATATGCAAGATATCGTAATAAAATGGTAGGCTTACCTTTCCATGATAATAATGGGCTCGTGTGTCTAAAATGGACAATATCGTAAACAATTCATACCCCATTTACCTACTATAAGAATTTCAAACATCCGGTTGGCTTTATACGGCATATATCGATCAATATATAAGATATCTTTGCAAAATTAAGTGAACGTGTAATATTGGATATACCATAGATTACTGCCGAAAATGTGTGAAATCGGTGAACGTATTATCCCAGCTCCACAGTGTGATTTCGCGCTAAATATGAAAGAAATCTGTCTAAATCATGGTCTAAGCCGCTTATTCCTAATATAATGATTTCCTTTTCTCTGCTTAACTTTTTCCTCATGAATCTAATATATTTATTAAACCACTTTGGTTGAGTTTATATCGCATATATCACTTTTGAGTTAATGTGATAGATTTTAATATAAATATCTCTGACACGAAGCAAAATATAGTAATAAAAGTACGTTTTTGAGAGTACGCAACATTTTTGAGAGTATAAAATATTCGGTTACACCCGCACTTAGCCCTTTCTTACTTGTTTACTTTTATTTTTGCTATCGTTGTTCCTATTTGACGGGGTTTAACCCTGACCTCACTCAGAGCTGCTATCCATCTACCGGAAGATATTCGCCTTCAATAATCCTAAAGAGATCTCGGTTACAAGGCACAGGGGGTGGTTATAAGTCAGTGTGTTCAGAGATTATCAGCGTCAAGTTGACGAGATGTAATGAATGTAAAGATTTAATGAATTGCTGAACAAAGGCTTACAACAGAACAACGTTCTAAAATACGCACATTCTATCCCAAAACTGACATTCTGTGATTCAAACCTGATTCAAAGCTAGATTGCCGTCAATCGTCTTCAGCCATGACGTAAAATTTCTGGCTTAACAATTGTGAAGGAGCTCTCAAATAGAAAAGGAAGGTGTTAGTGTCACTTTCATACCGACGGAATTATTGGCGGAATTTTTCAAAACTGCAGACGTAGCTAAGGTTACTATCAAGGGTTAGCGCTTGTGTCTAACTGTCGAATGGCCCCCAGGGCCTTGTTACTGGGTTCCGATAACGGAATCTTTTTGCAGATTTTTTCAGTACTGATAAATCTTCTTCGACTGATCATTTGCAAGCTAACTTTCGGTTAACGTCGGCTACGCCGGTAAAAATTTATTTATAAATATAATTCAGTTTCATATATCTTTGACATCACATGGTATTTTTCTAAGAACCCAACTGTTAATTGGTTCCACTGCAATATCTCGCTCATTGTAATCCCATTGTATCGCACATTGTACTGTAACGCTCAGCAATAACTAATGTGACCACAATCAAGAATCGGATACTATATAAGTCATTCAATATAAAAAGTATAGAAAAAGGTAAATTGCTAAGCTCAATTCTTCTTGCCCAGTGTTATAAATCCTATACAAAATTAATGAGAAATGTTCATATTCTCAATGCGGTAACTAATGAATTTTAAGAATAAATTTTGGTACGAATTTAAAATATTGTAATCGTCATGTTCTCTACTAATCGTATTAAAATATCTCAACTATTGACTGACATATGGCGGCAGTAATTAATGTATCGTCATCGAAAATATTTAGTTTCGTATCGTTTCTAAAAATCATTTTACAGTTTTTTTTTTAATACAATTTTTACTTACTTTCGGATCTTTAAAACCCTGTCTTTTCTGTATTTGTAATATACTTTATAGATTTTTGCAATGAATTCATTCTTTATATTTACTTGCACATTATTTTAATTCAGTAATGGATCAATTGGTGTCAAATTGGTTGTCACATTTTCCTTTATTATTGGATAATACTCCTATTTTAGATAATTTTTGATTGATAGATTTCCAGAAATCCGTTTCGAATAATCTTTTTTTTTCGTTAAAATTCCTGGGTGGATGAGATTGTATTTCGCTGCTGCTTTGTTCATTTTAATATCACTAATATTATTTTCTAGGAGTTTCAATTTATTTATCATATCACAGTACAAAAGTTCATTACCTTATTCTATCTTCATTTACTATGTTTCATCTAATAATACCTAATAAGAGAAATGCCTATTTATTGTAATTTGTCGATTTCCTATTCTAATAACAGTTTCTTTAAAAAAAAAAAAATTTTTTTAATTAAAAAACTTTTCTCTGATCATAACCCATTAATTAAAATAGCCAGTTGTAAGTTTTTCCAATGGGTACACGATTTTTGAATAATCTCTTATAAATTTTCAAATGCTTTTTGGTTCTTGGTATTTCAAAATTTTTTATTACTGTGATTTGTCTTTTACTAAGCTTTACTCCTTTTTTGGTTAATGTAAGACTAAGAATTTGGTTTCTTTAAGAAGCTGCACATGATATGGAAAAAACTAATATATCGTCTAAATACACAACACTTACTTTATTTCTATGATCTCTCAAAATGTCATTCATTAATCGTTGAAATGGCAAACGGCATTTTGAAATTTTGATACAAACCTTTTGGAGAAACAAGCTGTTTTCTCTATGTCATTATTTGCCATTAGAATCTAATGGTAACCTTTTGCGAGATCAATAGTGCTAAAGTACTGAGGTTTGCCCAACTTGTTTAAAATTCCATCGATATTTGGCACATGGTAATTACCATCAATTTTTATTTGATTTTGTCTTCTGTAATCAATTACGAAAAGGAATATTTTTTCTCCTCTGTTATCACTTATATCAAATTGAATATATTCAATATGTTTAATTAAATCCACACTAAGCAGTATTGGTAATATTACGGCGTTTGCGGTAAAACAAGTAAATCTATGAATAAGGACTTCCTCCAACGTAGCCAATTAGAAAGAACGAAAGGCAGATTGTTACAGATTTGTTACAGGCTTGGATTACTCCTCGTGCTTTCCGATTCACCTGATGCACTATTACATCAAATATTTGAAGCGACTTTTTAGCACGAAAAAGAGCCACGGAGATACGCTGAAATCGATGAGCAGGTCTCACAAGTCTGGTGCTGTTGCCGGTGAACCGGTACAGATGCCGTGCTTTGGCTGCAGGTCGTTATTTTTCCAGAACATCTTTTTTTAGCACGACTTTTTAGCACGAAAGTAACAATATTCTTTTCGAAAAGGAATTGAGGCACACCACTGACAGGAATTGAGAAATTGGGCTCTTGTTCGACGACTTCATCACATCAGTATCATCAATATCTCAATATATGAATATCATCAATCATGTACAGACAAGTCCTAATGAAGTTAACGTTATTAACTTCAGATATGTCTCCGGCATTAATTAGGACATAATCCACATCATCTACGTCGCCGATGATATATGAAGCATCTTCCTCAACCTCCGCTGCAATAAATTTGCTCAGCACTTCTTCGTAATGATTCATTTGTTCCTTTTATAGAGGATTACCGTTTATACTGATAGCTATCTACTTAGTCCAAAAATTCCATACTTCTGTACAAGCGCAACACAATGCAAAACACAATATGAAAACTTCGTGTCACTATTACAATAGTAAATAAATACTAACTTTTCTCGAATCAAACGAAAATGTCTGCAATAAACAAAATCAGCGGTACACCATGAAATTATATGCATGCAACAAATAACAAAAGCAAATTTAACTCAGACCTAACTACAGATATTACATAAACTTACTGTGCACGTAACAGAAAAAACCGAAAAACAGAAAAAAAAAACCCAGATTTTACACAAGATCACATTATTATCACGGAAAGATAATTCTCCAATTTCATTACGATATCTTACATATTTACTGAAATATATGGTATAAAGTCTGACGGGAGATTGAAAATCTTTATATTAGGTATATGTGGGTTAGGGGAACTATTTACCCGATTTTCCCCAGTTTGGAGATAAGAGCACATTATTATCATGGAAAGATAATTCTTGATTTTCACTACGACATTTTATGGATTTATCAAAATATATGGTATTAAAGTCTAACGGGAGGTTGAAAATCTTTATAGTATCAGGAAGATATAATATTGAATTTCATTACGATATCATATGCATTTATCGATATATTCTAGTAAAGCTTTGGGGAATCAGCTACATTTAAGTTGTTTGGCCTGCCGGTCTGCTTAACCCCATAGTAATAATTGCAACACATAATTTGAAACTGCTGCAAAAATTAAATATACTCCATAAACAGTTCTAAAAAGAAAGAAAAATGCCTTAAGGAACTCCGGAGGCGAAACAAATATCCCTAGTGTAATATTGAAGTCGATGAAAACCAAAATAACACAGTACATCACAAAGTACGTTTAAAATCTTCATTAATTTATTAAAATTTTCATAATCAAAAGGGATCATTAATTTCCAGTATAGAGAAATTGTCACAATCGGCCCACCCAACATATTTGAGAAAGTGGAGGAAAGGCTTGGTCTCGATACGAACAAGCCTTTCAATTTAATAGTATTTAAGTGGATTTAAGCAATTATATATGAATTCACATATAAATATTCATTAATTAAAAATTCATTAATAAACGAATTCATTGGTTACTTTAATTAGTTGGCATTAGTTTTAAAAGTCTTGGCGAGTCATTTTTACATTCTCACAGCATGTTACCACAGAGTATATTGGTTTTTTGCACCACCTAAAACAAATCGAGTTAGTTATAGACATATGTATATATAAATGATCAGGATAAAATTACGAGTTGAAATTAGAGGGACTGTCCGTCCGTGCGAGCGTTAACTTGAGTAAAAGTAAAGATATTTTGATCAAACTTGGTACACGTGTTCGTTGTCGCCGTAAGACGGTTCGTAATGCAGATATAATTGGACATCTGCCACGCCCACAAAATGCCCTTAATCGGAAACCGATAAATTGCTATAACTAAGCAACAAACAAAGATATGAACGTGTTCTTTGGTATAGAAGTTCCTAGTAGGGAGGGCATTTGTTGGGAAACATTTTTGTTAAAGTAGGTATGGCTCCGCTCCACAGAGGCTTAATATACATATCCCAGAAACAGTTACAGCTATATCAATCAAACTTACGCCAAGCTTGTAAGTTTTTCCAGTAGCTCCTCATTTGTTAAGAAAATTAGTGAAATCGGATAATAACCACGCCATACGCATGTTATTTTGAAAACTACTTAAAGCGCGTTAACTCGCTAAACAAACACGTCACAAACATTAAATCTTACGACAAATCTGATATTGAAGGGCTGCAAAGGAATCCGTGTAAATTTTGGACTATGGTTGTGGTACCGCCCACTTTTAAGTGAAATCCCATATCTCAAGAACGCCTTAAACAGTTGCCTTTTTGGCTGCTATTTTATACTGAGGTATAATTTTTTCTATATATGGCATTTGCTATTAATTTTTCCTTGTTTCGTTTTTGAATTTCCAGTTCTAACCTTAAGCAATCACTAAATTACTGCAACTATAAGACCTCTCAACTGTACAAAATAATTCAGTAGACTTCTTATTTTGGTAAAAGGAGTGCTAAGAGATTTGCTTTTAATTCAACGTTATACTAGCTGCAAACTAGTTTTAAATTTGAGCTGTAGCAGGAACATGTTCTTTGTTCATCTGAACGAGTTTTTTGCTAATGCAGTGAAGTTTTTATAGAAATGTAAAGAAAAACATTGTTCTTTTCTGTGTACTGCAACTTTTTTTTATATTTTGACACTCGTATTAAAAACGTATATATAAGATTAGATATAGAAGGATAATAAATTTTATAAAAGGGTAAAATTACATATCTATATATATAAATATACATGTACATATATTTTTCAGTGCTGATGGTCATTATGAAATCACCCTTTTGACAAAAGCAACTGTCCATAGCAGTGGGCTTGTTATGTGGCAACCGCCTGTGGTCTATAAATCATCGTGTTCAATCGATGTTGCATATTTTCCATATGATGTTCAGACATGCATCCTAAAAATAGGAAGTTGGACTTATGATGGTTTTAAGGTGCTCTTATACTTTTAAAGCATACTATATTTATACATAATCATAATAAAAACATAATGATGGGGTAGCTCAATAAACACACTTTGAAGAATACATAAAGTTTGCTAACTGTTATGAGATTTTTGCAAAAATATGGTACAACAAACAAAACATTATTAAATGTATTCAATTCTAAAATATAATGTCAAATGTGGAAAAATTTTCAAACTTTTTGACAAGTGTAAGGAAGAAGCTTATAATAAAAACTCCAAAGAAAAATTCATAAACCAAAAAATATAACTTTAGTTTTAACGGAAATTGATACCAAAGAATTGATTTTAAGTCATTTTGTAAAAATCAGTTTAGTGATATCCTCAATAGAAGGCTAAAATTAAGTCTATGTCTATGCTGATACCAATGTCAAAACAGTGTCAATGATTTGTAGAATCTGGAACAAATATAGAGTATATTTATCTATTAAACATGAAATTGATTGAACATTTCTTAGGAAGAAGCCCGTATTAGGAAGAAGAATTTCTTACCTAATATAAGATATAGCATATCTTTAAATAAGGTTAAATTTACTAAAATTTTAAATTTCTTTAAATATATTAGAACCAATCATAATGAACCAACATGCAACTTCTCCAGTTTGAATGATATCAAGGATATCTTCCGCTTATGTTTTTAAGGCACTTACTGCAAAAATAACTTCTTTTTCCCCTATTTTTTCAGTAAACTCGATAGTTATGTGGAAATATAACTCGTCAGTTTTAATTTTAGTTCACACATGTGGTGTTTTTTGTGAATTTAAAGCCAAATTATGATACTATTGAAGGAACTACGAAATATGTTTTTGACTGAGACTCAGATACAAAATTAGGTTCTTTCTAATGAACTCGAAAATTTTTCACTATTAAAGGAGACTTAGCCATAGAAATATTAACAACAATTAGTTAGTCCTCCACAGTCTATCAGAAGGCTATATTTATGGCATTTGTCGGCAATCCTAAATACAAATATTCTCCATAGATTCGGATTCCTAAAATATTTAAAAGTTTTAGACGCCCTTTTTCATAACTGAGGAAGTCATCTAAAAGAACGGACAATCCCTTACCTTTTTCTGCGAAGCATTTTTTGGCCTGCTCTAACAAAGAAGCCCAATAAACACCCTCTCTAATATTAGCAGCATACAATTTTCTAATAATAAAAAAGGACTTATCAGTTGAAAAATACAATCGTGAAAAAAAAAATCGAAAGATAAAAGAATAAGTTTAAATGAGGAAATAATACTAATACACACATAAGCAAAAATGTCAACCAGATGTATAGCGAACAGTTTGAGAATCGCATAAACTTAAAAACAACGCACACAGCTCTGACAAGTACCACAATTAAAAGCACTAAGTAAAAAACAAAAGCAAATGTGAAAACGTGCAGTTACCAAAAAGGAATCGATACACAGCACCAATGTAATGGGTAATGAACCGGAAATTTATTGAATATAAAATTTAAATTTTTATACTCTCTCAACATGTTGCTACAGAGTATATTAGTTTTGTTCACCAAACGGTTGTTTGTAACACCTAGAACTAATCGAGTTAGATATAGACATATGTATATATAAATGATCAGGATGAAAAGACGAGTTGAAATCCGAGCGACTGTCTGTCCGTCCGTCCGTGCAAGCGATAACTTGAGTAAAAATTAAGATATTTTGATGAAACTTCATACACGTGTTTTCTGTCACCGTAAGACGACTCGTATTGCAGATGGGCGCGATTGGACATCTGCCACGCCCACAAAACGTAATTCATCAGATAAACAGATAAAGTGCTATAACTACGCAGTAAATTAAGATATAAATGTGTTATTTGCTAAAGAGAATCCTAGTAGGGCGCGGCATTTATGGCCAAAAATCTTTTAAAAAGTGGAAATGGCCCCGCCCCCCACGAGATTAATATATATCTCGGAAACCGTTAAAGCTATATCAATCAAACTTGCTCCAACTAAGTTCTTCTAGGATCTCCTCATATTCTGAGAAAATTAATGAATCGGATATAACCACGCCCACCTCCCATACAAAAGTTATGTTGAAAACTACTAAAAGTGCGTTAACTCACTGAAAAACAAGTCAGAAATATTAAATCTTGCAGCAAATATTACACGGAAGGGTTGCATAGAAATCTGTGTAAAGTTTCTTTGATGGATGTCGCAGCACCAAACCGCCGCCTTTAGGAGGTATCCCATATCTCAAGAACCCCTTAGCCGATTTCAACAAAATTTGGTGTGTGATATTATATTCGCATTCTTATGTCACGCTGTGAAAATAGACGAAAGCGCATAAAAATCACGCCTACTTCTCATATAACACAATTTTGAGTTTCACCTGATCCTTTCATTTTAAAGTAGCAATTAAGATATGAAAATCAAACTTCGTACAAATAGTGCTTACAAGATATCCCATCTCATACGTAAAAATAGTTTAAATCGAATTATAACTTTTGAAGCCACCAGATACCCAACATAAGGACCTCAGTACCCGCTAAAATGCCCGATATAAGAATTACAGACTTTTCAACTGACTTGTTTATGTTGGTCAATATGTGTGATATTTTAACCTAAATAACTAGATATGTTTTCTTAAACATAATGTGATTTCGCGCTAAATATGAAAGAAATAATATAATTATTTCCTTTTCTCTGGTTTGCTTTTTCCTCATGTATCTAATATATCCATTGTATCTAATATATTCAATTGGTTGGGTTTATTTCGCATATATCACGTTTGAGTTAATTTGGTAGATTTTAATATAAATGTCTCTGACACGAAGCAAAATATAGCAATGAAGGTACATAGGTCTATGACCTGTAATATAAGTTAATAAGATACCAAATATGATTGCAATCCATTGACGTCGAATAATGAGTGTTGAGTTCTTCCGCAACATTTTTTAATATAAAATTATGCCCGCACCTGAAAGCATTTGCCCGCCTCTGATCCGTGCACATTGCGAGAGTATAAAATGTTACATCCGAACTTAGGCCTTTCTTACTTGTTAAATATTATAATTGATAAGTTTTCACTTTAATTCCACTGATTTAGGATTTATATTAAGTGAGCACAATACTGAAAAAATAAATTAAAACAGAGGTGACTCTGAGACTTCACAATTTCTGTTTACTAATCAATCTTTCGCGGTTTGGTGCCAAGATTAATGAAGTCAATTTATATTCAAACCTCTCGTTATAAACCTCTTAAAGTAATGTAAAACTATTATAAGCTTATTATAACGTGTTCCTTTACGAAAAGTTTATTAAATGGTTCACGAGTTTCCCTGTTCCACGCGTCTTAATAAAATTTCTGCCATAGCGCCCTCAAAATGATTCCAGGCTCAGTATGTTAAATCTTGTATTCGTACGACCTGATATTTGAGATATACCTTGTTTACTAATATTATTGCATTCTTATTGATAATGAACGTCTGTATTTTAAAGATTTTGTTAATGCATTGAAGCAAATTAGTATCAACATTTTGCGTATACTAATATTGCATTAACATTGATCCATTTAGGGGTTAATTTTTTTCACAATTTATTCATCGTAATTTCTATTGATATCTTTCCATTGACTAGTGCAATTACGATATTCCATTCATACATGTTTATTACTATTTATTAGCTTAATATTATTAATTTTGTTCAATTAGTCTGTCATATTTAATGACTAGGAAGGAAGATATAATAAGCGACACTTTTTACTTGACATTGTACGAGACATAATTTGTCATGCCCAAACAGGTTTAAAGCCCTAACGTTTAGTTATTTACCGCCTCGATATTACTTACAAACTGAAGGTAATAAGAGCTTTATTTACATTTCCGTATGGAGGGAATAAAGATTGAACTAATTTAAACTATTTATTATTCTTAAAGGACGATGTTTGAAAATTAAAAGTTGACGGTAAAAAAATAAAGGAAGAGTTAAGTTCGGTATAAACGGACATTTTATTACATCAAATCGCAGAGCTCGACGGTGGCGAAAATTTTTCTGATCTAAGTAAAACTTTATACTAAAAAGTGTTGGATATGAAGTAAATTTTCATTATTCAAGAAAATTGTGAATCGATTATAATCAATCAAAAATGCGGAAATATAACATGTTGACCGATTTCAACAACTTTTAGGACGTTATTAACAGGAATCTCATTAATTAATCTTAATTTTATAGAGATATCTCACAGACTGGGCGATATTGTTGGTAAGAACCTGAAGAGTTACAGCCCAATTTCGACCAGATTTAGATGCGACACCTGGAATGCACTATTAAGACATTTTAATTTTTAGTCAAGCTATGGATTGCACAATGGAATTCGACTCACTCGTCATCCTGATCATTTCGATATATGTAACTCTATATCTATCTCGATCAGTTTTAGGCATTGCAAACAACCACCACAACCACCAAGGTGAACAAAACTGTTAAACTCTTCCAACATATTGAGATAGTATAAATAGGATACAGGAAATTTCAGTTACAATTTTCGTTCTGTGCAAATGCTCGCCATCCATATTGTACTTTTCCTTGTTTGTTGTTTTTTCTTTTTTCAGTTTTGTTTGTACTGCAAGATTCCTTTCTTTAAAATGTAAGTAAGCTTGGTGAAACTATAAGTTGGAAATGTGAAATATTTTAGTGGTGACTGAGTGGTGGAAAATGCAGCGTTTTTCCATTTATTTCATTCCATGGAACTATGCCATGATTTATATAAACATTCAAATAAAAAAATCATACGAATTATTCGTTATTTGCTGTTTGCTGTTTGCTGTTTTACCACTACTCCAATGGTATTTGATGTTGATTAGTGTCATATGTTATGCTTTGATGCGAGCGCCTAAATTTGAAATTTTCGACATCACTGGATGTATTCTGATTAAAGGAAAGCCGAGTTTGTTTGCGATATTCCAATAAAGTAATAAATGCTATCCGAACTTGTTTATATTAAAACTTTGTGTAATTACAATGAACATAATTTACAAATTATTTGAAACATAATATACAATACAATTTTATAATTAAAATATATATAGACAATTTTGAATTAAGACAGAATAGAAACCGCGAATGTTTGGCCCTCAGTTTTTGTTTTGCCTTTTGCAATAGCGTAATAGGAGAGAAAATTTTAACAATGTTTTTTCAGTAACGATTATGGAAAAGCAAAAGAGACATTAAATTTAATGTTAAAAAAAAAATAAAAAATTAAAATACAGTTCCAACATTTAGGAGAAAACGAAAAGGAAGAATCCATTTAGAATGTGTTGGAATTATTTATGATATATTATAAATAACTGTCATAATATAGTTGTCACTGTCGTTTTAAAAATGTTAGGAATCAAAACATATTTTCAAACCAATTCAAACATTGCCTTTCAAAGGACCTAATTTGATTCAAATATAGTCAACGAAAAATGTGTTAACACCACTACCTTGAACGCCGCTACGAGTTGTGCAAACTTTCTTCTTTTAAATTTTGTCAAATAAATTTAATTAAGTTATATTAGTTAAATTAAGTGCATTAAGTTTTAAAGTCGGTTTTGATAAAAATTATTGCACTTACGAAGTTGGATTAGATTTTAGACAAATATTATTGGTAATGTTGATCAGCACGTTCATACACACAAAATTACGAATGAAGTCCGAACCAAGCTAAATCCTCTCACAAATCATACGAATGAACGGAATGTTAAAATATGTGAGATGTCTGTTTGAATAAATGATAATAATATTAGTTAATGATTGCTTTACTCGAATTACAAACCGATTACGATTCCCTTCCATTTTCATATTAACTTTCTTAATAATAAATAAATTCATTTTTCAAAAGATGTCTGGTTAGATATTTAGTGCGGTTGGAAACTGTACGAAATCGGAAGATATAACCACCCTCACCTCTATATACAGATTATGTTATACTACATACAAAAAATACGTTAACTTGCCAAAGAAACACCACAAAGTTTAATTTTTGCAGTAAAGATAACACAATAAGGGTACATGTGATATGGTATAAAAAATGGACAATGAGCGTTGCACCGGCTATTTCTAGGTGAAGTTCCATCTCTCAATAACCGCTTTAACAATTTCAAGAAAATTTGGTGTATAACATTGAGCTGACATCTTTTTGTTACAGTTGGAAGATGGGCGAATTTGGAATAAAATCGCGCCTACAATGAATCACTCAATTCTAAATTCGATTAGATTCTTTCACTTTACGTTATATAAATCAGCCACCAATAAAGATATCGGAGTAAAATTTTGCAAAAGTAATACATCCCAAGTGAGCATCTTTCATCTGAAAATGGTCGAAATCCTCTTTTGAATAGCCAGGGTACCGGATACGAGCACCAACGGCTAACTTTTTAACAATAAATTTGGTCACTCTTTGAGATATCTTAAAGCAATTCAGAAGAGCTTTTTTCCGGACAATAGTGTTCTCTGGTGCCAAAAACGAAATCAATGGTTCAATATTTCCTCGAGCCCCTTATATTTTGGCATAACAGAATGAACGTTTAATCTTAGATTGAAAATAGTTTTGTGGTAAAAATGTAATTGTAATGTAAATGTAAAATGTAATTTGTCTTCGAACTACCCCAAGCGCCCTTTCGACATATAATAACTTCCGTTACTTGAGTGGACTCTATGCCGAAAATATTGGACAATGTGT
Source organism: Bactrocera minax (assembly GCA_021498325.1). Classification (NCBI taxonomy): domain Eukaryota; kingdom Metazoa; phylum Arthropoda; class Insecta; order Diptera; family Tephritidae; genus Bactrocera; species Bactrocera minax. The sequence goes on along the minus strand of JAKEEE010000156.1, from coordinate 85,364 downwards.
AAGAAATCTTAAAAATACGTAAAAGCATTTTCTCAAGTGTGTTCAATGTCAAAGTAAGTGTTATTAGCCAATACCTCTCCCTAGCCCGAATATACCCATTCTATTGGTGTCCGACTTTCGGATGGCTCTATACCTTTTGTTTAGGTCAGTGTGTTAAATATTTATACACATTAAGTGAATGGATTTTCTTGACCTTACTGTTATTTAGCGCCGAATATGAATAAATTCAGTATAGATCTCTATATACCCATAATCTAAAGAATTCCGCCTACCTGGTTGACATCTCTCCCTTACGTACCCAATATAAAATATCATACAATAGTATGAAATAATGATATCGACATATAGTATACCTATACATAGAACTAATATGCTGAATATGCTGATTTTTGTTAGTTAGGTTGATTCTAATATATATATCTCGGACATAACGCAAATATAGTTATGAAACTAAATGGGTGTATGTAGTTGCGCATTAAAATGGTCAAAATCGATTTGTAATATTTAAAGCCCCATACCTCGAATATGAGGACCTCAGTTCCTGTGGATGACGTTATATCGAAAATATCGGACAATCTGCGAGAGATCTTGATGAAATGATACTGGCAAGTGTACATCTTTTCCTGATAATATTGTGGAGTAGTGCTAAAAATCACCTAGCCCCTTAGTATATATATCTTAACAAAATTAAGAGAACTTTTTGTCTTTTATATTCTGTACTCTCACACTGAAAATTGGTAAATTACCCTTATATACTAGTTATAAAGATTTTCGTTATTCTATTCGACTTAATGCCGCATATTTCGGTAGATATGTTGGGCTTGATAAGATTCGGAGAACATGTTTTCCATACGTACTTTTGTTTAATGCCAAAACTAAATCAAGTTTATCAAATCAATCCGAGCCTTCCCGCTTACCTCAATATGCTCAGTACACCTATTTTCGACTTTCCGGCCGATTTGATACCGTATATGTCCGTATTGAGAAATTTTAATAATGGGTAGTGGGTAGCAAAAATTAGTGAGATCTGTCTTCTGACAGCAGTAATATGATGAATATAGTGATTTGCGAAAGTTATGTTGATTTAAATTTATATATACGACATATAGGTGTGTTCGGAAAACAACGGGATTGTTCTTCGACTGTGCTCTTCGACTTTAATGGCATAGTGCATCATGAATTGTTACCTCTAGGTCAAACGATCAATAAGGACTACTAGCTACAAGTTCAACGCCGTTTGCGTGAATCAATCCGAAAAAACCGCCCCGATTTGTTGAAAAATAACTTATGGCATTTGCACCATGGTAATGCATACTGTTCACACTTCGTTGCTTGTTCATCAAGTCTTGGTCAAAAACAATACTGTCACGATGTCCAAGCCTCCATATTCGCTAGACATGGCTCCGTGTGACTTTTCCCTATTTCCATAAAGATGCATCACTGAAAGAACTACAGGCTATCAAAAAATCGACCAATCTAAGCAATGGTGCCTGCGCGATTCCTTGGCCCCATGATGTACCCATAGTCAGAGGCTAAGTGAGCACTGGAACCCTCAAATCTAAGATCGGATTTGTAGATCAATTTGAGGTTAGGGCGAGGGCAAGGAACTCCTCCCTCACTGTAATAAAAGTGTTACAAGTAAAGTAAACTCTCTGATTCCCGACCCGAAACCACTTTACACAGGTGACAACGTCTCCACCAAGTCAATCAATTAAGAGTCAATTAGAATTACATTTAATGAAATTGCCAATATGTATAACACAAAACTAAGCACTTGGTATTCTTAACATATTCATAACGTTGATTTTCGATGTTAGCTGCTGACAAAATGCGGACAATATTACATGCCTTTTCGTCAGCATTGCACTGATAGTAAATATTATTTAGACTATATCTGATCAATGTTAAACTCTCAATATTGGTTGGATCTACACTTTTTGCTTTCTTGAAATAAACTGCAGAAATTAATAATTAGCATTCAGTAGTGGCAATTTCACCCTTTCAAAATATTACCAAAAAAAAAAAACTCTGAGTTTGTTGAAGTCTGTTCCATCCTAACAATATTGTTTGCAATGGTTTTGGCGATGGGTCCAAGTCCACAATAACTTTTGCAACTGCATAACAAAATCAAATGCTTTAATTTCTTGCCATACAATATGGACTCAAAATAGTCGACAGAACAGAACAGAACAGAGCAGAATTCAACAGAAAGAATTCTTTTTTTTAATCCTCCTACCTGCTTGCCTGTTTCGAAAGAAATATGCCAACCGAGACAAATGCAGTAATATTTGAGTTGCCCGTTGCAGAGTGCAGAGAAATAAAATAAAATTACGGTAACAATATCATTAAAAAAATTAACGAAGTATTATTAAAAAATAATTATATAAATTAGTGTACTACTACTGTAGTCGAAACCCATAGTATGTTTTAAATTCTTTTAAATATAGGCCAATTGGACCACGGTTTTAGCTTAGCTTTCACCTTTCTAGCATTATTCCTTTTGCCCTATTGCCAACATATAACATGAAATGGGGAAATTTAAAGTGCACTTTAACTTGGCTAACATTGTAAGATTTGGCCTACGCTCGCCATTTCGATTTCCAAAGTTGTATCTTGTTTTCTCCATAAAGTTTTTAGAAATCGGCGACAACATATCACACATGCCTATTAACTATAGAGTGATTGAATGTTATAACCTTTACAGTCGAACACATTATTAAAAGTTCTGTTTTCAAAAACAAAAACTTCATATGATAGAGTAAATGGCCTAAGAAGGCCACCACTGCAAGATTAGAATCGTCAAATACTATTACATTTCCACATGGTTCTTCAAAATGGTTTTTACTGGTATGTGCACTATAAGCTTATATATAATATCTGCAGTAAGGCTAGAATTAAAATTGTGTTGGCTATTTGTTGTATGCATAAATTTTCATTGTGTACTGTTGACTTTGCTTCTTTCAGGCATTTTTGTTTGATTGGAGAAAATTAAGGATTTATTTATTATTGTAACAGTGACACGAAGTATTCATATTGCGTTTTGTTTTGTGTTGTGCCTGTACAGAAGTGTGGCATTTTTAGACGAAGTAGATAGTGCTCTCTTAGCTATCAGAAGAAGCGTTAATCTTCAATCAAGTGAAGAAGTGCTGCCATGACGAAGTGCAGAATTTGTTTCAGCGTAGGATGAGGAATTCAATTGATGTGGATTTTCTTATTGATGACGGGGAGGTAACTGATGTTGATAATGAGCTTGATGTTGAAGAATTACCTGAACATAAAGATATTGATGAAGCTGTATATAATGAAGTCGTTAAACAAGAGTCCAATGACTCAATTCCTTTCAGTGGTGTGCGCCGATTACTAGTCAAACAGTGAATTGCGATAACTATTTCACATCACTCGTGCACATTCAGTGTTTACAACTAGGTAACTGTCCCAAAGCAATTAATTAGTGGCAATAACTCATCATCTGCCTTAATCAACTGATTTTTCTCCAGCAATGTAATTATACCACAAAATTCCAAACTAAGTTCCAAGTTTCAAACAAACGTGTTTAATTGAGGCCCAACATGTGGCCACGTTAATAAAACTCCCTATGTAATATTATAAACATAGTGAAAAATTAAATTGAAAAAGACGAAGTTAAATGAGTAAAGAAGATTTAAATTCGCTTGTAACCGAACAGTTTACACTCTAGTAATTTGCAAGGATCAAAGGCCAGCAAATAATTTCAGGTGTTGGTAAAACTTTATACTTGCATAAGAATTCAACATTTAAAGTGGTAAAGTATTTCTTAAATGACTTGCAGATACGACAGCTTTATGCTCATTTGTTTTGGCCCATGTAGTTCCGTTTATTCTTATTGGTGCAGCTTGTTTTATTTTGTTACTCATATTTCTTGCAGCTTCCCGGAGTAAATAGTCGATAGATTTATCTATTGTGAGTTTAGACAGATGGGTGTTGAAGGAATATTTTTTAAAATGCTTAATTTTTGTTCCTATTTTCACAGCTCATTTATTAAGCTCGGTTTTGAGAGTTTGCCACCATATCCTTCGAAGTTTGCACTTTTTGTGAATAACTTCTCTGACATATTTTGGATTTTTGTTTATACGTAGATTCATGCGAATATTTCGAGTACTCCGCCATGCAGCATTTTGAATTATTTTTATGACAGATTCAACTTCATGATCCAAAGCAACACCTGTCGATATGCGCTTAAAGTTGGAATTGACTGTCAGTATAGTTTGAGAATTGTTCCAATCTGTATGTTTATTCGAAAACCTAAGCGTATCGGCAGCATTTATTGACTTTTGATACAGTTTTGGAAGCACCAGTGAATGGTTCTCGGCCTTTGGTTGTAATTAAACGAGATCCTCATTGAGTGTGTTTTGCATAAAATTCGCCACCCATGATGAACACTTCGCCATATTTTTTAATAGATCCACATAAGATTCAGTTTTTATATTATGCCTATGCGGACTATGTAGAACTATTTGGTGCAATGACTGATTGCGCATTTTAACTAAAATTGTTCTAGCTTGATTTCGTCAGTCTTAATCTGAGCTTCTTCGCAGTGTTGAATATAACTTTGAATTAAAATAGTGTGGAGCGTGGCATAATTCATAATTTTTATACTCTCGCAACATGTTGCAACATAGTATATTAGTTTTGTTCACCTAACGGTTGTCCGTCCGACCGTCCGTCCGTGCAAGCGATAACTTGAGTAAAAATTGAGATATCTCAATCAAACTTGGTACACGTATTCTTTATCGCCGTAAGACGGTTGGTATTGCAGACGAGCGTAATCCGACATCTGCCACGCCCACAGAATGACATTAATTGAAAACAGATAAAGTGCTATAACTAAGCAACAAATAAAGATAGAAACGTGTCATTTGGTACGGAGGATCCTAGTTGTGCGCAGCATCTGTGAGTATAATATTTTGCAAATGACTATGGCTCCGCCCCCCAATAAGTTTAATGTACATATCTCACAAACCGTTAAAACTATATCACTCAAACTTGCTCAAAACAAGTTTTAGTGAAATGTCCTAATATACTGGAAAAATAAGTAAAATCCGATAATTACCACGCCCACCCACCAGGTTATGTTGAAAACTACTTAAAGTGCCTTAACACGTCACAAACATTAAATCTTACGGCCAATATGATATTGAAGGGCTGCATAGGAATCCGTGTAAATTTTGGTGATGGGTGTGGCACCGTCCCCTTTTAGGTGCAATTCCATATCTCAAGAGGGACTTAACCGATTTGAACAAAATTTGGCACGCAACATTATATTTAGATTCTTATGTCACATTGTGAAAATGGAAGAAATTCGGTGAAAACCACGCCTACTTCTCATATAACAAAATGTTAAGTTTCATCTGATTCTTTCACTTTAAAGTAGATAAATCGAGCAGCAATTAAGACATGAAAATCAAACTATCTAAAAACATTGCTTTAAGGATACGCCCTCTGAAGTGTAAAAATAAAGGAAATCGGAAAATAGCTTTTCAAGCCACCAGATAACCAATGTTAGGACCTCTGTGCCTCTATCTGACTTTTTATCGAAAATATCGGGAAATCTGTAAGATATTGTTAGGAAATTGGAGGATTATCTTCCTATGATAATAATGTTACCTGATGTCAGAAATGGGAAAATTTGGGTATATACTTCCCCTCGCCCCCATATACCTAATATACAAATTTTCAACTTCCTGTAGACTTTATACCATATATAACGGTAAATATGTAAGATGTCGTATTGAAATTGGAGGTTACCTTTCCATAATAATAGTGTGCTCTTGTGTCAAAAATGCGGAAATCGGGTAAAAACTTTCCACAGCCCCCATTTACCTATTATAAGGATTTTCAACCTTCCTGTAGACTTTATACCACATACAACGGTCAATATATGAGCTATATCTTTTAAATTTAGAGAGCGTCTCTTTCTGATAACAGTGTGTCCATGTGCTTAAAATGGATAAAATCGTGTAAGCAGTTCCCCTAACCCCAATGTACCTGAAAACGTGTGAACTCGATTTACAAATTATCCCAGCTCCCATATACTACATGTAATGATTTTCGCTTTCTAGCAGACTTATGCCGAATATGTCGGACACAGGAATATTTTGTGTCGAAGTGATTTGCGTGGATTTTTTGAATCATAAATTTTTTTTAATTGCAAACAATTTTTGTTATATTAGTAAATGTATAGGAGTTTTCATTAAGAAGACGAGGTAACTGATATTTTTGAATTTTTATTGCATATCGTATGGAACACTTTTATACTGTTTTTATTATTTTCATACTCCCGTAAATTGTAACACAGAGTATAATAGTTTTGTTCACCCAACCTAATATAGAGTTATGTAATCCAATTGATCGGGATGACGAAACAAGTTGAATTCCGTATGTCTATCTATTCATCCGTCCGTCCGCTTCTCCGTGTAAGCGATAAGATAGATATCTCGATTAAAGTTGTTAAACGTATACCCTGCACAGTAAGGAGGTTTGTATTGCAGATGGGCGAAATTGTGCATTTAAAACGAGCAAAATTCTATTAAGCAAAAACTTTTAAAGTGCGTTAACTAACCCACAGTTTTAGATACAGTAGTGAAATTTGGTTTACAGGACCACAGTAGGAAAGGTATCTGTGACTCGTAGTCCATGGTCCGTAATTGAAAAGAGGGGTTGGCCCCGTCGCCTAGCAGATTTTATTTACATATCTCACAAACTATTAAAGCTATAACAACCAAACTTATTGCAAGGAGTGAAAAGGAGTGAAATCGGACTGTAACCACGCCCATTTCTTACACGAAGGTTACATTGAAAATTACTAAAGGCTCGTTAACTCGTTAAATAAAATCATTTGGAGCAGTGAATTTCACGGTAAAGAAGGCAGTGAAAGGTTTCATGTGAATTCGTATAAAAATGGACAAAGAGCATGACACATATCATTCCGTTTTTAGGTGTAAAAGAATATCTTAACAACTACTGTACCAATTTAATTTTGGCGTATGAAATTGTCTCGATATCTTTATGTTGCAATTTTAAAATATATGAAATTGGACTTAAACTACGCCTACTTCCCATATAACGCAATTTTAAATTCCATTAGATTCTTTTATTTTACAATATATATATCACCCACCAATTAAGATCTCGAAATAAAAATTTGAGCAAATAATGTATTCATTTTCATTTCATGTTCCATACTAAAAATTTTATAATTGCTTTTCCCACCCCCAGATACGGAATATGAGGACCACAATGCATTTGGCTGATGTTTTACCGGTAATATCGGCCCCAGAATAACTCTTCAATGAAATCCACACGATATTGTGCTCTCCTGTCAAAAATTAATAAAATCGAGTGTTTACTTCGGATAACCCCCATATACCTAACATAAGAATTTTCAAATATTCGGTTAGTTTTATACCATTTATGTCGGATATCTCAGCAAATGTAAAACAACGTATTATATTGAACATACTATATTGGTCCATGAATTACTCTTGCCCCATAGAGCGTAAACGTTTTCTCAAGTATAGTTTAGTTTAATACTCAAAGAGATGTTCGGTTGAACCCGAACTTAGCCTTTCCTTACTTGTTTTGACCTTGTTTTAACTATTGCAAATATTTCTGTCAAAGCCTTTTCAAGGATTTCGAAATCAGATATTAGTCTTATTAAACATTTTTAAAATAATTAAAAAAAAGTAAATAATTAGTATGCAAAATGTATATAATAAGAAATACATATTAACTACCTAGTTATATTCAATATATATTGTGTAGTAAATAACTTCCCGTTTTTTATGAAGGTTGACCTACGTCATATGGATGAACAACAAGGCAATAACATTGTGGATGTTGGAGTAGATCTGTCTGAGTTCTATATGTCCGTGGAGTGGGATATTCTTGAAGTTCCTGCAGTCAGGTAAGCTAACGTTTAACAATATGTTCCGAACTACTACAGTACATAAATTACAGAACAATTTCAAAAGCTCTTCAGCGATTCCAACTGCTTCTTTTACACTTGCCTAAATCAAGAGTTTATGGCAGAGATAAACACCAAAAGTCAGTATAATATATCGAGTTCAGGTTTATAATACAAGTAAATTTCCAATGACACAAGTAAGAAAGGGCAAAGTTCGGATGGGACCAAACATATTATATTCTCAAAATTTGCACGGATCAAAGGTGGGGAAATATTTTCAGCAAATATTAAAAATCTTGCAAATGAATTCGATATTCGTTATTCATCGAAACCATGCATGTATTACAATCACATTTAATATGATATTAACTTATACTCAAGGTCATATACTCACTTAAATCCATTACCACATTTTGCTTCATGTCCGCCATATATATATTTTAACTAAAACAAATCACTAGTTCATCAAATTAGCGCTGTTGGAAGGTACATACCAATTGCCATAATTTTTAGTATCTATTTCAAGTATCGACATAAACTAAACCAAAAGGAAGAAATATAGTATATTGAGTATATGACGAAAAATTCGAACGGAAGTCTTTATATTAGGGGTATGGAGTTTAGACCAAAGTCCGGACAGATTCCATTCATATTTAGTGCTAAACTACGCTGTGATTAAGAAAACATGTCCACTTAATTCCATCAAAAGTATTAAGGTTTATTACATTTACTTTTGGCATTGTACTAAAGTATGCTCGAGAACATATCATATTTCCACTCCCACAATGGCGGGAATATTCGACATAGAGTCCACTAGAATAACGATAATCATTATTTTTATGTAGTATATGGGTAAATTTAGTTAACTATATTGTACATATTGTCCAATATATATCGTATAAAATCAACCGGATGATAGAAAATCCTAATATTTGGTATATAGGGGATAAAAGAACTATTGAACTGATTTTTCCCTTTTTTAACACATCAAATTCATTAATGCAACTCACAGATAGATCGATATTTTCTGTAAAAAGTCTGCATAGGCACTGACATCCGCATACTGGGTATCTGGGGATTAAAAAGTTACAGTTCGATTTCCACCATTTCTAGACGGGAGATGGCAAACCGAATATTTGCGCTCTGGTGCTTAATTTATTTAACGCAAAGTGGAAATCGGATAATATTTAAAATTATGTTATATGGGCAGTAGGCGTGGTTGTGGTCGGATTTCGAATATTTTCGCAATGTGATATAAAGATATCAGGGTAATGTTTTACACTAAAAATGGTTGAAATTGGTCTAGTCGTTTCTAAGAAAAAGGATTTCACCTATGAGTGATAGTGACACACCCATTGTTCAATTTTTGCAACGCTTCCGATGCAACCCGCCCGTGCCATCTTTACTGTAAACATTAATATTTCTGATATTTTTCTTCAATGAGTTAAAGCGCCTTTAGTCATTTGCAACGTAACCACCATAACGCGGTGGACGCGCTTTGACCCTTTACCCCGTATGAAGAGGTGCTGGAAAGATTTGTTCACAGAAGGCTTGGATTTGACGTTTTTAAAATATGTATGTTAAGCCGGGGCAGGATCATACCAACTTTTTTTTAACTTTAAACTATATAAGCTCCTCCTTACTATGATGAGCTATACCAAATTACAGTTTTGTATTTTAATTTGACCTTGTTAGAATTGTTTATAGTTTTGTGGTCGTTTCACAAAAACAACAACTAAGGCAATCAAATTTTGTTTTCTGGCATTTCTTAATACAGTGTGGGTAAAATCAGATAATAACTACTTTTGGGAGAAACATAATAGCTCAGCAACCGATCGCCTAGTTTGAACTAAATTTAATATATAGCATTATTTGGACATTTAAACATTACATTTTACATAATTTAAATCGAATCAGACCTTCTTCCAACATAAAAAAATATTAAATTCCATTAGATTCTTCCATTTCACATTCTTTTCACTTTTGAATCACTTAAAACTTAATATATAAAATAAGCAACAATAAAGATATCGAAATAAAACTGTGTAAAAACAATGCATTCAGGGTGGAGTACATCTCACTTCGAATTGGTCGAAATCGGAATAAAACTTTCAGGGCTTTTTTTAATAATAATGTGGCGTGGTATAAAAATTAAAAAAAACCGATTCGGTACTTTCCTTGTCCACAGGGTATCTAGTTCAATGATTTTCGAACCTCCGGATGACTATATAACGTATATATCGGGTATGATATATGGTAACCATATAATGTATGGTAACTAAATTATAGAAAAGTGTTTTCTTAAATATGTGTTGTTTAGTACCGAAAATGGGCGAAATGTGTCCAGAAATTATCAGGCTCCATTTAGTGGTAATAATTTTCATCAATCTAGTTATCTACATGCCGAACATATGGCCAACCTGTGAGTTATCTTGATAAAATGGGTGTAAATATACTCTGGAACGTACTTCATTTAATGCCAAAAGTAAATTAAGTCGGTGCTGAACTTCCCTGTACCCTATATACCCAATATAGTGATTTCCGACTTTCTGGTTGACTTAATACTATATGTTAACCAAATTATTAACAAAATGTTTGCTGTAGGCTTACTTACTTACCTTACCTTACTTACTTTAGATATTATATACTTTATAGATTTAATTCTCAGAAGTATAAAAAATTGAAAAACATAAAGCTTTTACTGGTTTCGAGAGTGTGACCTTCTAGATTGTATGCCCTTACATTGAATAATTGGGGGTTAGGTAAATGTATGGACTTTTTTTATCCAGGGCAATACCTTCACCTAATTTTTTTAGGATACCTTGCATACTGGCCCATGTAGGGTATAAAGTAAATGAGAGTAACGAAAATCATTTTAATTTGTATATATGGCTCAGGAAAAGTTCTGAATGGTTTTTTTTTCCATATTAAGTACCACACCACATCCTTTCCTGCAAATATTTGAGGACCAGCTAGTCCAATTGGTCGATGTTTGGAAGTACTTAACCACATATTATGCTAGACTGGAGAGCGTCAAAAGTTGAACATCGCCTTTTTCGTGATTGTTCGCTTATTTGATTCGCTTCTGACAAAATAAAGCCATACGAACGGTGTTCAGAAAATAACGGGAATCTTCTTCGAATAACAGGAATATTGGAAAAAAAAGTTTACAACTTAGGTAATACAAATATAATTTTATTTATTTTTAAAATAGTTGTTTAACTAATTTATTGTGCGTCGTAGTGAAAGCCGGCTAAAAGTGAAGAGCACGGCAGCGTGAGAAGTGTAGGTGTGTTTTCTATTCAAAGGTTGGCAGCTTAGCCTATTACACCTGCACTTCTTGATTCTATTGTATAAAATATGTTGGTTTATCATGATTAAGACGAGCTTATGTAGAAGAACGAATTTTTAAAACTTTTACTGGAATGTTGCATTTTGTGTCAATCAATAGACTACCCATGAGGTCGACCACACCAGTCACCCAACAACGTGGGTTACTGTACGCCTGTCATCTGTCGCCATCTTTTAAAAGAGACAAAGAAATTTCGAATTCAAAAGCATATCCATTTAATTTACACTCGTTTCTTATGTAATCATTTTTCATTAGCAGCTTTAAATTTTTAATCCAATTTGAGTGAATATTTTTAAAAAATATATTTTATATATTTGTGAGCAAATAAGTTTTTCTATAATGTCCTCATATACTAAACTACTAAAATATGCGTTAACTCGCCGAAGAAATACGTCCGAAACATTAAATCTTACAGTAATTATGGTACTGAAGGGCTGCATAGGAATCTGTTTAAAATTTGGACGAATGTAGTGGAGCCGCCCACTTTTAGGGGAAATTCCAAATCTCAAGAAACACTTTGCAAATCTCAACCAAATGTGGCACATGACATTATGGTTGCATCCTTAAGCTACTTTGTGAGAATGGGCGACATGTGTTCTAGTGTACTTGAGTAATGCCAAAGGTTAAAACAGCAAGTCCAGAGATTCCCCAAATATAACTAACTTTCCAGCTGACTTTGAACAGAATTGTCAGTCAATATTTGTGATATTCTAAAGAAACTAAGGGTAATGATTTCTTAAACATAACATGATTTCGCTCTAAATATGAATGAAATCGGTCCGATTCATGGTCTAAGCCCTTTATTCCTGATATAATAAATTCTTTTTCTCTGGTTCTAAGAAGGTTCTAAGGATATAGAATATACTCTTTGGAGTGTAAAATATTCGGTTACATCCGAACTTAATCCTTCCGTACTTGTTAAAATGTAAATTACCCCGTATGCAGGTATTTGGTTTCCGTAGCGCGTAATTCGCTATCACTCCTTTGGTAAAACGAAAATTATAAATAATAGTCTAATATGTTGACGAATTTTGGAAATTGTTCAAGGGACAAAGTTGCGATATTTTAGCACTTAATTATTTTAGCGCCATATTATTTCTTCAAAGTTTAAGAATCTATATCTATTTGCAAATCACTGTGCTAACGTTTTAGCGAGTTCATTTGGAGCAATCGTAGTACTCTCTAAGCAAGCGTTTTTCAAATCCCAAAGGATTTTCATTAGTATTCTAGATTATCGTAATACAATTTATCGTTTTCAATGCTCTATTAATTATCATTAACTCAACCTTTACATGCTACTAAGCTTTTTTTATCATTATCCAAATCGCCTTTAAAGACTTTTTCTATATCACTCTCGCTCTCGCCTCTTTTTCCATTCCGCTCTAAAATCGGCTTTAGAAGGCTATCTCATAAGATTAAAAACACCAATTGTAAAATAATTACTTCGACTGTACTTCGTAATTGTTCAAGTTTAGCCGATCAATTTAACCACCACCTTCCACCTAAACAAAATCACCTAGTCACTGTTTACAAGTTTCAATAATTCACTTACACAGTTGCAATTAGTTAAATGAAATATATTTTATGCCTTCGCATAAAGTATTACAGTAAATACCCACGAATCGGAAAGCAAGAGAAGTAATCGATACCTGGAATGAAGCTAATCTAACACGGAAGCTAAAAGAATGGCATTCAGTAGACGAAGCTTGGTTCGGATTATTATTATTTTTCAGCGGGTTTTTTGGGTTTATATGCAGGAAGGGATCTTTGATATTCTCGGCATTTTTATATTTATAATACAACATAATCATTAGCTCGATTCAAAATGTTTCTACGGCTTGTTCGCTTTGATGGAGCTAATACTGATTCTGCAGAAACTCAACAGATGTTGAGTAAATCAGCACCAATTGACAATATATATATTATGATGAGTCACAAGCTTCAAGAAGCATATGTTCCAAATGCGGCAATAACAGTAGACCAGCAATTATTTCTTTACCGTGGATGAACTATGTTTACGCAATATATTCCGTCTATGCCGGCAAAGTATGGAATAAAGGATAGATTTACACAACAAAACGGCCAAATGATGAAAGGGAAAGTAACCGAGATGAAAGAGTGATACTGGATTTGATGAAAAAGTATCATAAGTCCGGTCGAACAGTGTAATACGATAACTGACTTTGAAAACGTTAATTGCAGTGCATATGAACAATGTACAATTCAGTAATGCATCCGAATTATTTCTGGCCTTACATCACGTTCTGAAATACATTAACCCGGTAACCTATGAGCAGTGACAGAGAAAATCGGCATCACTAAAAAAGTTGATGCTTTTTGGCATTCACATACGCAACAATGCCGGAATCAAATTGGTAAACTTCCTTATTAATTCTTTCATTAATTTATACGAAATTATACACCTTATTGCGAAAGTAAATTCTGCAGTAAAGGTGTTCCATAATGCCAAATTATACAACGCATTTTTTTGCAATGTTGCATAAATAATGTACTCAAACTGTACCGGTAGTTTGCAGTTTTCGAAATCAACCTATTTCACATTACTCGAACTGCCAAATTCTTTAAAGCAAAAAGAATTAGCTATCATATGTGCGAAAATGGAAAATTTGTTCCTCTATGCATTCCGCTGAACAGAAAGACAAAGTCGTATTAAAAATTTCGACCCGTCTATCGGAGTTTATTTGCTTTCCTGGATGAAAATGTGTCTGTGTTTTTCCATGTTGACAACGCAAACAAATATGCCTTAGTATTGTCAAAGAAATACAAATTGGCAGCTACCTCAGACTATAATGATAAGTTCGTGATTGACACAATAGATAAAACGCTATCTGGATACAGTTTTACAATTACAATTTTTGTAATATGCTTGACGTCACTGTTCTGGCTATTACATCATATAGAAGCATGTGAGACCAAGCAATAAATTACGTTTACGAAGCGATCTTGTGTCAGAATTGAATTGAAAAATTACCAATTCTCCATATGCAAAGGCGTGCAATAAATGCCAAGGCCTATGGCAAACCAACAATCAAAACGGCAATGGAAAAATTTTATGAAAGTGTGTCAAGCACATGCACAAGCACAACATGCAACTTCGAACTAAAATATACCATAATTATCTTTTCACCTGTTTACAGGATCCACCTTCAACTTCCATGATCGCAAGACCAAGAACTGCTTCCAAAACTGTGAGTTCACAATATCCGTCTTAAAATAAAAACCCGATTTACTTGCCACATTTGCAAAGATGGCTAATCCACTTTGAAGAAACCAAATCCTACGCTTGCAACGTCTGTCTAGTCGCAGCACCATAAACTACGTAAAAAGCTTTTATGTTTTAAGTTTCATATATGAATTTTCAATGGAAATTAGTAAAAATATAAAAAATAAAAAAAAATTTGGTAAATAAATTTCTTTGAAGGATCAGTCCATTTTTTTAATCAATGCTACTTCTAAAACTTTTTATGGAAATAATTTTTTTTCACTCCTTTACCCTAAACACATTTTCTAATAGGTGACCTTTAGGTCAGGCCAGGTTCAATTACGTAGAACGAAGAAATTAAATTTGAGTCTTGGTTAGTACAGTAACAAATTCGAATACTAGTTTAACCTTTACAAAATAATTTTAGGGATACCCTCAGAATTCCTTTACTGATTCTTCACGATCGTTCCATATCTAATAATGTTGTATCTAGTTACTCTCAGTCCTTTTAACTAAGCAGATTGAACAGCGCACCTGAATCCATCTGCATGGAAATCTTTTGACTTCTTGCATAACAATCAGACCATTCAAATATTTCATGGATCTAGATTTGAATAAATCAAACTCATTCAGTTTGTGGTCCACATCTTTCATCTTATTTTCTTCTGCAACACCGTGTAAGGTACACTAATACTAAAAAAACTTAAACTAATTTTTTGCCCTCTTAATCTTCCTATCAGCTTAGTTGTTTTGTTTACGCTTGCGAGTTCACGTCTTACACGTTCTAGCGTAATGGCCAAAATTACATTTGTCGCTTTTCACATTTTTTGGTGAGTCCAGACTTATTACATTCTATAGCTGACTTCTTATCTGTACCGACAATACTATAGGCTGTACTACAGGTATTGTAAAACACTGACTGGTTTTTGATTTGCTCGCCTCTAATATATATCGATGATTTCTTCAAGTGTATATTACCTTTCTAGCAACCAGTTTCTCAACTTCGTAGATGCTCAAACATCCATAAGTTTATCTCTTAAATTAACTTGCGCCATTTCAGATTTGCTCTCCCTTCATGTCTTAAGGACCGAAATAAATGGTGTTCGGGTTCGTTTC
This sequence comes from Bactrocera minax, assembly GCA_021498325.1. Classification (NCBI taxonomy): domain Eukaryota; kingdom Metazoa; phylum Arthropoda; class Insecta; order Diptera; family Tephritidae; genus Bactrocera; species Bactrocera minax. The sequence goes on along the minus strand of JAKEEE010000156.1, from coordinate 69,731 downwards.
AGATGAGAAGTATTGGAGTAGTGTGCTAACCTACTGCCGAAAAACATCCATTCCTTCTCGAGCATCTTCAATTGCGCTGGGAATATTATAAATTACTTCATGAAGTTGCGTTTCACCCAAATGTAGGTACCATTTTTCCCACTCATATCGTATACATATACATGTATATCGTAACACCTTGTCAATTTCACCACACAAAATTAGTGAAATGTCCATTGAGCTCATGATGTAAATTTAAATTAGAATTCTTGATTATTTCCCTTCAGTTAAATTCTATCTCGCCTACAATGAAAAACAAACATTAACCTAAAAATGATTAATAAAAATCGTACTGACACAAAAACTGACACAAAATCAAATTTTAGCATGCCAAATGCTTTCCAATATTTGATTTCAATGTTTTTTTTTCTAAGCTCACTTGTATTCTATTTTCGTATACCATTTGGGTTCATTTATTTCTTTTTCTTCCTTAAATAATAGCTCCCTAGTATGCATTTCAGCATACCAGCTGCTTTGCTCACTCTGATGCATCCTCTATTTGCATACCTGTGCATTAGCCTTTCTTTATTTCGCTTAAATTTTGTTTTACGCAACAGCTCGTAGGAACGTTCCAGTATACCATTTACTTTCTGTTCTCTCTCTCTCTTTCTCTCTCTGCACACATATACGTCGCAACTATGAACGTGTACCACTTCTCCGTTTTCTTTGTTATTTTATTATTTTTTTTTTAATTTAGCTCCTCGCCATTGCATAATTTATTTATTGTAATTTAAAATATATATATCAATATAAGAATAGGATACAAAAACTCGTGTACGTCTAAATCAATCCTATTATTCCTCTGTCAAATTGCCAGATTACATTTATTAATTTATTATTAGATTACTAGAAACTACATTTATAAATTTTGCGTAAAAAATAAAAACTTTAATAAAAAGTAAAACATTTTAGAAGTCTAAAGTAAGTTGTTTCTAGACAAAACGACTTCATGATATCTTTGAAACAAATTAGTGTTAACCACTTACAAACACACGAGCAGTTTATGGCCTTTTATAATTATTAATTTAATCTGACAAATTAACATAAACATATTTAAAAGACTATAAAAGAAAACAATTTTTATCAAATATATTGTGGCTAACGCGAATTCCAGAACAAGATAAAATCGATGATAACTTGCCCGAATCAGCCAGACAGCGAAATTCGTAGTTGCCAGAATGTTCGAGTGGCAATACTGTGGCGAACACGAATACCAGAACAAAAGAGAATCAACGATAACTTGTCGGAGTCAGCTAAACAGCGAAATTCGTAGTTGCCAGAATATTCCGGCAATCCGTTGGAAACGATCTACTATATAAGGGCTGCCGGATTGGCAACAGACACAGGCCTAATCAGTGTGTTGTCGAGTAAAGTGTTCACTTAGTTGAATTAGAAATAAAGACAAGTGTATAATCATTAAATGTGACTTTTATTTAACAGTCTCTTGGTTCAACGTAAACGATTTCAACATCCATTACAATCCGTTACAATATGATTTTGTCGCAACATTTTCGCTATCAACCTTGTTGAAAGCGAAAAAATTATAAAGTAAAATATAACTTATTTTAATTGTATTTTAATCTAAATTACGTAAAAATACTTGAGAAAAATATTACATAAATGAGCTTTACAATGAGGAATGGCAAAAATTAAAGGAGCTATAAGAAATTAAAAATTTTATTAATAATGTTATATGTGGTCTAATAATAAAATGCTTAAATATATGTATACATCAGCATACACATTCGTTTATATATATTATTTGATATTTTTCACAGAAACGAAAAATTCTACACATGCTGCGATGAGCCATACTTGGATATTACGTTTAATATAACCATGAGGAGAAAGACATTGTTTTACACCGTTAACATAATTATCCCATGTATGGGAATATCATTTCTTACAGTCTTGACATTCTACTTACCTTCGGACAGTGGAGAGAAGGTAAACAAATCTCATTATTTTTTATAATTTTATATTTATATTGTAGCACTAAGCTCTCGGTATAGTTTGTAATAATAACTTCTAGTTTGGGAGAAAAATTTATACAAAATTTATGTGCACCCGCTCTTATCGGTCGTTCATCTGATCTCGATGAAATTGAACAGTATTCGAAACTGAGAATTGCATTAAAGAGCAAAGAGAGTACTGCTATACCAATTTTTTGTTAACTGAATTCTAATTTTTCAAATAATGAAAAAGTAAAATTACCATGTACTGACGACTTTTTTGGATTAATCTCTTTTATAATCCTTATTATTTAAAAATTTACAGTCTTCATAGATAAGAGCGACTAATTAGGGGTGTTGAACAAAATTTGCAGCTTAAATTCGTTTTTTTTGGCAGTTACGTTGAAATACCTTTTCTATGTGGCTTGCAAAACAATTTACTTTTTAAAGAGAGAAATTTATTTTTTTTTTGCTTACCTTCTTTTCTTCCAGCCCAATTATAACTGAAGTCTCTTATAGGGATATTGGAATCTACAAGTGACTAAATGTACTTTCTAAAGGAAGTTTTGTTTGTTTGAATTTTGCCACAGTTTCTTTAGAGAATTTTCCCCATTGTACTCTTCCAAACATTGGAGCACTTTTTTAATTTACATTCACATCTAACTCGGCTTTTTACAGTTACAAGCTTTTCTATTTCAACATTTGTGATTTTTCTGAGACCAACCAAGACAGCTGCATTTGTCATTATGTCACTAAATTCAGTTATGTTTTCTTCAATACATGTATCTCTTCCTGAGTTTATTTTGTAATCAATATTAATGTGGTTACTGATATATTTTTCATTTTCTAACCAGTTAGTTTTATGAGATGTTAGACCCATTTTTGGTTAAAATTGTTCAAGTGTAGTTTGCATAAATTTATTAAGTTTATTGTTATTTATTAAGTCAGTACATATATCAGCTGTTACAAGCAATCTATTCGTTTGTTTGATATCATTAAAATCAATTAAATCAATCAATCAATCAATCAATCAATTTTGATGCGGTCACCTATGCCTATTCATAATAGCATATTGCAGTGTGGCCCTTTCGAATTAATTAGTCGTAAGCTCCTTTATAAATGTTTTACACTGAAATCTCCACTTTTCTTCATCTAACCGTTGTTTGTAACGCCTAAAACTATTCGAGACAGATACAGAGTTATATATATCAAAGTGATCTGAATGACGGGCGAGTTGAATTCTGGACCACGTCCCTAATAGGTTTTATGTATATATCTCAGAAATAGCTAGTGTTATATTGACCGAACTTGATAGTAAAATTTCTTCTTACATTTCTTTATACAGCGTGCGAAAATAGGTAAAATTAGTGAAATCCGATTATAACCACACTCACCATCCACATAACGGTTATGTTGAAAACTACTAAAAGTGAGATCATTCATTAATGGAAAACGTCAAGAAATTTTAATTTTACCGTAAAGAAGGCACAGGGAATATTTATGTATCTCAGTGTAAAAATTTAACTATAGGACACAACTTTAATTAAGTGGAACATCAATCCTTACTTTGCTTCGAAAACTTTGGTCAATTCGTTTGATTTTAAATGAAATTTAGAGGGTATCTCTTCCTAATAGTAATGTGCTCTAATGCTAAAACCGGTATCTCTGTACAATATTTCCTCAAGCCCCCATATACATAATTTAAGGATTCAAACTTCCAGTTGTTCTCAAATATTGTCAATAATATTTGCTAATAATTGGCAAAATTAAGAGAACATATTTTCTTGGGTATATTAACTTCCTGGTGGCGAAAATTGGTAAAATCGATCTTCCAATTACTCCAGCCCTCGTATACTACATTTATATAATGATTACCGTTATGCTATATCGAACACATCGGTCAAGTTTTGAATTATCTAAATAAAATTTACTGAAACTATGTTCTCAAACATACTTAAGTTTAATGGCAAAAGTAGATGCTTTGAGCTCAGACCTCACCTTGCTCAAACTTTTAAACTGTTAATACATGTCAATACGTGTGATATTTTAATTAAATTAAGCGGATATGTTTTCTTAATCGTTGAGTTACGCTGAATAGGAAAGAAATCGGTCTAAAACTTAAGCTACTCCTTTGCCCTAATATAGGGATTTACGCCCCTCTAGTTGATTTATTGCTTGTACACCCGATACACCGGAACTTTGTTGTTTTTACTTGCATAAAAAAATATATCACACTCTAAATATTATATAATATATTTTGAAAATAATAAGGCATTGAAGATGGTTATGAAAAATTATGTTACATATTAAATATTAAATTAACATTACATCTTATTTGACATGACTACAGACCGGACGCGTAAGCCAGTTTGCTATTGGCGGGTAGCAATGAGCTGGGAGTGAATAGAGGGAAGAGTTTGTGTGTATGAGACATCATTGTTGCCATGTTTTTCTTCGTAGATGGATAGTACTAATTTGCAGTATATCTTGTTGACTGTTTTGATTGCTTGGAGTTCTTTTGCTTAACGTAGATTACTTACCATAAGAGTGTTGGTAATTTTTAATGGAAGCACGAACGCGATATCGATTAATTTTTACCCCAGCTTTAATATGAGGTAGATCTACAGAATTAAATTAGACCGCTTGACTTTAATGCAGATATTTTGAGTACTAATCGGGATATCTTACTGAAAAAAAAATGGAATGCAGAGAGAAACAATTAGCATAGTTACCAAATATACCAATACCAAATATATATACGATATATACGATACCAAATATTGAGGCGTAGAACTTCTAAAAAATAATGTGGAGCAGGATAAGGATGATTTTCTATTCGCATTGTACTATTGGAATTAACAGTTCTCAAAAATTTCGTTTGCCCATCGTGAACAAGGGAATTATAATGCGAATGAGATAACTTGAGTAAAAATTTAAATGTGTTGACAAAATTTGGTACACGTATTTCGCACTATAAGAAGTTTGGTATTTGCAGAAGTGTATAATCGGACGATTGCCGCACCCATAATTGTCATTAACCGAAAACCTATAAAATGCTATAAATAAGCAAAAAAAATTTTAATGTAAAAACTGTAATTTGAAGCGTTATTATTACGCTAAGTACATTTCGATTGCTTTTCGATTTCTTCATTGCTTTTTATTTATTTATTTTGTGAAAAATGTAGTTTAATTTCTAGTGGTGAATATGGAGAGTAATCCTATTTGTAGATCGATTTCGCCGATTTTCAAAATATAAAATAAGGACAGCAGGCGAATGTTATAAACAAGCGTGGATACTAATTGATTTCATCGTTTTCATTATCAAGTACTAGAAATAAATTCCTAGTTTATATAGCTTTAATAGCTTGCATATGTCTTAAACATATTAGGTGGTGAGATGATGTCCACATTTTAAAAAATTTTAAATCACATGCCTTTTCCGGATGTGGTCATCCATAACAACTTTAACTTTTTTTGCTTAATTCGTAACTTAGTTACAGCACTTCATATTTTTCCGATTAACATCGTTTGAGTAGGTTGGTGTTTTCAACTTTAGTTTTTATAGTAGTAGTTTAGTTTCATTATTGTTAATCAAAGAAACATAAAATTATGCAATTACTTAACTTGAATTTGGTACAGTGAGATTGGTCAGTTGATAGTTTTTTGAAAAGCAAAATTACTGATTCTATGTCAGCTAAACTTGACAAAACACTTATTTCTGGCACTTCTTGATAGATTGTGATTTTTAGTGAACTCGGAATTAATCACGCCCCATACAACAGTTATGAAAACCACACCAAAAGTGTGTTTAACTAAAACAAATGTTTAGTGAAAAAAGTGCCTTTTAATCAATTTAAATGGGACATCGGGCGTGGCACCGCTCATTTTAAGAAACTTAACATTATATGGACATTCTTGTTCACAGTTGAAAAATCAGTAAAATCGGGCTATATTCCATCAGGTCCTTTCCTTTTACATTATATAAATCAATCACCAATTAAGAAATCAGAATTAAACTTTGGATAAAGGTTTTAAGGTATGGCGATATGATCGAAATCGAATAATAACATTTCAAGACGCCATATATCGATTATAAATTTTATGTGTGTACGTCTGACTTTATTCAGTAAATATCAATAATCGTAAAAGATATATAATGAAAATAAATAAATATTAATAAAATAACAGTTTCGTATAATAACAATAACAGTTCCCTCTAACAGGTTTGGTGTTAAAAGTGGATAAAATTGGATCAGTATAGCTGTTATATACGCTTAGCTCTCATATAAGCAGTATAATGATTTTCGAAATTCCTGTTGACTTTATACTGTATATATCGGAGAACATATGCGATATAATGTTCAAATTACATAAACATATTTTCTTGACCACATTGTGATATAGCCTGAATATGAAAGAAAATCAGGCTTGGTCTAGCCCCATACACATATAAAATGATTTTATTCCCACAGGTTGACTTTTTCTTCATATACCTAACTTATAAAATTTTATCCCTGTTTAACAGGGATCAAGATAACAGGGCAAATATCGGTATTAGCGCAAGATATCTTAATTAAATTAAGCGAAAATACTGCGTAAAAATTTGTGATTTTGGTACAAGATTTCTCAAAGCATTAATGAGGGGTGTGATACCCACATAGTATAGTATAGCTTGAGTATCAGTTCAGTATTCGAACTCGAATGCGCCATCGTCTTCAATCCAAAAAGTCGACCAAGAACCAGCTACACCGAATTTTTTAATGTCATACTACATACTATTATATGTAATACTATATAATTCGGTGCGGATCTAAATACCGTGGCTTCAATTTAAGCCCGCCATCAAACCTTATTCTCTTCCCGTCGACTAAATGGTTTACTAAATTTTTGTTAGCTCTGTATTCCTTTTGTTTTCATTTTGTATCTTTCATATTTGTTCTTTTGCGTGTTGTTATATTTTTGTCGTTCCTTCTTCTTAAATTGTTTGTTATTCAAGTTGTCAGCTGGTCGCATCTTAATGCCCATTGGGAATTCAAAATGCGTCATGTCGATATTTGTACCACTTTATATATTATAATATAAATAACCGCACTCAGTTGCTCTACCTGGAACGGGGCCGGCAAGTGGTTATTTCCACTTTATGTTCTCGTCGTCCATGTTGACTAGATTGCGGAGCGTTGCAGTTTGTATCTTCAAATGGCGGATAGCTTCGTGCGCTGAAGTCGTCTTAGTTGAGCATAGACCTGCAAATTTTGTGAATGGATCGATTGCGGCGAATATATGTTTATAAAGTTTAGTAGTTGGTTCTGGTGGTCCAAACAGGTCTACGTGGTACGTGTAAAGAGGAGTCGCTCCTTATGAAGCAGATGCAAGTCACTTTACTTTTTACCCAACTTTCTGTTTGACATCAAATCTTTGGTGTTTATATTACAAAGTGACCCTTTTCGTGAGTGCGCCGAATTACGTCTATTTGTATACTCTTGGGTACTACGAATAATTCCGGTATGATCATCAGAAATGCATCAATTAAGCATTAGAAGTCATTTTGCTCATATAATTGCTTAGGTGATTTCATTGGTTAACGTCCAGAAATTTTTGCAATAATACAGCAGCACAGCTGTCGGCGGAAACGTCGGTATGAACTTCAGTTTCATACTATTGGTTGAATATATCCAGCAATGGCTTTTCTCTCAGAATTTTCTTGAGTAAGTTAAGTGCAGATATTTCATAGTGATTCATTCTACTACTTCTTCTTACTTTGTTTACTCAGATCAGTTAGTGGTTTGGCAATTAACACAAAGAGGGTACAAACTTTTGATAGTATCCAGTTAAACCTGGAAATTGTGTAATTGTCTCAAATCTACTCTCTACAATGGGTACTTAACTAAAGCCTATATTTAGAAAGTGGTACTGCTAGCCATGTGCAACAAACGTCGCGTCTTTGCGGCTAATCCATCTTTCACCAAAGACAGTGGGAATATATTTTTAACAATCACTTCGTTTAATTGTTTATAATCCACGCACAATCTTGAACTATGATTTTGTTTCCTTCTTAGAACGACAGGAATACGTAAATCGGAATTAGAACTTCCATTTATGTCGTCTTTGAGCTCCTCTACTATGCTTCTTTGCGTTAATGGCAGTCGACGCGGTCTAAACGATATTGAAGTTTCATCAAGTAAAACAATATTCATTTACATATTTGTTGATTTGCATGTTTATGGTATATATGCATTCATCCCCCTGCGGGTCGGGGAAAAAATACACCTGCGGCAAGGCATGCCTGTCGTAAAAGGTGACTAAACTCCATAAAATACACTTCATTTTAAATAGACCTTACTTTAAGTTAGGGTTAGCCATGACAGAAATAGTGCCATCTTAGTTAGCTTGAACTGAGTTTACAACACTTTAAATGTATTATGCACACACTTAAAAAGGCATTTGAGTTCAAGCTGCAAATGTCACCCGTCTGAGTTGAATGGGTAGCTCAACTGGCTGCAAGGCCCACGCTACAAGGTCTGACCGGAGACTTTAATCTGGTCGCACGGGGAGCAGGAGCCCGGTGGAGATACTTGTCGCTCCAACCTGCTCATTGCCTTAGGCCCTTCGGGGAGTATCGTGGTGGCTATGCTTTAATACCTGAATACGGGTAGAGCTGTTGGGCGGTACAGTTCAGTGTGAAGTTCCATTGGAACCGGGTGTCGGACCCAAAGTACGGCAGAGGTTTTAGATAGGACTCGAGCCTTACCAAGGTGGTCATTGTGTCCAATTCCACAATGCCGATCGGTACCGTTGGTTTTAGCAAACAGCTATTACTGACGCGGCGCTCATCAACGCGTTATATTGATTCGTTATGTTTTTGAACACCGTGGGGTTAGGATGTACAAACGGCAAGTACCCACGTAAAGCGTTCAATATATTCATCCATACTTCATACTGGGCCCTTTTGTTTCGCTACCTCACTACTTACTTAAATGATATCAAAGTCACTATTGAGTCCACTTCCATCATAGCAAACTCGTCTTTATATTCGCCAAAAAGAATAAGAATATTTCTGCAAGGCTTCCCCAAAACCTATGAGACAACATACACTGTAATGAATTTTTCAGTTGCTCTGCTCTTCTTCACATTGAAGAGTTATTGTTCCTTCTCCCTGCAATATTTTTTACAACATCTCCCCTTTGTTTTCGATGCTATTAAAATTCAAATGCAATACTACTTGCGCCGGTGTCATCAGAGCATCGTTATTTTGAAGCACAATTTATGTTGAAAAAATGCTATGCTTATCGTCTACGTCGGCACATGTGCACAGCTACGCCTTTTAAGCAAACTAGTCGTCCTAATTTCGTATATTCTTGTTCGAACCTTCTCGATAAGCTATTCTGACCAGAACCGATTTCAATGTTGCTCGAGTCCATATTAATATGATCCATGCAAATTGCGAAATTATTAAATGTTCGGTTGCGCCCGAAACTTAGTTGAAACTTAATTGCTTGGTCTATATTTTACCGTCATCAGAGAGGTAGCGACTGTTCACCTGATTGTCCACAGATGACGCTATTTATCGCACACCATGGACACAATCGAATACATGTGCAATCTAGATTTAGCCGACATGTTGTTTTCTCTTTGCCTTTGAAATATCATCACACTTTTGCGTATTGAATACCAAATACCCTGAAAAGTGGCTGAGACCACGGATAACAACGTTTGACAGACTATTAACACAAATCACTAAAGACACTTACTATACAACGACGTACAAACAATATATTCATTTGATATTCTTTGATACATCTCGATCAGCATCTAATGTACATATAGTAAAGATAATTTGACGCACGAATGTTAACATACTCGTTACGTGGTGAAAACGCCACGAAAGTGGCAATGTAACGCCTTTTTTCAATAGTTTAGAGACTAGCTTTGTTGGGAAAATACTAAATTTTCTTCAAATTTGGGCCTTTACTAAATATGAAAATACGAATAAAACTATTATATTATATATATCTTTTCGCCAGGTTGCGAAAGACTAACGCGTTAGTACGATAAATCTGAAGTTATATTTTGGACAATAGCTTCGTAAATATTACATATAATTTTTCTTTCTAAGGAATAAGGAAAACATTGTTTTGCTCAGAGCGAAAACATTAATATACATATCAATTTTTTTTTTCTTTTAGGTCACTTTGTCTATCTCTATACTCATCAGCTTGCATGTATTTTTTCTGTTAGTGGTCGAAATTATACCTCCCACTTCGCTAGTTGTACCGCTTTTGGGAAAATATCTGATATTTGCAATGATATTAGTATCAATTAGGTAAGTAATAAAAAGTGTCATTATTTAGCCATAAAACATCTCATTATCTTGTTTAAATTTTTATTATTAATTTTCAGCATATGTGTAACTGTCGTTGTTCTAAATGTCCACTTTCGTTCTCCACAAACTCATCGGATGGCTCCATGGGTGAAAAGTGTTTTCGTCAACTTACTTCCACAGTTCTTATTTATGAAAAGACCAAAATATAGCATTGAAACAAGGTGAATATGCTAAGTTAAAAACAATTTAAAACCAGTTATATTTGACCAAAAAAATTTAGCAAGTCTATTGAGCATAAAATGTTTGCATAAAACTGTGTACTGTCTTAATCTACTTTGACACGTAACATTAATTTTTATAAAATCTGCTCATTATTCGAGAAAAAAGTTCATATACTCGTACATACATTTATAAATACTTTTTTCGAATACAAAATGGTTGTGTGTTTTGCACAAAGTACATAATTATACTGCAGTGTATCACATATAGAGGGTTTGCTACATAACCCTCCGTTGTGTGATGTGGCATACGCTACCCATTTCGATTTTCAAAGGTGTATCTTCTTTTACCACAACGTTTTAACAATATACCGTAAACGTTTATTAACTCTAGTCTGTGAATTTTATAACCACTACCGTCGAACACATTAGGAAAAAATCGGTTTTACACAAAAACTTTATATGCTACTAGTGTAGTTGTTCTATTGGTGTCTTCTAATTGTTCCATTGAGCTCTATTGAGCTGATCACATCTAGTCCACCCTTACACCAGGTCCGCATGACGTACGAAATATTATGTAAATTCCGCAGCAAAACTGGTAATACAAACATTATTCGTCAGCGCATCTTTATACATAGTTAATAAAAACGTTCATGATGGTCGTTCATGGACTCGAGGAGCATCATTAAATATTAATGAATTCTATCTTTACATAAAGAAAAATTTAGGAATACATTGATTTATAATTGAGAATAAAATTTAACTCCTTGCTTGAAGAAAGCCATTGGTTGCGTTAGTTATTAGATGGAAGCGACTTGCTTTTGCCAGGGAACATTTAAACAAGCTCAATGAGTTCTAAATTAAGGTACTTTTCATGGTACGTACTTTTCAGGCACGATCAAACAATTTCCGTCTTCCCGGTATTAGAAGTAAAAAGTTATTGTCATCCTTCGATGTTCAAAATTTTAAAGTGATTGTAAAATGTGGTGGAGGGTAAGTTAGAGTTTGGGTTTGCATGAGCACCAACGGGGATTAATGAAACCAATTATGAACCTTAAAGTGTATATAGACGTGAGAAAGGAATTTAAAAACGAGTGTCAATAATCTTGAATTGGGTTTCAATTATATATTCCAAGACAATAACGACCTCAAACACACTACCCATTCTAATAAATTGTAGTCATTATACAACATTCCAAATGACTTAAAACGCCTGCACATAGTCATCCGATTTAAATCCAATTGAGCATTTATGTGATTTATAGAAAACAAAGGAATAAATATAGAAAATGTCAGCAAACAACATCTAAAGAAATTCTTTAAAATGTAATGTTCGATGAATAGTAAAAAATTACTACCACAGTTTGTGGAACCTATGAAAAGTGTTTAAAAGCCATCACACAAGTATTAACTTTATGCTTTATACATATACTTGCTTTGTTTGGTATGTAATTTTCGAAAAAATTTTAGTTATGTAATATTATAAACAATGGAAGTTAATCAGAACCTTACAACTAGCACATTTCGAAAAAAATTGCACTTTTGAATAATTAAGTTCAAAGTTCATTTAGTATAGATTTTTCAATTTCGCATAACTAGTCCATAACGAAAAAATGTCAAATTGACATTTTTTTTTCTTTCTTTTTATATTGCTTTCCTTCATATTGTAAATTAAAGCAAATTAAGCAAAAGAATAGCATTTGCTGAATAACGACATGTTCACAGATTCGCTAAATTACTTTTTCGTGTTAATAGAGTTTTCTCAATAATATATAATTATTACGATTTGAAGATTTACATTCAAAGTCCATTTTTTGTAAATTACATATTGACAATTAGCAAAAGATACCTAACTTGTTGAAAAACATCAATTTCACGTATTAGTAATTACATTTTCGTACTAGTAAAGTTCCCAGCATCCATATAACTAGCATATTTCGAAAATATTGCAAGTTAATAGATTTACGTTCAAGGTCCATCTTTTGGAATAATATATATTGATACCTAATACAGGGTAAAGCATTTGCCGCAAAACTTTACCTCCCACATTTGTACTAAAACTACATTTTATTAATTTTATTGATTTCAATCATTCTATTGACAGAGTTTTCTGAAATCATAATAACTAGAGCAATTCCAACAATTTTACATTCGTAGATTTAGGTTCAAAATCTAATAAGTAGCACATATCGAAAAAACTGCATATCCTTAGGTTAAGATTCAAAGCCAGTTTTCATCCATATTGCTAATTAACAACAAGCAAAAGGTACCACATTTACACAAAAAGGTCAACTTTACAGATTAACGCTAAAATAATAATTTTTTTAATAAGAGAAATCCAAAATCCGTATAACTGGTATATTTCGATGAACTTGCGGATCCTAAAATTAATGTTCAAGGTCCACTTTTCTTCATATTGTAAATCGAAAATCAGCAAAACGTACCATCTTTGCTAGATTCGGGCTAAAAATACATACTCGTAGTGTAAAACCTGCACATTCATAGATTGAGATTCGAAATAAATTTTCTTCAAAACTTTTATGCATAAAGCTTATTGAAGTTCGGGCTAAACAACATTTTTATTAGTTGAGTTTTAGGTCAAACTCATCTTCTACAGTCTTCTTTTCGACAGAAATCACTCTTGAAGATCATTAGGAACACCCCAAAACATGGGATTCGCCCCCTCTTCTTGGATGTTGGTAATAAATAACCTAGTGAAGGAACTCGTAGAACAGGTTGTGGGGGATTGCCTATATAGACGACGTAGCTCATTTGGTAAAAGAAAGTTCCTAAACACCATATACGATCTAACCTACAGGTACCTCAATATGGTAACCAATAGGCTGGATAGAAGAGATTTAAACATCAATCCAAATAAAACTTAGCTAGTTTTATTTACCAGAAATCACAAAATACCAGATGTTTCTCTCTTTCAGTGGGAAGATCTCGTAATCAACCTGTGGAAGCTTTCCGAGAAGCTAAACATTAAGGTGAGAGCGGGGGCGGGGCGGGGACATGTAGGGCCTATCACCAAAAATGGTTCTTTGAAACCTTAGTTGAACCCAATAGTGTTTCATGGGATTGTTGGCTTGGAAGAGGTAAACTTTCTAAGCAAGTGGAACCTGTTCAAAGATTAGCCCTCATTGGCAACTATGGTGCACTAAGAACAGCACCAATAATGGCACTCGAAGCTATTCTTCATGTAGCAATTTAGATATAACTGGCACGTGGATTGCAGCTATTAGATTCAGGGAAGCTGGGTATATAGGGAGTCTAATGTAAGGACATTCAGAAAACCTCCATTACTTCGACTGCATCCCTGACAACCCTGACTACTGCAGCGCGGAATCTTCTCATGGTGGTCTCCTTTCTCCGCAAATACCTGTTTGGCGGGGGTGAAGCCGCTGGAGAAGAGGGGCAGTGAGCTTTTTCACTGATGGTTCGACGTATTACGGACCTTACGGAGGAGGTGAGAGGGGCGATTTTTCCATCGGAAGGTCTGCATTAACTCTAGTTTCAGGCTGCCAGAACACTACAATATTTTTCAAGCGGAGGTGGCTGGCGAGGTAACAGTACATGTACTGCTCTGAAGTCCACATTTTTTCAGAGAGGCGTGCATTTACTCCGATAGTACAATGCCAATACTGAAATTTTTTCCTGACAGCGCCCAAGACTCGTCAAGGAGTGACGAATCTCTTTTCATAAAGCTACTTTGTTTTCTAATTTGTTTAGACGCCTGGTTAAAGCGTAATCGCCGGAAACTGAAAAGGTGAGGGCACCCTTACTGCAATTTTACCAGATTGGGAGAGAAGCGGTACTCCGTTTTCCTTTGGCGCTCCAGCATTGGGTCTATGAATCTCCCGTACGCTCGACAAGCACTGGTCAACAACCAGAAATTGTGTAGCTGCGAGATCCTTCTGGCCCAGAGTTGAACGAAAGAGGTTTTCTAAACTACTTGCTCTTAGCAAAGTTCCTCTCACCTAAATTGTAAATATTGCGGTGAGGCTAAATATCTTATCGGATGCTAATTGCCAAAGCTGTATGGAGGAAGGTGAGGTGGAATTATTGTTATCGGCAGGCATACCTGCGGTGAGGGTCTGTTGATCCATACCTAGGAGTTTTGAGCATTACAAAGAATTGGTGTTCATAGCTGTCAAAATGGATTTCGTAACCTCTGCTATTAAAATCAGCCCTGTGACCTAACCTAACCTTATCTATCCCAAAGATCGGCAAGTAGTTAGAGAAGTTCGTCCGAAGGCTTTTGGTGTAGTTATCACATGTGTTTGCACAAAATAAAGAGACCGATGGGCACATTTAATTATATTTAATTTATTAAGAATGATAGATAAATAAATAACGAATATTTCATTCCGTTACTTTTTTAGGTGCGATTGACAAAAAAATAAATTGGTTCTTAACTTCACGGACGGAGACTTTGTATGCAATTGTTGTGATTGCGACGTACAAATATGCTTAGTAAGAAAGACGAAAAAATTGTCTCCTGATTTGCTGTCTTGGCTCACTCTACTTGTGCTTATGGAAAGTTAACTAAATTAAAAACATACCAATTTTAAATTTTTGTTTTCAATACATACATACATATCACGTTATTGCATTCATCAACCAAAAAGAACTTCGAAATGAAGAGCTGTGATGTCATGCAGTTTGGGAATATATGGTTTAAACCGAAGACATCGCAGTGCTAGTTTTTACGTACATGAAAATTTTGCTTTTCAACGATTGCTTGTAACACCTAAAACTAATATAAATAGCTATAGGGTTATACATATCATAGTGTTCAGCATGACGAAACGAATTGATTTTCGGATGTCTGTCTGTCCAATATGATCCCATTCTGAACTACATCAGATTCTTTCCCTTTCCGATAGAAAATCAAACATTCAAATCATTCTTCAAAACGAAAATAATAAAAACCTTAGCACAAGAAAATAAACCTTGGCACCAGTAGTACTCTTAATATGAGAGTCAATTCTTAATTAAATAAAAATGATCGAAAGCGGACTATTTGTTTTCGGCTGTACTTGAACAAAGTCCGGCATTTTTTTATTTTTTTTGTATCATGAACTATTTCTTTTTGTATTCTAACTACCAATTAAATTATTTGGTTTTTTTTCGACAAAAGCGACTAAAGAGCCATGTGTCTAAGAGGAGATTTTTCACCTCCTCATTCATATGTCTATTATCTTTTGAAATGCCTGGTGAATTGACCGATTCTTTATTTCTTCGGCGACTGTATTCACCTTTTGGTCACAATGCATAACCGCGTTTCTGATGTCCCAGGGAGAATGATATTTATGCTTCTATCACACTGCGCAACAGCACAGTTGACCATACCGGCTTGATAATTGGTTTGTATAAAAGTAATTTGTTATGTATGGACAGGTCGTGTATGTATGTTATATGTGTTATGTATGGCAGGGTCGTGTAATTAGGCACTCCATTTTTGACAATTTCAGGTTAAGTTCAATCCTTTTTATCTTATTATGCTTTTTCCAGTGTAATTTAGCATCGAGCGTAATGCCAAGATATTTGGCTCTACACATATTGGAATATGGCACGCAGCTATCAAAAGGACTTATGGTTGATAAGTGATTCTTTTGTACGAAAAATTCACATGAACCGACTTGCCACCGTTTCATTTTATTCTCCATTTCTTAGTCCAATTAACTACGGAGTTGATTGCATGTTGTAGATTTAACGCATCTTTTCTGTAGTGCTCTGTTTTTCTGCTTTTTCCCCGCATAGTATTGTGGTGTTATCAGCAAAAGTGTCATGGTGTTTGGTGCTAACGGTAAGACTTTTGTATACAGAATATACAAAAGTGGACCTAAAATACTTCCCGGCGGTACGCCTGTTTTAATTTCTTTTAGCTTGGAGAATTTATTTTATATGTAATATTTTATTATCTTGTTATATTATCTATTTATTATTATAATATTTTATTATCTCAAGGTGATGTACGATTATAGAAGAGCACAATACTTTACTGGAAGACATAATTTTAGTTTTTGCATGAGGCCTTCGTGTCACACCTTGCTGAAAGCCTGCGCAACGTCAAGGAATACCGCTGAGTACATTTTTCCTTCCTCCAAGATTTTCCTATTTTAGTTATATTATTGAATGCTTGTTGCTGAAGCTGAACTGATGTGATGGGAATAACTGCTTTTCATTGATGAAAGAATTTAAACTTCGGAAAATTAATTTTTCAAAAAGTTTTGAGATTTATGGAAGGAGCGAAATTAGTCTGTATGGTGGGGCTATATGAGGATCCTTTTCCAGTTTAGCAACCCAGACAACTTCGGCAACTTTCCAAAAGCTTGGAAAATATATCAGACGTATTGATGTATTGAAAATATAGGGGAGCTTTAGTAAACCTTTGTATTATTTATTATAATTTTACCTACCTAACTACCTAAGAACCTACCTAAGAAAAACTACCTAAGAACGCAAGTACACTAGTCTCATTTGGACAAAAACCTTCAGCTAGGTGTTTTGCGAATGCATTAGCTTTATCACAATCATTTCTAGTCTATGTATTATGGTTAAATTTTCATCCCCAGAGTTTGAATAATAGTTAAATAATTTTAATGTATCTGTTGCCCTATTAAGGTTGGTTTTGTCAAGTGGTGAGTAATTTTCGTCTTAATTTTCTTTTTCTAGTTAGGAGCTTTAGGGTGTGACCCTATTTCTTTAGGGTGATTTAAACGTATCGCTTCATCATCCGGTATATTATATAGTAGTAGTAGTAGCTTGTTAATTGATTCTTTGCAAATCTATGAACTTCTAGCTCTAGTTGTTCGATTGTTATGATATGTGGACAGCTGATTCTTGTCTAAAGTGTTTGTTCAAACAAAGTCCAGTCCGTATTTTTGTTGCATAGCGTAAAATAAAGTTTTTTTTTAATTATTGCTTCACTTAGGATTAAATATATTGAGGAGTGATGAGAGCTTCTAGCCCCCTAGCTAGAGAGAGATCTAGCCCCCTTCTATTTCGATGAAATTTCGAGATACTTTCCTAGTAATAAAGAAGTTTATTACGTCAGGTATTTTGTTGGTATCTGTTGACCAGTAAGTTGGTGTTACGATCGATACAAACAAGATGTGAGTGTTTCTTGAGCCGCCTATAATAAATTTCTTAAAAATTGCTTAAAAGTAACTGTTGTTAGGCGCGATCCCCAGCAGACGTTCTTCGTATGGAAGTCGCCACCAATAATAAATTCGGTGCGTGCATATTGAAAAATTCTTTATATCCATCAACGAGGCGGGCAATATATTACAGTAGTTGACAGGGGTTGATTCATTGTTTTAGTGTGTAGTCTATAGCTTTAGTGTATCGTTATTTGTGTGTAATATTTATTGTGTATTATTGTACGCAGTGGTTTCTCTATCTTCATAATGCTTAATTTTGTTTTTAACAATGACAGCCCCTCGTACAACTCCGAGGATGGATTGTGTGATAAATATTGTAGTTTTTCAGAGTAATATGGCATGCTTCGTTAAATGAGTTTCGGATATTAGACATACGTATATCTGTTTCCTATTCTCGCAAAATAGTGGTGCTTTACTAACCCATTTGCATTCCAAGTCATCACCCGGACAGCACCTTTTATACCTCAGAGTTTTTTTTATATTCTCGCAACATGTTGCTACAGAGTATATTACTTGTGTTCACCTAACGGTTGTTTGTAACATCTATATATATATATAGATATATATATAATATATATAGATATATGTACATATGATATATATATGATGAAAAGATAATAGGGTATATATTGGGTTTGTTTGTCTTCGTAGGAATACCATGATGCTCTCGATGCAGTCAACATTTTCGTCACCAATCTATAGTCATCACTTGATGTGACGCTTACTTTATAAATTTAAAAGTTTTAAGACAAACTCACTTTTGGCAATGTTTTTAATTTGGTTATTTAATTCTTGATAATTATTATATATTATTAGATATTTAAAACCAAAATGGGCGAAGGACGCGGTTCATACTTCGGTTTATGATTTTTAGTTGTCTGGTTTTCCAAATTCGATGGCAATGCATTTTCTTTTCTGACTACCTCTTGTGAAACTTCAGCCTTATGCTTTCTACTAGGCTTTTTGCTTTTCTTTAAAATCCACTCTGTTTCCAGATCCAGTTCTTGTTCATCAGTTTCGTGATGTGGTTGACTATCAATAGTCACGAATGAGTTCTTATTTTGTTCTCTAAGCTTTTGATTTCACTTTTTAATTGTTAGCATAATTTTTCTTATTCTTTCATCTTCTTATGTTATAACTAATCTCTTTCAGAAACTAGTTTTTTCGGTTAGCTTGTCAGTGTTTCCTGTCCCCCTCCAGGTGGCGAGGTACAAATCATGATACCGCTGTATTTGAATTACTTTAAATGATTAATAAATTCTTTTGGATTTCCGATGACAATTTTCCGGAAGGATTTCAGGATTAAACCTAATGGCAACTCAGTCTTTGCAATAGTTAAAACAATTAAATTTTTGGGGTGTTATTTATAACTAGGTTAGGAAGGTAATAGATAGAGTAAGGTGGTATAATTTACTTTGGTTTATGTATTTGATACAAAAAAATAACATAAAAAAAATAAATAAAAGAATACAAGAATACAAGAAAATAACACAAGATAATAAGCTTATTCCATAAGGGCTTTTTCGTAGGTCAAAGTTCAAGTGATTGTGAGACCGACTTCAGCAGCTGCTGATGAAATTGCTAATCAATGGAAGAACTGTTTCTCTGGACCTTGGCACCTCACTTCAACTTCCTGACAGGTTGCCTAACTAACATTTTCGAGTTGCGTCACTTGAAGTATTTGATTTTCATATTTAGATGACAAATATTTACTTTGCTTATAGCGCGCAGCAATTTAATTTTATAGAATTATAAAGTCGGCACTTATTGTACTAATTTAGTTGGTGACATGTGGTATTAAAAGCATTTTTTAATGAAATTGATCAAATATAATTTTTTTTTTATTGTAGTAATGCTTTGTTCAATGTGGGACTTCAAACATTCCAATTTATTTAAATATTTCCAAAGTATCGTGTGGAGACGGAAAACTGAAAAAACTAAGTTTTATAACCAGCGTTTAATCTCATGAAAATTTTGCTTCATTTATAAATTTTCACTTCATTGTATAAATTAACCATCTAATACGAATCTATATATATTTCATATCTTTTTGTATAAAGTAGCACCGGAGCATTTAGAGGAAGCTGTCAAATTCATGGATGTGTTCCTCCTCTTGCGCAGCAAGTTACCGAAAACTTAGTATCTGCAACTATTTATATGGAAAGTCCTACTGAGGTTAAAGGGCAAACATTAAGAAATGAGTGTCTTCTACATACAAACTCACAAGTGAAAATCCACCGGAGTTGTTTTTGTGTGCGATTTATAGCAGAACACACGAAACTGCTAGAAGATTCCACAAAGGTGGGAATGACCACTAAGTGTTACAACTAAATAATTTTTTTTTTTAGGTTAAAGAAGACTGGAAGTATGTCGCCATGGTTTTAGATCGATTGTTTTTGTGGATTTTTACATTAGCCGTTTTAGCAGGGACTGCTGGTATAATACTTCAAGCGCCTACCCTATATGATGATCGGATCCCAATAATCGAGAACAAAAAGATTGATTTTTCCGGAATTTCAGCGGGACGATGTCGTCCTTCTCAGTAGGCTGTAATATGAACCAACACATTGCATATTATCATATTTGTTTACATAAAGCCACTATTATTTTACTTTTAAGAATGAGTAAGTATACGCCACGAGTGAGTAAAGATTACGTTAAAAATACTGTTAATAATTATCATTAATTGTTGTATACATTAAAAAGTTTCAAGAACAAATAAATTAATGAATGGAATTATTTTATTTGCTTATAAAACGTACACTCCTAGAACTGTAAGAAATATTGTCAGAATAAAATTAATTGCAAGTGAGAAAGCGACAAATGTTGCATACCTAAATAAGATTTTCCACGTGCTCCACAAATATATTGCCATATTAATACAGATTTGCTAACATGTTTTATTATAGCCGTATATACATTTAAAATTGTGTAAAAAACACAACACTTTCCACGATTATCAAGCAAAAAAAAATTTTAATATTCTTAACAAAAATTGTCAAAGATTACATAAGATTAAATAAAATATAAATATTTAAAAGCTTTGAAATCTCTTTTTTTTTAATTACTGATTCCTCATATTCTTGGTAAAGAGTTTAGATATAAGGTTTTATGATTGTTTTATATATTAACGAGCATGCGAACTTATTCAAAATATACAATGTACAAAATGTACTTTAATTTCGATTTATAATAACTAATTGTGAGTACTGCGAATTGAGCTGAGATACATTTTGTACCATCATATAACACAGACCAAAAGCAAATCAAAAACCAAGGTTTAATAAGTGAAATAATACAAACATAATTTAAGGACGTGGGAAACCAGATTAACATAAGTAAAGAAGGGCCAAGTTCATTTTATAACATTTTATACTATCGTAATTTTGAAAGATCAAAACCGGGTCATATATTATTTATTTAGTGTTTGCAAAACATTGTGCTAAAATTATTATGCAATCAAAAGAGCACAACGTCAATCATTAGCGTAGCGTGCCTAGTTTTTCAACAGATTTAAGAATTTATTACTTATTCTGAAGCCTTAAGCAAATATATTTAATAAATGAAGAAGTCTTTCAAAAAAATTTTATATATCTCACAAACTACTTAAGCTCTACCAAGCAAGCTTACTTATTTTCCCTCAATAATTTATGTGAAAACATCTGAAATCGGTTAATATTCATGCCCACCCTCGGAAAATGGTTGTGTTGAAAGCTAATAAAAGTACGATAACCGTCTCAGTAAAAGTCAGACAGGCATTACGACATTTAATGTCTAATATAAATTAGACAAAGGAAGTGTCGCCGCCCACTTCTTGGTGAAAACCCATATATCAGCAACCACTCGACTAAGTTCAACCAAAAGTTTTGCATAATATTATATAAATATCCTTGTAGAAGGGTTTAAAAATGGGCAAAAGCGACTGCAATTATTAAACTCCATCACATTTTTTCATTTTACAATATATGAATCAGGTACTAATGTATATATCGGAATAGAATACTGCACAAACAGTTGCTTCAAGGTGTGTTTAAGCTCTAAAAATGGTTGAAAATGAACTATAACTTGTCAAGCCAAGTACCCAAAACTTTTCAGAGTTCTTTACCCAGTCTCTTACTAGATTCTAGAAAAACCCTTTCTCCTGTCTTAAAACTTTTGCCTTTTTCTGTCATGTTAACTATGTTCAGAGTTCTGTGCTTTCGTTAAGTTATTATGCTCTCTAGTTTCGTTCACTTAATGGTAGTTTCTTACATCTAAAACTAATGATCTGAATGGTGAAACGAGTTGGAATTCGGAAGTCTGTGTGTTGTCCGTACAAGCGATAAGATAAATAACTTGATGAAACTTGGTAAACGTATCCTCTGGCACTAAGGAGATTTGTATTGCAGATGAACGGAATCGAACTATTGCCGTTGCCACAAAATGCCGTTATAAAATATAAAATACTGTACTAAACAATAAGCTAAGATAGAAAATTGTAATTTGTAATAGAAAGTCACAGTAAGAAGGGACATTTGTGGTTTAAAATGTTTTAAAAAGTGGACGTGGTCCCGCCCACTAATATGTGTAAAGTACATATCTCACAATCCACTAAAGCTATATCTATCTTTCCGCGAATAAGTCTTTCTAATATTTCTTTACACAATGCGAAAATGGGTGAAACCGAATCAGAACAACGTTCACCTCTATACAAAGGTGGATATGTGGAGATATATCCTGTATCCACTGAAATCCCTATTTTGTGCAAAGTATCCGTACCTATTATGACATTAAACGCCCTTGGAGCAAATGGCTGTTGGTTTGCCCACAACGGTAAAATTAGGATTCTTTCAGTAAGCAGTAATTTCCCACGCACTGATATCCGCATTTCGTGTGTAGTATCCATACCTATAATGCAATTAAATGCCTTTATAGTGAACAGGCTTTTGGTTCAACACAATCGTAAAATTAGGATTCTTTCAGTAATCTGTAATTTGACACGCACTGAAGTCCGCATTATGTGTGTAGTATCCGTACCTATTATGAAATTAAATGCCTTTGTAGCAAACGGAAAATGCAAAATTAGGATTCTTTCAGTAAGCAATAATTTGTCAAGCACTGAAATCCCTATTTTGTGAGTTGTATCCGTACCTATTATGAAATTGGATGCCTTTAGAGCCAACGGGCTGTTGTCAATAGCCGTAATAGCAAACTGACTGTTGATGTGGCTATAACGCTTTACTCAGAATTTAATTTATTAGGATGTCATTCGCTAATACCTGGCTCACTATTTAAAGATAGTATGTGAACTTCTACTGAAGTAGTAAGCACGAGGAGCAAACTGACGGTTTGAATTGAAACTGAATTTCTAGCATCAAGGCATTATTACTAGGAAAATATGCTGGTTGACTTTTATTCAGTAACCTCACAGAATAACCGATATACGATATAAAGAAACAGGAAGTTTGAAAATCCTTATATTAGACATAAGAGAGCTAGAGGAAGTATTTACCCGATGTTATCAATTTTTTACATCAGTGCACAATATTATAAGAAAAAAAATTGCTCTGAGTGTCATTAAATAATTCTCACAGATTGACCGATATTTTCGGTAAAAGGTCAACCATGGTCTGTGGACTGGTCCCCAAATTCGGTATCTGGCCGCTTGAAAAGTTACAATCTAATTTCGAAACTTTTTAGATTAGAGATGAAACATCCTAAAGGCACTCTTTGGGGAAAGTTTTGTTTCCATATCTTTATTGGTAAACGATTTATATCCAATTTCGCCCATTTTCACACTGTAATATAAGATTGCAAATACAATATCACTCACCGAATGTGGTGAAAACGATATGGTAGTTCCCGAAATATGGAATTTCCCAATTTTTGGCGGTGCCACATCCCATTTAAAAAAAATGTCGACACAGACGCGTACCTCTCTACTGTGATCCCCTGTACCTAATACTAGTTTTATATATTTGTTGCTAGCTTAGTTCTAGCATTTTATAAGTTTCCGTTAAACAGAATTTTGTGGGAATGGCAGTACTCCGATCACGCCCATCTGCAATACCGACCTCTTCTGAGTGCCAGGGAACATGCGTGGAAAATTTCGTCAAGACATTTCAATTTTTACTTAAGCTTTCGCTTGCACGGACAGACGTGCGCACAGAGAGTCACCGGGAGTTCAATTCGCCTCATCATTCTAATTATTTATAGGTTGATTTTAAATGCTACAAATAACCATTAGGTAACAAAATTATTGTACTGTTGCCACATGTAGCGAAAGTATAAAAAGAGTCAATGGAAGAAATAATAAATCCACTTTCAGAAGATATGATCGGAGTGCACAGCCAAACAATAATTACAGAAATGCCGCTCATCTTGTGCAATCAAACAACAAAAGCAAATTCAGAAATTATCAAAGCGCATATCCGAATTACACTAAGACTTTGCAACATGTTGCAACAGAGTATATTAGTTTTGTTCACATAACAGTTGTCCGTCGGTCCTTGCAATCGTTAACTTGGTATTTGTGTTCCTTGTTACCATAAGAAGGTCGGCATTGCAGATGGACTTAATCGGACATCTGCCACGCCCACAAAATGCCATTAATCGAAAACCTGTAAAGTGCTATAACTAAGCAACAAATAGAGATAGAAATGTGTTATTTGGTATGAAGGATCCTAGTTGGGCGTGGCATCTGTGGATAAAAATTTTGTAAACGGGACATGGCCCCGCCAGCTAGTACGTTTAATACATATATATCACAAACCGTTAAAGTTATGTCTTTCAATTTTCCTCCAAACTAGTTTTACTAGAATGTCCTTATATACTGGGAAAATAAGAGAAATCATTTAATTACCACGTCCACCTCCCATTCAAAGATTATGTCAAAAGCTACTAAAAGAGCGTTAACTCGCCAAAGAAACACGTCACAAACATTAAATGTTACAGAAAATATGATATTGAGGGGCTACATAGGACTCCGTGTAAAATTGGTAAGTGACAAAGGGTGTGGCACCACCCAGTTTTTGGGGTAAATCCCTGATAATAATGTGCTCTTATGTCAAAAATGGGGAAAATCGAGAAAACACTTCACGTAGCCCCTCACGCTTACTTCGCATAAAACACAATTTTAAATTTAATCTGATTCTTTCTCTTTAAAGTATATAAATAAATTAGCAATTAAGATAATAGAATGAAACTTTGCATAAATAGTTCTTTCAATGGATGCGTAAAAATTGTCGAAATCGGCATATAACTTTTTATGTCCTCATATCCTAAATAAAAGAACCACAGTTCCTCTAGCTGGCTTTATATCGAAACTATTGGTAAATCTGTAAGGTATTGTATTACATATTATCTTTCGCTGATGATAATGTGCTCTTATGACAAAAATGGGGGAAATCGGGCATATACTTCCCTCAGCCCTATTTCCTAATATAAGGAATTTCAACCTCCCGTTAGACTGTATACCATATATTTCGGTAAATCCGTAAAATATCGTTATGAAACTCGACGATTTGTTGTGTCAGAAATGGGGACTTCAAGCAGCCCCCATATACTTCATATAAGAATATATCGGCATATATCGCTCAATATGTAAGACATTTTAGCAAAATGAGCTTCGGTATACAAGAATCTTATGGAAAGTATGCCACGTCGTCTACATGAGGTCTTAAATAAGAAAGGAAACTCCACAAGATATTGAACTCTCGCAGACTTTATTTTTTTCTTAACACTACAAACTGTCCCATTTCAAGTGTGAGTTGCATTGAACGCACAATAAGTGTAAATATCGTATGTTCATTTCGTTATTGTTACAGCATAAACTTTGGTGTTTTTCTTCATGTCAATATAAAATATATTTCTTATTTGAAACAAAATAGAAATTTTTGAAAATATTAACATACTTTCCTTACTATTTATACTCTAAGTAAAAAGTCAAATAGTTTTGGAGTGTCCCACTTATAATGTGAGTCAATGTATATCATTTGAGTTAATTTGGTTGATTTTTGTATAAATATTTCGGACACGAAGCAAAATGTAGTAATGAAACTAATTTAGTTAATGATGTTTAATATGAATTAGTAGGGTACCAAATATGATTATAATTCAGTCATAATTTCGTCAAATAATGAATGCAACCGATCTAATAACTCCTCCACATCTATGTGTATATTTGTTCTCTCTTGTCAAAACTCTGATATGTTCTAGAGAGAATTGTCGAATTCATTGTTCATTATCAAAAGTTCTATTTTTCCCAAAAATGCTATTCTTTCCTCTAGTATTATTTTAGATGGTATAATTTTATCGTCTAACTTATGAACAGTTCCTATCTTCGTAAATCTAGTTAAAAAATATGTTGCACGAAATTGGAAAATATTAAAAAAAAATGAATGAATATGTGGTTTCGTTGTGGTTTTGGTGTGATTATAATCATTTCGTGTATCGAAATCGTATCATTTTATTGGTGGCATTATCTGATGTGAATAATTACATTATTTGAAGTGAATAGTCATTATCTGGAGCAGCAGATCATTACTCATCATTTCTTCATTGGAATCTACATTTCTTCATTGGATACAAAATGTACTTCAATTCAAAATCAGTTGTCGCAATAGAGCTCTCCATGTGATTTTCTAACCTCTTTAGGAGATAGGTTAGTTTATTTATTCATTTAAACAAGGTTTTATAGAATGTCCTCATATACCGAGAAAATAAGGGAAATCGGAAATTTACCACGCCCACCTTCCATAACCTTCCATATAAAGGTTATGTTGAAAACTACTAAAGGTGCATTAACTCGAAGAACTCGCGAAGGACTGCATAGGACTCCGTATAAAATTTGAATAAAGGGTGTGGCAACGCCCACTCTTAGGGGCAAACCTATATCTCAAGAACTCCTTAACCAATTTCAACCAAATTTGGTATTTTAGACATTATATTTGAATCTTTATGTAACTTTGTGAAAGTGGGTGAAATTGGATAACAATCACGCTTACTTCGCATAAAACACAATTTTAAATTTAATCTGATTCTTTCTCTTTAAAGTATATAAATAAATTAGCAATTAAGATAATAGAATGAAACTTTGCATAAATAGTTCTTTCAATGGGTGCGTAAAAATTGTCGAAATCGGCATATAACTTTTTATGTCCTCATATCCTAAATAAAAGAACCACAGTTCCTCTAGCTGGCTTTATATCGAAACTATTGGTAAATCTGTAAGGTATTGTATTACATATTATCTTTCGCTGATGATAATGCGCTCTTATGACAAAAATGGGGGAAATCGGGCATATACTTCCCTCAGCCCTATTTCCTAATCCCATCTGACTTTAAACCGTTTACATTTGTTAATATATGTGATTTTTTAATTAAATTAATTGGATATATGTCCTTAAACATAAAGTGGTTTCGAGTTAAATATGAATGAAATCGGTCTAGACTCTGGTCTAAGCCGCTTATTCCAAATATAATTATTTAAGTTTTTCTGGTTGACTTTTCTAATATACGCAGTAATAAATTAAGCCACTTTGTTTGAGTTTACATTTTTTTGAGTTAATTTGTTTAATTCTAATATAAATATCTCGGTCAAGAAGCAAAATATTATAATGAAAATACGTAAGCTCTGATCTGTAATATAAGTTAATAAGATACCAAATAGGAATGGAATCCATTTACGGTTTCGTCGAATAATGGATGTTGAATTCCTCGCAAAATTTTTATACTCTCGCAACATGTTGCTCGAGAGTATATTAATTTTGTTCACCTAACGGTTGTTTGTAACACCTAGAACTAATGGAGTTAGATATAGACATATATATATATGAATAATCAGGATGAAGAGATGAGTTGAAATCCGAGTTACTGTATGTCCATCCGTTCGTCCGTGCAAGTGATAACTTGAGTATAAATTAAGATATTTTGATTAAACTTGGTACATGTGTTCTTTGTCACCTTAAAACGGTTGGTATTGCAGATGGGCGTAATACGACATTTGCCACCCCCACAAAATGCCATTAATTGAAAACAGATAAAGTGTTCTAACTAAGTAGCAAATTAAGGTATCAACGCGTTATTTGGCATATAGAATCCTAGTTGGGCGGGGCATCTGTGGGCAAAATTTCTTGTAAAAGCGGGCTTGGCCTCGCTATATCAATCAAACTTGCTCCGACTAAGTTTTTCTAGCATCTCGTCAAATACTGGGAAAATGATTAAAATCGGATAATAACCACGCTCACCTCTCATTCAAAGGTTATGTTGAAAACTACTAAAAGTGAGTTACCTCGCTGAAAGAACACGTCAGAAACATTAAATCTTACTGAAAATATGATAAGGAAGGATTGCATAAGAATTCGTGTAAAGTTTTGGTGTTGGGGGATTTAACCCACTTTTAGGTAAAATCGCATATCTCAAGAACTCCTTAATCGATTTCATTAAAACTATACAAATGGTATGTGACATTACGTTTGCATTCTTATGTCACGTTGTTAAAATGGACGAAATCGGATAGAACCCACGCCTATTTCTCATATAATATAAGTTTAAGTTTCATCTGTTATTTTCACTTTGAAGTAGATAAATCGAGCAACAATTAAGATATTGGAATAAAGCTTTTCGCGAATAGTACCTTCAAGGTATGCCATCTCATACGCAAAAATAGTCGATATCGGATTACAACTTTGAAGTTACCAGAAATAATATATACCATTGAAGTTACCAGAAATACCCAATATATGGACCTCAGTACCTCTATTCGACTTTCTACTGAAAATATCGGTAAATATGTAAGATGCTGTAATGAAATAGAGGATTATCTTTCCATGCCAAGTATGCTCTGGTGACAAAAATGGGGAAAACCGGGTAAATACTTCCGCTAGCTTCCTTTGACTTGAATCTTTTCTGATACACGACTCACCAGCTTATCAGCATTGATAGCATCGCCAGCCTGGGCTCATTGGGGCTGCTATTACTTTACTCGAAACCCATTTTTCCACTGGCGTTGCTAATGCCGACGTCGACACTGTCAGCTGCGTTGCGACGATGGTCTTGTTGGCAAAAATATGCAGTATAAATGATGAAGCGCTGCAACACTACTAGGCAACAACAACGTCGTAAAAAGATTTAAAAACAACAGAATCCTCACAACACAACACAACAAAAGCAAGTCGGAAAAGTTCTGCAGCGCATAAGACGTGATTGTTAAAATAAGAAAAGTAATACTGTATAAAAGTAATACAACAATAAACAGTTTTAACGTAACAACGATACGTTTTGTTGATAGTTGCGTTGTTTTTTTTTCTCTCTCTTTAGCTTACTGTTTGTTTTACTTTTATAAAAAACTTTTATGAATTTATTATTTTATTTCACTTTTGCGTCACTCTGTTAGACAGTCTGTCCCACTGAATCACTCGACTCTGCTGCCGCGGATGGGAACAAGTTAGCGCCAGTTGTTTTATGGCTTGTGGTGCTGCCGCCACTGCTCCCAACGTCGCTGCTGTGAATGTCGGTTTTTATTTCTATTTGATATAAATTGCAGATGAGGTGAATAAAATAAATTGCGCCATGTTGCCAAATTTCAACTGCGCTAACTACGTTGCCTTCGCCTCCACTACTGCTTATGTTTGGCTTAGCGACCCTCACGCCACGTTGCCCTCTTATAATTTTACTTACCTGCTGACAGAGCTATTATTAGAGCAGAGAGGAATGAGAGAAATCGTCGCAAATTATGTTTATAAATTGTAGATACATACGTAAAACATATGTATGTATGTATTTACGCGTATATGCACATGTGCACATACGTAGCGCGTATTTGGCAAACTTTCCTCTTTCAACATTATATTGTATTTATAACCTTTTTGCTTTGACTTTTCTACTTCGAAGTAGCCGAAATTCATTTTGCGGTGGAATTGAATTAAATTTTTGTTAGAAATGTTTATAGTTTGCCAACGGTTTTGCACGTGTTAAGCATGAAGTTGTTTCAAGCAGGAAAAATATAGCAAATTTACATGAAATTGTCACTGATTAAGATATATAGCATTGTAATTTTGTCTATAACCATGCATGAATATTTGTTCATGTGTATGTACATAGACAAACATTAAAAATAGCTTGAGTATGGTTATTTGAATAGAACTTTAGTATATATTCGTGCATACATTTGTATAGCCGTAGTTCTGCCGATAAGAGAATAAATTTAATTTTCAAATTTAAACCTGATAAAAACTATTGTTAGAAATGGAGAAATAATTAGACACATACATACGGATATTCAAATACAAATACATATAAACAAAGTTAACATTACATATTTATGTATACTTAGTAGCATAATATTTTGCGGTATTGGATGTAAATATATACATATGTATTTATGTACATATATTCATGAGAGCAAACTTGCTCTCACTGCAAAAGCAATGATCAGGGATGGAGAGACATTGAGATTAGGAAGTGGTTTACACGGTGCCAGACTTCAATTCTATAAAAATTTGGCTGGGCTGTATAGAAAACTAATATATTACAGAATCTGTAAAGACTATCATTATATCGGCCATAAGTACATACATACGTACGTATGTACACATATTTTGATTTTAATGTCCGCACTAGGGTTTTCAGCGTACTGATTTTGTCAGTATTTTGCTGATTTCAAATATTAAATTGAAAATGTATTGATTTTCGATAAATTCCAAATAAATGTAGATTTTGCAAATTTTTACTAATATCTTTGCGCTCAATTTCATATTACAATTCTTTTAACGTTTGTATGTGTGTTTACATTATTCAATAATTATTCTTATTGTCCAAAATTCCTTCAAACATAATGTTTTATATTTTTTTGTTTTTCCTGAGTTCTTATTACTTTTCAGGTAAAGAGCATAGCGTTATTTCGAAAATTTTTATCGTATTCGTATCGTATATATGGATATGTATAAACATAGACTATTTTTTCTTAAGATTCCTTCGATTCTTTAAGTGCTAATTTTGCCAACTTTTGAATACGAAATGTTTTGTTTTATTTTTCACTATTTCACATCCCTTTCTTCTTCTGAAAAGCTGGAGAAAAATATTCAGTGAGCGAATGAAGTTGGTTTATTTCATAATTTTTGGGGAAGTAGTCTTCGTGGAGGGTATTTCATGCTAATTTAATGGAGTTTATTATCTAAAAATTACTTTTGATTGCTTCATGAATTGGAATAATTTCTGATTTATTCTGTTACTTTTGTTGCTCTTTTTGAACGTAATAAACGGGTCAGGTAAGTTTTACGTGGGTAAATTTTTCGCCTATAATAAAATAAATACAACTTAAATTTATTTTCAGTGCTATTCAGTTGACGAGGAACCACGGCTTGAATCAACATACTTTAATACAAAGAATCAGTTGCATGTTTAAGGTGGTAACCCACTACCGATCCGTTTAGAGTACTAAATCACTATTTCGTGTTTTTTTTTATTGGTGCTATTTGAATGGCTTGTGTATACATGCATTAGCAACTTAAAATAAAGCTGCGAAAGAATTTGGGAACGGAAAACATATCAATGTTTAAACCTGGTGGTATATACATATGTATATACCATTTTGGTTTTTCCAAAAACAAGCGCGGAACTGTTTTACCGCCGAATAGTATATCAATGATACTCAATAATGAATACTATTTAGATACATTTACATATGTATGTATGTTGAATTCTTAGCAAAAAAAAACACTATGAACAGGCCAATGAAAGCAGAACCTGAAATGTTGAATATTGATTACTTTTCCATTTTTTATTGCATTACATTAGATGCCGTTGACCGGTAAACGTATACCTAGCTAATTCATAAAGCATGTATGTATTTACAAATATCAGTAAGCAAAATTTAAAGAAAAAATACGATTTTGAAGATTAAGCATTTTATTTTTCTACAAAATGTAATTATAAAAATTTAAAGATATGTAATAATACAATTAAAATTTCTTTTTCAATTTTCAATTTTTCTTGTAGGGCACTAGAGCTATGAAAATAGTATCTTAGAGGTAATAAACGTGGTTGATGTTTTATAGCAAACGCGCCAAATTCCAGTAGTTGTTGGTTGTTGTAGTTGTTGTATATTATTGGGAGAAATTGGATTTCAACATAAATTTAGGAATGTGCAATTTTTCTCGAAGTGCAATATAGCTATATGGATTTTTGCATACTCTAACAGCATGAAAACAGCATTTTAGCCGGATTCCGAGCTGATATTGTTAAGGTACCGGGCTATATTTCGGAAATTTCAAAATTTATTATTTGCGGGAAAATTAATATTTGTCCTAAGTTTGAGAATGTGCAATTTTTCTTGTAGGGCACCAGCTATGTCAATTTGTGCATTTCTAGTAATGCGAAAACAGTATCATAGCTTGGTTGATGTTTTATAGCAAACGAGCCAAATTCCAGTAATTGTTACTTTATTACTGGAAGAAAATGGAGTTTGAACCTAAATTTAGGAATATGAGTAGGGTGATATGTGCCTTCTGCGATAAAAGTTGCGATGCCATTTCTTTAGATGGCGCTGTAGTCAAATAATTTTTACTATGCAACTTCATTAATTTCGTAACGAATTTCTTCAAAAAGGTATGTTATAGAATTATTTAATTGAGTTATATTAGGTGACACTGTATGATCTGAAGCTCTTTGAACAAATCCTTCGATGTATAAAAAGCTTTCGCTGGGTATGAGATATAAATCTTGGTTTTGAATTGTAATACGGATTTCATCATTATTACCAAAAGATTGTAAAGATGGTAAATAGTTGTGATATTCCTTATTAATGATGCTAATATCGAATTTAGGTCTACTTAATACGCTTAGTATATTTCCCACTTTTCTTTTTTCACTTTAATTGAAATCCTAATTTTTGGAGAAATTCTCTGTTATTTGAAGAAAGAGTTTTACTTTGTGCTTGATAAAGTTTTTGTTTATATTGTCTTTCTTTCTTTTCACAAGGAGTAATTGGGATTTCCTTATCCACTGTTAGTAACTTTCGTGAATTGAATGAAGGTAAATTAGTGTGAGATGGTGTTTTATTAAAAATAATAACTTTTATTTTTTTTAAGACGAGGGTTTCAAATACTGATGCAAATGCGATAAGGTTCGTTATCTTCTCACCTCGAAAATTTATTAAATTATCATCTGATGAAAGGCTTAACCATTTAATATAAATCTTATTTCTTTTCCTTTTTAAAATCTTTTCAATCAAGTATGTGTCGGGGAATTTAGTTTTCATTAGTTCATGTTCATAAAATCCTCCTTTAATTTCATTATCTTGATAAATTGTATGTAGTGGGATTTGTATATGGTATGGTTTTAATTTTAAAAATCTCTGTTGTCCAATTCGGTGTATATCCCTTTCCAAAAACATGTTTATTCTTACTTATTCGAACGTGATCATTAACTTTAAACTTAGCTTTTTCAAACACTTTAAAATGACTGTAGACAGTTTGCATCATCGTTTCGTCAATCGTTCTTCATTTATAGAATTCAATTCATTAGGTTTCATTTGAATTGTTTTATGGAATGCATTATTATATTTATCAACTAAGTCTTTATATTTATCAATCCAAACGTATGTACCTTGAAAACTAAACTCTTTCCACATCATTCCCTTTAATGTTCGATTAAAACGTTCAATTATGGATGCCTTTAAAATGCTAAATGTGGAATAGTGATTAATTTTATTAAGTTCAATTAGATGCTTAAATTGAGTATTCAAAAACTCTTTACCGTCGTCAGTTTGTAAATTTTTTGGAATTCGATGACTATTTTCGAAAATACTTTTAATTGCATTTGTAGCGCTGTTAGCAGTTTTATTTTTAATAGCTTCAACCCAATCTGTTTTTGAGAACGTGTCTATAACAGTTAGGAGATATCGATATTTATTATTAACATCCTCATATTCTCTCATTTCTACTAAATCAGCTTGCCACAAATCATCAATTCCTTTCATAACAACTCGTCTTCTTTTAAAATTTTTTCGCACTTGCTTGTGTAGTTCGTTGACTAATTTTCTTTTCTCTACATTCATCTCAATTTGTATATCAAAATTGTATATATATATATATATATATATATATATATATGTGTGTTTGAGTTGCTACAACCCTCTAAAAATATGAATGTAACTTTTTTTGCTTTTGAAATTTAATAAACGGCTGCTTTATTTTTATTGCTATAACATCATCTACTTTTTCTTTCTCAAGATATTTAAGTATTTAGCTTTCAATATTTGAAAAACGTGGTTAAATTTAATTTTAAAAGTCTTTATTTGCACTAAATAAACTATTGTCAATAGCTGTTTGAACTATTTCAACATTTTCTTTAATATTTTTATTCATTGCTGTTTTTAATGAATTGATTTGGCCATTAATGACATTTATAGTGGTATTATGATTACCTTTTATCTCATCGATTTTAGCATTTAACTTATTAATATGTTTATTAAATATTTATACGTGACAGCATCGTTAGGATCTATAGGTGTTCCTAAATTACTAATCTTTTTAAAATGTAGGTTCAAACTTTTTTGTTTTCTATCAATATCAATTTCAAGCATTTTATCTAGAATGTACATAACTTTGTTTTCATCTAAATGATGGTGATTTGATGAACTCTCACGAAATTTATTTACAGAACTCATTTTTTGTTGTTGATTTTTATGTTTTTTTTTGGGGTTTTACGCAATTATATTAGCCTCTTCAAGTGCTTCGATAATAGAAATAATCTCGTTGTTATGATTATTATGTCCTGCGCTCGTTGATGATACAAGTAATCGCAATCTGTCTACTAATTCATTAGGATTATCCCAATAAACATAATCTGTTTTGTTATTATTTAAAGTTTTCAGTGATATACCACTTCCACTCGTTAAGACGTTTCTTTTGATATTAAGTAATTTTTGTATAATATTTCGTAATTTTTTAAATAGCTTTAAATTAAATTGAAATTAAAAATTTCGTAAATAGTTTCCTTTGTGAGCGTTTGTTGTGAGCAAAATCTCTTTATAATTCTTTAAATCCCTTTGAGTGTAGTTTAAGGGTTTTAAATGGAATACTAATTCAAATAATCCGGGAGTTATTCTCCATTTTGAACGACCAATATTCATTGTGTTATCGGCGTTGAACTTTAATATTTCCTTTCCAAATCTCCAATTACCATGGCTATCTATATTGTAACCATAAATTGTATCTAGATGCTTATTATCTTTGAGTAATAATAGATTTATCGATAAACGAGATTTATTTTTAATATTTTCATTAGATAATCTAACACGTTTTCTATCGTTGTTCAATTGGTTTTTGCTTTGTCGTTTTCCTTAAAAAAAGTTTGATGATTTTTTACACTTATTCTTAAAATCAAAACCATCATTAGAGTATCTTCGTTTTAAATAGATTTGGACTTTAACGCGTTTTTTATCTTTATTCAATTGTGTATCGCTTTGTCGTTTAAAATTAGGTCGGACTGTAACACGTTTTCGGTCGTTGTTCAACTGTGTCTCACTTTGTCGTTTTCCTGAAAATAAGTGTGATATTTTTTTATGCTTATCCTCAACGTTCTTATCAACAGCACTATTTTTCCTTTTTCTACTTAGTTTTATCACACCCGCATTTTCACTTTCACTTTCAGCTGGTTGCTTTCGCTTTCGATTCACACTTTCGCTACATATTTGCAACTGTTTTATTACATCAGCATTATTTTCATAATTTTTATCTTCATTCATACGTTGCACTGTTGGATTATAGTAAGCATTAGCGTTATCATGAAATGTACTTTCGCTTTCTGTTATGAAATTTTTTTTTGTGGTTGAAAGATTTTGTATTACGTTTCTACATTTAATTAGCTTGTTTTTGGGTTTTGTTGAGTTATGTGGGTTGAAAGTCATAATATTTTTACTTGACGAAAGCTTAGTATCATAATTAGCATCATAATCTTCATCAGGACCATACCTTTCCTTTTTTATTAATTTAGGTTGGTTTTCTTCATACAATATTATGTTTTGTTTTTTGTTTGTTTGTTTCATTTCATCCACAATATCATTCAAAGGTTTTGTTATTGGAACACTTGATGTGCTTCTACAATATTTTTTAATAACTTATTATCCATTTAGTGAATTGTCTATTTATGTGTGTATGCGTGTATCTGATATACATTTGATATATATCTGCTATGCATCTAGTATATATATATATGTGCTATATATCTGTTCTGTTATAAATGTATAAAATTTTTGAATCCTTTTCGATAACGACCCTTGTTGATTTCATCTTCTTTACTTATAACAAGAAGGCCATATTTATCTTTCCAACATTCGTTATATAATTTAAGAAATTTCGTAAATGAAATATCCCCAATTACATGATCATTGTATATATGCCTTATATTCAATTCTTCCTGTTTAAACACGATTATCATGTTAGCATTGCCACGAATTAAATGTTAATGAATTTTTGTATATGTTTGACATAAGTAAAACAATCAATGTTTTTATGTCTTCCCATACAAAAATAATCTCTTATATTATTTTGCTTACCACATATAACATCATCAAATATTATAATGGAATTTCCCCCCGCTTTGTCTGGACTTAGAAACGTTTAATGTTAAAGAAAAAGTTTAATCCAAAAAAATGTCTATAAAATACAAGAAAAAAAATTTTGTAAACAGTATAAAACTGGTTGTGGTTTTGTAAACAGCTTAATAAATTCATTACCAATTGAACTACATATACCGGGCTATTCAGCTTTCAGAGAACATGACATTGCATATTCACAGTCAAAAGAATTGGATAAAAGACATCAAGCTGATAAAATTTTAGCTGAAAGGGCTTGGCAACGAGTAACATCTAAAGACAGTGGTTTAAAAGAACGCACAGCCGCTTGGTTTGTAACAAACGCGATGAAGACAACAGTAAAATTTGGGTTAGGAAATCCTGAAATCAAAAGTAAATTGAAGAAGAGGAAGAAATTAAAAAAGAAAAAACAAGGAAAGAAGAAGTGAGCATCGTGTAGGAAAAACCTATTTAAAGAAGTTATTAACAAAACTAAAAAGCTTTTGAAAAACGAAAACCCTAAAGATATTGAAAGTGCTGTAAAAATCGCACAAAACACTATACATCCAATCTTAAAGAAAAGGATAAAATCAAAAATTTCCATCCCAAGAATTATTCCATTAGCGAAAATCGGTGGATTTCTCCCATTGGTTCCAATAATAATGGCATACCTGCTCTTGGAACTACCGGATCAAGTATTTGTAAAACAATAAGAGATATTAAATAAGGAAAAGAAGACCTCGAAGAGTCTAAACGTCACAATAGATAAATGGATTCAATTGCAATGGGAAAAGGTTTATTCCTTAAACCATATGAAGGAGGATATGGTCTCTTTTACGGACCTCAAGCATCAATATCAAAAAACTTTTAAGACGTCTACCCGACCATTAACAGACATTGATTTAACCAAATATGGTAAACAACTTAAATATTTCAGAGGAGTTTTCATGCGTAATTCTTTACCTAAAAAACCACTAAATCAAGAATGTAGTATCCTTAATTTAGATGATGTAAATGGTATTGGAACTCATTGGATAGCGTACTATAAGAAATATAATTATAAGGAATATTTTGATAGTTTCGGAAATTTACAACAACCACTTGAAATTGTTAATTACCTAAAATCACCAATAAAATATAATTATATACAAAAACAAAAATGTAATACTTACAATTGTTGACACTTATGTTTAAAATTTTTATATCAAAAATACTCCAAAATAAATACACATTTATTTTTTTTTGTTTTTTTTAATTTTTTTAATTGTTTTTATTTATTTTGTAATGACCCCATGCTTACGTAAGTAAACCATTTTCTTTTACATATCGCTTATCATCTAAATTACTTAATACTAACTTTTTCATATGATGTGTATAAATTTCATGACATTTTTATCGAAAAACATACATTTTATCTTTATATATTTTTTTATTTAATAAACATAATCTAAAATCGTTAACAGAAAGAGAAAGCTTTTTAGCCATGAACTTTTAACACCTTTTACTTTTTTAATGTCCTTATCTTCTCCGTCAATTTTAATGGAGTACATTTTTCTCTTAAACCAATAAATTTTTTTATGATTTTTCCGTTTTCTTCATCCTTCATCATACCCAAAACATAAAACATACATGTAAACATAGACTATTTTTTCTTAAGATTCCTTCGATTCTTTAAGTGCTAATTTTGCCAACTTTTGAATACGAAATGTTTTGTTTTATTTTTCACTATTTCACATCCCTTTCTTCTTCCGAAAAGCTGGAGAAAAATATTCAGTGAGCGAATGAAATTGGTTTATTTCATAATTTTTGGGGAAGTAGTCTTCGTGGAGGGTATTTCATGCTAATTTAATGGAGTTTATTATCTAAAAATTACTTTTGATTGCTTCATGAATTGGAATAATTTCTGATTTATTCTGTTACTTTTGTTGCTCTTTTTGAACGTAATAAACGGGTCACGTAGGTTTTACGTGGGTAAATTTTTCGCCCATAAAAAAATAAATACAACTTAAATTTATTTTCAGTGCTATTCAGTTGACGAGGAACCACGGCTTGAATCAACATACTTTAATACAAAGAATCAGTTGCATGTTTAAGATGGTAACCCACTACCGACCCGTTTAGAGTACTAAATCACTATTTCGTGTTTTTTTTATTGGTGCTATTTGAATGGTTTGTGTATACATGCATTAGCAACTTAAAATAAAGCTGCGAAAGAATTTGGGAACGGAAAACGTATCAATGTTTAAACCTGGAGATATATACATATGTATATACCATTTTGGTTTTTCCAAAAACAAGCACGGAACTGTTTTACCGCCGAATAGTATATCAATGATACTCAATAATGAATACTATTTAGATACATTTACATATGTATGTATGTTGAATTCTTAGCAAAAAAAACACTATGAACAGGCCAATGAAAGCAGAACCTGAAATGTTGGATATTGATTACTTTTCCATTTTTTATTGCATTACATTAGATGCCGTTGACCGGTAAACGTATACCTAGCTAATTCATAAAGCATGTATGTATTTACAAATATCAGTAAGCAAAATTTAAAGAAAAAATACGATTTTGAAGATTAAGCATTTTATTTTTCTACAAAATGTAATTATAAAAATTTAAAGATATGTAATAATACAATTAAAATTTCTTTTTCAATTTTCAATTTTTCTTGTAGGGCACTAGAGCTATGAAAATAGTATCTTAGAGGTAATAAGCGTGGTTGATGTTTTATAGCAAACGCGCCAAATTCCAGTAGTTGTTGGTTGTTGTAGTTGTTGTATATTATTGGGAGAAATTGGATTTCAACATAAATTTAGGAATGTGCAATTTTTCTCGAAGTGCAATATAGCTATATGGATTTTTGCATACTCTAACAGCATGAAAACAGCATTTTAGCCGGATTCCGAGCTGATATTGTTAAGGTACCGGGCTATATTTCGGAAATTTCAAAATTTATTATTTGCGGGAAAATTAATATTTGTCCTAAGTTTGAGAATGTGCAATTTTTCTTGTAGGGCACCAGCTATGTCAATTTGTGCATTTCTAGTAATGCGAAAACAGTATCATAGCTTGGTTGATGTTTTATAGCAAACGAGCCAAATTCCAGTAATTGTTACTTTATTACTGGAAGAAAATGGAGTTTGAACCTAAATTTAGGAATATGAGTAGGGTGATATGTGCCTTCTGCGATAAAAGTTGCGATGCCATTTCTTTAGATGGCGCTGTAGTCAAATAATTTTTACTATGCAACTTCATTAATTTCGTAACGAATTTCTTCAAAAAGGTATGTTATAGAATTATTTAATTGAGTTATATTAGGTGACACTGTATGATCTGAAGCTCTTTGAACAAATCCTTCGATGTATAAAAAGCTTTCGCTGGGTATGAGATATAAATCTTGGTTTTGAATTGTAATACGGATTTCATCATTATTACCAAAAGATTGTAAAGATGGTAAATAGTTGTGATATTCCTTATTAATGATGCTAATATCGAATTTAGGTCTACTTAATACGCTTAGTATATTTCCCACTTTTCTTTTTTCACTTTAATTGAAATCCTAATTTTTGGAGAAATTCTCTGTTATTTGAAGAAAGAGTTTTACTTTGTGCTTGATAAAGTTTTTGTTTATATTGTCTTTCTTTCTTTTCACAAGGAGTAATTGGGATTTCCTTATCCACTGTTAGTAACTTTCGTGAATTGAATGAAGGTAAATTAGTGTGAGATGGTGTTTTATTAAAAATAATAACTTTTATTTTTTTTTAAGACGAGGGTTTCAAATACTGATGCAAATGCGATAAGGTTCGTTATCTTCTCACCTCGAAAATTTATTAAATTATCATCTGATGAAAAGCTTAACCATTTAATATAAATCTTATTTCTTTTCCTTTTTAAAATCTTTTCAATCAAGTATGAGTCGGGGAATTTAGTTTTCATTAGTTCATGTTCATAAAATCCTCCTTTAATTTCATTATCTTGATAAATTGTATGTAGTGGGATTTGTATATGGTATGGTTTTAATTTTAAAAATCTCTGTTGTCCAATTCGGTGTATATCCCTTTCCAAAAACATGTTTATTCTTACTTATTCGAACGTGATCATTAACTTTAAACTTAGCTTTTTCAAACACTTTAAAATGACTGTAGACAGTTTGCATCATCGTTTCGTCAATCGTTCTTCATTTATAGAATTCAATTCATTAGGTTTCATTTGAATTGTTTTATGGAATGCATTATTATATTTATCAACTAAGTCTTTATATTTATCAATCCAAACGTATGTACCTTGAAAACTAAACTCTTTCCACATCATTCCCTTTAATGTTCGATTAAAACGTTCAATTATGGATGCCTTTAAAATGCTAAATGTGGAACAGTGATTAATTTTATTAAGTTCAATTAGATGCTTAAATTGAGTATTCAAAAACTCTTTACCGTCGTCAGTTTGTAAATTTTTTGGAATTCGATGACTATTTTCGAAAATACTTTTAATTGCATTTGTAGCGCTGTTAGCAGTTTTATTTTTAATAGCTTCAACCCAATCTGTTTTTGAGAACGTGTCTATAACAGTTAGGAGATATCGATATTTATTATTAACATCCTCATATTCTCTCATTTCTACTAAATCAGCTTGCCACAAATCATCAATTCCTTTCATAACAACTCGTCTTCTTTTAAAATTTTTTCGCACTTGCTTGTGTAGTTCGTTGACTAATTTTCTTTTCTCTACATTCATCTCAATTTGTATATCAAAATTGTATATATATATATATATATATATATGTGTGTTTGAGTTGCTACAACCCTCTAAAAATATGAATGTAACTTTTTTTGCTTTTGAAATTTAATAAACGGCTGCTTTATTTTTATTGCTATAACATCATCTACTTTTTCTTTCTCAAGATATTTAAGTATTTAGCTTTCAATATTTGAAAAACGTGGTTAAATTTAATTTTAAAAGTCTTTATTTGCACTAAATAAACTATTGTCAATAGCTGTTTGAACTATTTCAACATTTTCTTTAATATTTTTATTCATTGCTGTTTTTAATGAATTGATTTGGCCATTAATGACATTTATAGTGGTATTATGATTACCTTTTATCTCATCGATTTTA
This sequence comes from Bactrocera minax, assembly GCA_021498325.1. NCBI lineage: Eukaryota > Metazoa > Arthropoda > Insecta > Diptera > Tephritidae > Bactrocera > Bactrocera minax. The sequence continues at coordinate 28,352 of JAKEEE010000156.1, read as the reverse complement.
GCATTTAACTTATTAATATGTTTATTAAATATTTATACGTGACAGCATCGTTAGGATCTATAGGTGTTCCTAAATTACTAATCTTTTTAAAATGTAGGTTCAAACTTTTTTGTTTTCTATCAATATCAATTTCAAGCATTTTATCTAGAATGTACATAACTTTGTTTTCATCTAAATGATGGTGATTTGATGAACTCTCACGAAATTTATTTACAGAACTCATTTTTTGTTGTTGATTTTTATATTTTTTTTTGGGGGTTTTACACAATTATATTAGCCTCTTCAAGTGCTTCGATAATAGAAATAATCTCGTTGTTATGATTATTATGTCCTGCGCTCGTTGATGATACAAGTAATCGCAATCTGTCTACTAATTCATTAGGATTATCCCAATAAACATAATCTGTTTTTTTATTATTTAAAGTTTTCAGTGATATACCACTTCCACTCGTTAAGACGTTTCTTTTGATATTAAGTAATTTTCGTATAATATTTCGTAATTTTTTAAATACGTTTAAATTAAATTGAAATTAAAAATTTAGTAAATAGTTTCCTTTGTGAGCGTTTGTTGTGAGCAAAAGCTCTTTATAATTCTTTAAATCCCTTTGAATGTAGTTTAAGGGTTTTAAATGGAATACTAATTCAAATAATCCGGGAGTTATTTTCCATTTTGAACGACCAATATTCATTGTGTTATCGGGGTTGAACTTCAATCTTTCCTTTCCAAATCTCCAATTACCATGGCTATCTACATTGTAACCATAAATTGTATCTAGATGCTTATTATCTTTGAGTAATAATAGATTTATCGATAAACGAGATTTATTTTTAATATTTTCATTAGATAATCTAACACGTTTTCTATCGTTGTTCAATTGGTTTTTGCTTTGTCGTTTTCCTTAAAAAAAGTTTGATGATTTTTTACACTTATTCTTAAAATCAAAACCATCATTAGAGTATCTTCGTTTTAAATAGATTTGGACTTTAACGCGTTTTTTATCTTTATTCAATTGTGTATCGCTTTGTCGTTTAAAATTAGGTCGGACTGTAACACGTTTTCGGTCGTTGTTCAACTGTGTCTCACTTTGTCGTTTTCCTGAAAATAAGTGTGATATTTTTTTATGCTTATCCTCAACGTTCTTATCAACAGCACTATTTTTCCTTTTTCTACTTAGTTTTATCACACCCGCATTTTCACTTTCACTTTCAGCTGGTTGCTTTCGCTTTCGATTCACACTTTCGCTACATATTTGCAACTGTTTTATTACATCAGCATTATTTTCATAATTTTTATCTTCATTCATACGTTGCACTGTTGGATTATAGTAAGCATTAGCGTTATCATGAAATGTACTTTCGCTTTCTGTTATGAAATTTTTTTTTGTGGTTGAAAGATTTTGTATTACGTTTCTACATTTAATTAGCTTGTTTTTGGGTTTTGTTGAGTTATGTGGGTTGAAAGTCATAATATTTTTACTTGACGAAAGCTTAGTATCATAATTAGCATCATAATCTTCATCAGGACCATACCTTTCCTTTTTTATTAATTTAGGTTGGTTTTCTTCATACAATATTATGTTTTGTTTTTTGTTTGTTTGTTTCATTTCATCCACAATATCATTCAAAGGTTTTGTTATTGGAACACTTGATGTGCTTCTACAATATTTTTTAATAACTTATTATCCATTTAGTGAATTGTCTATTTATGTGTGTATGCGTGTATCTGATATACATTTGATATATATCTGCTATGCATCTAGTATATATATATATGTGCTATATATCTGTTCTGTTATAAATGTATAAAATTTTTGAATCCTTTTCGATAACGACCCTTGTTGATTTCATCTTCTTTACTTATAACAAGAAGGCCATATTTATCTTTCCAACATTCGTTATATAATTTAAGAAATTTCGTAAATGAAATATCCCCAATTACATGATCATTGTATATATGCCTTATATTCAATTCTTCCTGTTTAAACACGATTATCATGTTAGCATTGCCACGAATTAAATGTTAATGAATTTTTGTATATGTTTGACATAAGTAAAACAATCAATGTTTTTATGTCTTCCCATACAAAAATAATCTCTTATATTATTTTGCTTACCACATATAACATCATCAAATATTATAATGGAATTTCCCCCCGCTTTGTCTGGACTTAGAAACGTTTAATGTTAAAGAAAAAGTTTAATCCAAAAAAATGTCTATAAAATACAAGAAAAAAAATTTTGTAAACAGTATAAAACTGGTTGTGGTTTTGTAAACAGCTTAATAAATTCATTACCAATTGAACTACATATACCGGGCTATTCAGCTTTCAGAGAACATGACATTGCATATTCACAGTCAAAAGAATTGGATAAAAGACATCAAGCTGATAAAATTTTAGCTGAAAGGGCTTGGCAACGAGTAACATCTAAAGACAGTGGTTTAAAAGAACGCACAGCCGCTTGGTTTGTAACAAACGCGATGAAGACAACAGTAAAATTTGGGTTAGGAAATCCTGAAATCAAAAGTAAATTGAAGAAGAGGAAGAAATTAAAAAAGAAAAAACAAGGAAAGAAGAAGTGAGCATCGTGTAGGAAAAACCTATTTAAAGAAGTTATTAACAAAACTAAAAAGCTTTTGAAAAACGAAAACCCTAAAGATATTGAAAGTGCTGTAAAAATCGCACAAAACACTATACATCCAATCTTAAAGAAAAGGATAAAATCAAAAATTTCCATCCCAAGAATTATTCCATTAGCGAAAATCGGTGGATTTCTCCCATTGGTTCCAATAATAATGGCATACCTGCTCTTGGAACTACCGGATCAAGTATTTGTAAAACAATAAGAGATATTAAATAAGGAAAAGAAGACCTCGAAGAGTCTAAACGTCACAATAGATAAATGGATTCAATTGCAATGGGAAAAGGTTTATTCCTTAAACCATATGAAGGAGGATATGGTCTCTTTTACGGACCTCAAGCATCAATATCAAAAAACTTTTAAGACGTCTACCCGACCATTAACAGACATTGATTTAACCAAATATGGTAAACAACTTAAATATTTCAGAGGAGTTTTCATGCGTAATTCTTTACCTAAAAAACCACTAAATCAAGAATGTAGTATCCTTAATTTAGATGATGTAAATGGTATTGGAACTCATTGGATAGCGTACTATAAGAAATATAATTATAAGGAATATTTTGATAGTTTCGGAAATTTACAACAACCACTTGAAATTGTTAATTACCTAAAATCACCAATAAAATATAATTATATACAAAAACAAAAATGTAATACTTAGAATTGTTGACACTTATGTTAAAAATTTTTATATCAAAAATACTCCAAAATAAATACACATTTATTTTTTTTTGTTTTTTTTAATTTTTTTAATTGTTTTTATTTATTTTGTAATGACCCCATGCTTACGTAAGTAAACCATTTTCTTTTACATATCGCTTATCATCTAAATTACTTAATACTAACTTTTTCATATGATGTGTATAAATTTCATGACATTTTGATCGAAAAACATACATTTTATCTTTATATATTTTTTTATTTAATAAACATAATCTAAAATCGTTAACAGAAAGAGAAAGCTTTTTAGCCATGAACTTTTAACACCTTTTACTTTTTTAATGTCCTTATCTTCTCCGTCAATTTTAATGGAGTACATTTTTCTCTTAAACCAATAAATTTTTTTATGATTTTTCCGTTTTCTTCATCCTTCATCATACCCAAAACATAAAACATACATGTAAACATAGACTATTTTTTCTTAAGATTCCTTCGATTCTTTAAGTGCTAATTTTGCCAACTTTTGAATACGAAATGTTTTGTTTTATTTTTCACTATTTCACATCCCTTTCTTCTTCCGAAAAGCTGGAGAAAAATATTCAGTGAGCGAATGAAATTGGTTTATTTCATAATTTTTGGGGAAGTAGTCTTCGTGGAGGGTATTTCATGCTAATTTAATGGAGTTTATTATCTAAAAATTACTTTTGATTGCTTCATGAATTGGAATAATTTCTGATTTATTCTGTTACTTTTGTTGCTCTTTTTGAACGTAATAAACGGGTCACGTAGGTTTTACGTGGGTAAATTTTTCGCCCATAAAAAAATAAATACAACTTAAATTTATTTTCAGTGCTATTCAGTTGACGAGGAACCACGGCTTGAATCAACATACTTTAATACAAAGAATCAGTTGCATGTTTAAGATGGTAACCCACTACCGACCCGTTTAGAGTACTAAATCACTATTTCGTGTTTTTTTATTGGTGCTATTTGAATGGTTTGTGTATACATGCATTAGCAACTTAAAATAAAGCTGCGAAAGAATTTGGGAACGGAAAACGTATCAATGTTTAAACCTGGAGATATATACATATGTATATACCATTTTGGTTTTTCCAAAAACAAGCACGGAACTGTTTTACCGCCGAATAGTATATCAATGATAATCAATAATGAATACTATTTAGATACATTTACATATGTATGTATGTTGAATTCTTAGCAAAAAAAACACTATGAACAGGCCAATGAAAGCAGAACCTGAAATGTTGGATATTGATTACTTTTCCATTTTTTATTGCATTACATTAGATGCCGTTGACCGGTAAACGTATACCTAGCTAATTCATAAAGCATGTATGTATTTACAAATATCAGTAAGCAAAATTTAAAGAAAAAATACGATTTTGAAGATTAAGCATTTTATTTTTCTACAAAATGTAATTATAAAAATTTAAAGATATGTAATAATACAATTAAAATTTCTTTTTCAATTTTCAATTTTTCTTGTAGGGCACTAGAGCTATGAAAATAGTATCTTAGAGGTAATAAGCGTGGTTGATGTTTTATAGCAAACGCGCCAAATTCCAGTAGTTGTTGGTTGTTGTAGTTGTTGTATATTATTGGGAGAAATTGGATTTCAACATAAATTTAGGAATGTGCAATTTTTCTGGAAGTGCAATATAGCTATATGGATTTTTGCATACTCTAACAGCATGAAAACAGCATTTTAGCCGGATTCCGAGCTGATATTGTTAAGGTACCGGGCTATATTTCGGAAATTTCAAAATTTATTATTTGCGGGAAAATTAATATTTGTCCTAAGTTTGAGAATGTGCAATTTTTCTTTTAGGGCACCAGCTATGTCAATTTGTGCATTTCTAGTAATGCGAAAACAGTATCATAGCTTGGTTGATGTTTTATAGCAAACGAGCCAAATTCCAGTAATTGTTACTTTATTACTGGAAGAAAATGGAGTTTGAACCTAAATTTAGGAATATGAGTAGGGTGATATGTGCCTTCTGCGATAAAAGTTGCGATGCCATTTCTTTAGATGGCGCTGTAGTCAAATAATTTTTACTATGCAACTTCATTAATTTCGTAACGAATTTCTTCAAAAAGGTATGTTATAGAATTATTTAATTTAGTTATATTAGGTGAGACTGTATAATCTGAAGCTCTTTGAACAAATCCTTCGATGTATAAAAAGCTTTCGCTGGGTATGAGATATAAATCTTGGTTTTGAATTGTAATACGGATTTCATCATTATTACCAAAAGATTGTAAAGATGGTAAATAGTTGTGATATTCCTTATTAATGATGCTAATATCGAATTTAGGTCTACTTAATACGCTTAGTATATTTCCCACTTTTCTTTTTTCACTTTAATTGAAATCCTAATTTTTGGAGAAATTCTCTGTTATTTGAAGAAAGAGTTTTACTTTGTGCTTGATAAAGTTTTTGTTTATATTGTCTTTCTTTCTTTTCACAAGGAGTAATTGGGATTTCCTTATCCACTGTTAGTAACTTTCGTGAATTGAATGAAGGTAAATTAGTGTGAGATGGTGTTTTATTAAAAATAATAACTTTTATTTTTTTTTAAGACGAGGGTTTCAAATACTGATGCAAATGCGATAAGGTTCGTTATCTTCTCACTTCGAAAATTTATTAAATTATCATCTTGAATGGTTACTTTTAATACTCGAGTGTGTATTGTAGCCGTATTAACTGGTAAATATATTACATTAGCTGGTGTTTCATTAATTTTATATCCTGAACTAACGCTAAGAACAAACTGATGTAAGATATGGGCTGAAATGTTATTTATATATGATCCACTAACAATAATACAATTGAGAGATAATATATTGATTTTCGTTATATTTATTGGTTGATCTGAATTATATTTTATGTTGGCTTCTAATTGTCTTTTACTAAAACCTAATAATGAACCAATTGTATGAATTTTATCAATATAAATGTTTTCTGTTGATTTGATCTCCGTTTGTACCGTATTATAATTTGCTCTGATATTTAGTGTTCCTACATCTTTATTGTTTTCATAATATTTATAGGAAAGAAAATTGCTGATCAAAACTTATTAACCCACAAACATAATCACCCTTCAATTCAATGGGGGAAAAATAATTTGCGATAAGTAATGAAGAGTTTCCGCTTATTGTTAACGTTATTGACATCTTAGTATTATATAATTGAATGAAAAAGTCCCTTATAGAGATGTGCTATTTATCCATGAATTGTGTTCTGATGAAAAGCTTAACCATTTAATATAAATCTTATTTCTTTTCCTTTTTAAAATCTTTTCAATCAAGTATGTGTCGGGGAATTTAGTTTTCATTAGTTCATGTTCATAAAATCCTCCTTTAATTTCATTATCTTGATAAATTGTATGTAGTGGGATTTGTATATGGTATGGTTTTAATTTTAAAAATCTCTGTTGTCCAATTCGGTGTATATCCCTTTCCAAAAACATGTTTATTCTTACTTATTCGAACGTGATAATTAACTTTAAACTTAGCTTTTTCAAACACTTTAAAATGACTGTAGACAGTTTGCATCATCGTTTCGTCAATCGTTCTTTATTTATAGAATTCAATTCATCAGGTTTCATTTGAATTGTTTTATGGAATGCATTATTATATTTATCAACTAAGTCTTTATATTTATCAATCCAAACGTATGTACCTTGAAAACTAAACTCTTTCCACATCATTCCCTTTAATGTTCGATTAAAACGTTCAATTATGGATGCCTTTAAAATGCTAAATGTGGAATAGTGATTAATTTTATTAAGTTCAATTAGATGCTTAAATTGAGTATTCAAAAACTCTTTACCGTCGTCAGTTTGTAAATTTTTTGGAATTCGATGACTATTTTCGAAAATACTTTTAATTGCATTTGTAGCGCTGTTAGCAGTTTTATTTTTAATAGCTTCAACCCAATCTGTTTTTGAGAACGTGTCTATAACAGTTAGGAAATATCGATATTTGTTATTAACATCCTCATATTCTCTCATTTCTACTAAATCAGCTTGCCACAAATCATCAATTCCTTTCATAACAACTCGTCTTCTTTTAAAATTTTTTCGCACTTGCTTGTGTAGTTCGTTGACTAATTTTCTTTTCTCTACATTCATCTCAATTTGTATATCAAAGTTGTATATATATATATATATATATGTGTGTTTGAGTTGCTACAACCCTCTAAAAATATGAATGTAACTTTTTTTGCTTTTGAAATTTAATAAACGGCTGCTTTATTTTTATTGAGCTGTTTGAATTATTTAAACATCTTCTTTAATATTTTTATTCATTGCTGTTTTTAATGAATTGATTTGGCCATTAACGACATTTATAGTGGTATTATGATTACCTTTTATCTCATCGATTTTAGCATTTAACTTATTAATATGTTTATTAAATATTTATACGTGACAGCATCGTTAGGATCTATAGGTGTTCCTAAATTACTAATCTTTTTAAAATGTAGGTTCAAACTTTTTTGTTTTCTATCAATATCAATTTCAAGCATTTTATCTAGAATGTACATAACTTTGTTTTCATCTAAATGATGGTGATTTGATGAACTCTCACGAAATTTATTTACAGAACTCATTTTTTGTTGTTGATTTTTATATTTTTTTTTTTGGGGTTTTACACAATTATATTAGCCTCTTCAAGTGCTTTGATAATAGAAATAATCTCGTTGTTATGATTATTATGTCCTGCGCTCGTTGATGATACAAGTAATCGCAATCTGTCTACTAATTCATTAGGATTATCCCAATAAACATAATCTGTTTTGTTATTATTTAAAGTTTTCAGAGATATACCACTTCCACTCGTTAAGACGTTTCTTTTGATATTAAGTAATTTTCGTATAATATTTCGTAATTTTTTAAATAGCTTTAAATTAAATTGAAATTAAAAATTTTTTGGAGATTTGGACTTTAACGCGTTTTTTATCGTTATTCAATTGTGTATCGCTTTGTCGTTTAAAATTAGGTCGGACTTTAACACGTTTTCGGTCGTTGTTCAACTGTGTCTCACTTTGTCGTTTTCCTGAAAATAAATGTGATATTTTTTTATGCTTATCCTCAACTTTCTTATCAACAGCACTATTTTTCCTTTTTCTACTTAGTTTTATCACACCCGCATTTTCACTTTCACTTTCAGCTGGTTGCTTTCGCTTTCGATTCACACTTTCGCTACATATTTGCAACTGTTTTATTACATCAGCATTATTTTCATAATTTTTATCTTCATTCATACGTTGCACTGTTGGATTATAGTAAGCATTAGCGTTATCATGAAATGTACTTTCGCTTTCTGTTATGAAATTTTTTTTTGTGGTTGAAAGATTTTGTATTACGTTTCTACATTTAATTAGCTTGTTTTTGGGTTTTGTTGAGTTATGTGGGTTGAAAGTCATAATATTTTTACTTGACGAAAGCTTAGTATCATAATTAGCATCATAATCTTCATCAGGACCATACCTTTCCTTTTTTATTAATTTAGGTTGGTTTTCTTCATACAATATTATGTTTTGTTTTTTGTTTGTTTGTTTCATTTCATCCACAATATCATTCAAAGGTTTTGTTATTGGAACACTTGATGTGCTTCTACAATATTTTTTAATAACTTATTATCCATTTAGTGAATTGTCTATTTATGTGTGTATGCGTGTATCTGATATACATTTGATATATATCTGCTATGCATCTAGTATATATATATATGTGCTATATATCTGTTCTGTTATAAATGTATAAAATTTTTGAATCCTTTTCGGTAACGACCCTTGTTGATTTCATCTTCTTTACTTATAACAAGAAGGCCATATTTATCTTTCCAACATTCGTTATATAATTTAAGAAATTTCGTAAATGAAATATCCCCAATTACATGATCATTGTATATATGCCTTATATTCAATTCTTCCTGTTTAAACACGATTATCATGTTAGCATTGCCACGAATTAAATGTTTATGAATTTTTGAATATGTTTGACATAAATAAAACAATCAATGTTTTTATGTCTTCCCATACAAAAATAATCTCTTATATTATTTTGCTTACCACATATAACATCATCAAATATTATAATGGAATTTCCCCCCGCTTTGTCTTGACTTAGAACTTTTTCATTTTCTCTAAACATATGTAGATTTATTCCCTTAATGGGTTCAATCAACTTCGTTAGATAGCAATATTTCGGCTGATATAAATGATTTTGAGTAAATATAAATATTTCTAAATGAAAGTCCATCCGGAATTTCTATTAAACTGAACATTACGTTAGTTTTACCACAATTTGACGGTCCTACGATTAAAGCACGTATTGAATTTGGTAAAGGAGGACTATGTTTAGATTTACGTTTTTCACCTCTCATATATAATTTATCAACATTTTTCACGTCACGTTGCTATTTTTGAAAAACGAAAACCCTAAAGATATTGAAAGTGCTGTAAAAATCGCACAAAACACTATACATCCAATCTTAAAGGAAAGGATAAAATCAAAAATTTCCATCCCAAGAATTATTCCATTAGCGAAAATCGGTGGATTTCTCCCATTGGTTCCAATAATAATGGCATACCTGCTCTTGGAACTACCGGATCAAGTATTTGTAAAACAATAAGAGATATTAAATAAGGAAAAGAAGACCTCGAAGAGTCTAAACGTCACAATAGATAAATGGATTCAATTGCAGTGGGAAAAGGTTTATTCCTTAAATCATATGAAGGAGGATATGGTCTCTTTTACGGACCTCAAGCATCACTATCAAAAAACTTTTAAGACGTCTGCCCGACCATTAACAGACCTTGATTTAACCAAATATGGTAAACAACTTAAATATTTCAGAGGAGTTTTCATGCGTAATTCTTTACCTAAAAAACCACTAAATCAAGAATGTGGTATCGTTAATTTAGATGATGTAAATGGTATTGGAACTCATTGGATAGCGTACTATAAGAAATATAATTATAAGGAATATTTTGATAGTTTCGGAAATTTACAACAACCACTTGAAATTGTTAATTACCTAAAATCACCAATAAAATATAATTATATACAAAAACAAAAATGTAATACTTACAATTGTTGACACTTATGTTTAAAATTTTTATATCAAAAATACTCCAAAATAAATACACATTTATTTTTTTTTGTTTTTTTTTTAATTTTTTTAATTGTTTTTATTTATTTTGTAATGACCCCATGCATACGTAAGAAAACCATTTTCTTTTACATATCGCTTATCATCTAAATTACTTAATACTAACTTTTTCATATGATGTGTATAAATTTCATGACATTTTGATCGAAAAACATACATTTTATCTTTATATATTTTTTTTTTTTAATAAACATAATCTAAAATCGTTAACAGAAAGCTTTTTAGCCATGAACATTTAACACCTTTTACTTTTTTAATGTCCTTATCTTCTCCGTCAATTTTAATGGAGTACATTTTTTTCTTAAACCAATAAATTTTTTTATGATTTTTCCGTTTACTTCATCCTTCATCATACCCAAAACCTGTTTATTTAAAATGGTAAATTGAAAATATTTGGTTTTGAATATTTTGATGTATCAAAAGTATTAACTAATATCACCACGAATATCATCATAAAAATCTTTTGTCCTAATCTAATGTCATAAATAAAGGAGTCTGTATCCATATAATTAAGACAAACATTTGAAGTATAAATAAAGGATATATATAAAGTATATATAAATAAATGTCATAAATAAAGGAGTCTGTCTCCATATAATTAAGACAAACATTTGAAGTATATTTTAGTTTTATGTAATCATAATGGAAACGATACATTTGGCATTTTGATAATTCTAAGATAGAAAAAGCAATATCAAAATAGGTTTGTTATAAACATCACGGGCTTTTTTCATTTCAATAGCAATCATATTTTCAGAAAATTTAAGTGAACTATGGAAATTAAATTTGCTTATTAATGCCCATGCACGTAATTTCCTTCCATTATTATTCCAATCGGTTACTATCTTAATATCTTTCCTTTTATCAACACTTTCCATTGTTTTCCCATAGACTGCATTATTTAAGAGTTTGAAAAAATTTCGTGATGATTATTTAAACCAATATATATTTTCATCCAATTCGATTGATTAAATTTAAGTACTCTATGTATTTTAGTTAAAATCAATCCATGACTCAGACACTGTTGAAGATTCCTATAATGTATAATATATTTTTCTTTAAGTTTTAAATCAGTTACTAGTTTCGCGTGTTTCATATTTTAATTTTTTTTTTTTTTCTGAGCAAAATGGAAAATCATTATGGTAATCGTGTAAGCTTGTTGGATATTCTAAATCTACTTCTAATATATATCCAATTGGTGAAATTTACAATATCCTCAACCCATTCAAAATTTGAATAAGCTAAATATTGAGACATTTCATATCCATATAAATAATTAACATCGAAATAAACAAGAAGAGACAGATTTTTTTCCTTTATTAATATAAGTCTTCCTTTGTTTCTTTATTGATAGTATTTCAGCAACAATACTTCCTCTAATAATCATAAATAGTTTTCATTAAAATTATTTCCCTTCACATTTCTTATTATTGATAAAAAAGTTAGTATAATTAAAATTATTTCGCTTCACATTTCTTATTATTGATAAAAAAGTTAATATAAATAGGTTTTGCTTTCCATCTTTCCAACCATATTCAAAACTATCACCCACATATAAAAGGAAAAAGCTGTTGATAAATCCCGTAATGTAATACAAAACCATAAGTGCAGTGAAATAAGAAAAAGTAGTGAGCGGTTTTTCACATACAAGTAGTACAATAGCGAAAAAAATGGGGAAACGTAAAATTATAATTATTGCTGTTCAAGGATTTTTTGTTGAAAATAAACTCATTGCGAAGGAGTTGAGCATTGCGGTATCTGATATAGAAACTAAAACTTTTATTATTAAATCACCTTTTGGATATTCGAATTTGTCGCAGAAAGATCGAATCACTGTCAACTGGCTATGCAACAATCATCATGGTTTAGAGTGGAAAGATGGTGAATCATCATTGAAAGATGTGAGAAAATATTTACAACAATGTATTAAAAGGAAAGAAGAAAACTTTAAATCTATGTAAATGGATTGGAAAAAATTACATGAATTAAACTTTAATCCTTTATCCTTTAATCCTTTAATTTCATTATCTTAATAAATTGTATGTAGTGGGATTCGTATATCGTATGGTTTTAATTTTAAAAATCTCTGTTGTCCAATTCGGTGTATATCCTTTTCCAAAAACATGTTTATTCTTACTTATTCGAACGTGATCATTAACTTTAAACTTAGCTTTTTCAAACACTTTAAAATGACTGTAGACAGTTTGCATCATCGTTTCGTCAATCGTTTTTCATTTATAGAATTCACTTCATCAGGTTTCATTTGAATTGTTTTATGGAATGTATTATTATATTTATCAACTAAGTCTTTATATTTATCAATCCAAACGTATGTACCATGAAAACTAAACTCTTTCCACATCATTCCCTTTAATGTTCGATTAAAACGTTCAATTATGGATGCCTTTAAAATGCTAAATGTGGAATAATAGTGATTAATTTTATTAAGTTCAATTAGATGCTTAAATTGAGTATTCAAAAACTCTTTACCGTCGTCAGTTTGTAAATTTTTTGGAATTCGATGACTATTTTCGAAAATACTTTTAATTGCATTTGTTGCGCTGTTAGCAGTTTTATTTTTAATAGATTCAACCCAATCTGTTTTTGAGAACGTGTCTATAACAGTTAGGAGATATCGATATTTATTATTAACATCCTCATATTCTCTCATTTCTACTAAATCAGCTTGCCACAAATCATCAATTCCTTTCATAACAACTCGTCTTCTTTTAAAATTTTTTCGCACTTGCTTGTGTAGTTCGTTGACTAATTTTCTTTTCTCTACATTCATCTCAATTTGTATATCAAAATTGTATATATATATATATATATATATATGTGTGTTTGAGTTGCTACAACCCTCTAAAAATATGAATGTAACTTTTTTTGCTTTTGAAATTTAATAAACGGCTGCTTTATTTTTATTACTATAACATCATCTACTTTTTCTTTCTCAAGATATTTAAGTATTTAGCTTTCAATATTTGAAAAACGTGGTTAAATTTAATTTTAGAAGTCTTTATTTGCACTAAATAAACTATTGTCAATAGCTGTTTGAATTATTTCAACATCTTCTTTAATATTTTTATTCATTGCTGTTTTTAATGAATTGATTTGGCCATTAACGACATTTATAGTGGTATTATGATTACCTTTTATCTCATCGATTTTAGCATTTAACTTATTAATATGTTTATTAAATATTTATACGTGACAGCATCGTTAGGATCTATAGGTGTTCCTAAATTACTAATCTTTTTAAAATGTAGGTTCAAACTTTTTTGTTTTCTATCAATATCAATTTCAAGCATTTTATCTAGAATGTACATAACTTTGTTTTCATCTAAATGAAAACACAATTTACACAATTATATTAGCCTCTTCAAGTGCTTCGATAATAGAAATATTCTCGTTGTTATGATTATTATGTCCTGCGCTCGTTGATGATACAAGTAATCACAATCTGTCTACTAATTCATTAGGATTATCCCAATAAACATAATCTGTTTTGTTATTATTTAAAGTTTTCAGTGATATACCACTTCCACTCGTTAAGACGTTTCTTTTGATGTTAAGTAATTTTCGTATAATATTTCGTAATTTTTTAAATAGCTTTAAATTAAATTGAAATTAAAAATTTCGTAAATAGTTTCCTTTGTGAGCGTTTGTTGTGAGCAAAATCTCTTTATAATTCTTTAAATCCCTTTGAGTGTAGTTTAAGGGTTTTAAATGGAATACTAATTCAAATAATCGGGGAGTTATTTTCCAATTTGAACGACCAATATTCATTGTGTTATCGGCGTTGAACTTTAATCTTTCCTTTCCAAATCTCCAATTACCATGGCTATCTATATTGTAACCATAAATTGTATCTAGATGCTTATTATCTTTGAGTAATAATAGATTTATCGATAAACGAGATTTATTTTTAATAATTTCATTAGATAATCAAACACGTTTTTTATCGTTATTCAATTGTGTATCGCTTTGTCGTTTAAAATTAGGTCGGACTTTGTCGTTTTCCTGAAAATAAATGTGATATTTTTTAATGCTTATCCTCAACGTTCTTATCAACAGCACTATTTTTCCTTTTTCTACTTAGTTTTATCACACCCGCATTTACACTTTCACTTAGCATTGCCACGAATTAAATGTTTATGAATTTTTGTATATGTTTGACATAAATAAAACAATCAATGTTTTTATGTCTTCCCATACAAAAATAATCTCTTATATTATTTTGCTTACCACATATAACATCATCAAATATTATAATGGAATTTCCCCCCGCTTTGTCTGAACTTAGAACTTTTTCATTTGCTCTAAACATATGTAGATTTATTCCCTTAATGGGTTCAATCAACTTCTTTAGATAGCAATATTTCGGTTGATATAAATGATTTTGAGTAAATATAAATATTTCTAAATGAAAGTCCATCCGGCATTTCTATTAAACTGAACATTACGTTAGTTTTACCACAATTTGACGGTCCTACGATTAAAGCACGTATTGAATTTGGTAAAGGAGGACTATGTTTAGATTTACGTTTTTCACCTCTCATATATAATTTATCAACATTTTTCACGTCACGTTGTTATTGGTTCAATATATAATCAATCATTTATAACAAAATTTATCATTTTGATTTTAAATATTAAAACATTTAATGTTAAAGAAAAAGTTTTAATCCAAAAATGTCTATAAAATATAAGAAAAAAAAATTTTGTAAACAGTATAAAACTGGTTGTGGTTTTGTAAACAGCTTAATAAATTCATTACCAATTGAACTGCATATACCAGGCTATTCAGCTTTCAGAGAACATGACATTGCATATTCACAGTAAAAAGAATTGGATAAAAGACATCAAGCTGATAAAATTTTAGCTGAAAGGGCTTGGCAACGAGTAACATCTAAAGACAGTGGTTTAAAAGAACGCACAGCCGCTTGGTTTGTAACAAACGCGATGAAGACAACAGTAAAATTTGGGTTAGGAAATCCTGAAATCAAAAGTAAATTGAAGAAGAGGAAGAAATTAAAAAAGAAAAAACAAGGAAAGAAGAAGTGAGCATCATGTAGGAAAAACCTATTTAAAGAAGTTATTAACAAAACTAAAAAGCTTTTGAAAAACGAAAACCCTAAAGATATTGAAAGTGCTGTAAAAATCGCACAAAACACTATACATCCAATCTTAAAGAAAAGGATAAAATGAAAAATTTCCATCCCAAGAATTATTCCATTAGCGAAAATCGGTGGATTTCTCCCATTGGTTCCAATAATAATGGCATACCTGCTCTTGGAACTACCGGATCAAGTATTTGTAAAACAATAAGAGATATTAAATAAGGAAAAGAAGACCTCGAAGAGTCTAAATGTCACAATAGATAAATGGATTCAATTGCAATGGGAAAAGGTTTATTCCTTAAACCATATGAAGGAGGATATGGTCTCCTTTACGGACCTCAAGCATCACTATCAAAAAACTTTTAAGACGTCTACCCGACCATTAACAGACATTGATTTAACCAAATATGGTAAACAACTTAAATATTTCAGAGGAGTTTTCATGCGTAATTCTTTACCTAAAAAACCACTAAATCAAGAATGTGGTATCGTTAATTTAGATGATGTAAATGGTATTGGAACTCATTGGATAGCGTACTATAAGAAATATAATTATAAGGAATATTTTGATAGTTTCGGAAATTTACAACAACCACTTGAAATTGTTAATTACCTAAAATCACCAATAAAATATAATTATATACAAAAACAAAAATGTAATACTTACAATTGTTGACACTTATGTTTAAAATTTTTATATCAAAAATACTCCAAAATAAATACACATTTATTTTTTTTTTGTTTTTTTTTAATTTTTTTAATTGTTTTTATTTATTTTGTAATGACCCCATGCATACGTAAGAAAACCATTTTCTTTTACATATCGCTTATCATCTAAATTACTTAATACTAACTTTTTCATATGATGTGTATAAATTTCATGACATTTTGATCGAAAAACATACATTTTATCTTTATATATTTTTTTTTTTTAATAAACATAATCTAAAATCGTTAACAGAAAGCTTTTTAGCCATGAACATTTAACACCTTTTACTTTTTTAATGTCCTTATCTTCTCCGTCAATTTTAATGGAGTACATTTTTTTCTTAAACCAATAAATTTTTTTATGATTTTTCCGTTTACTTCATCCTTCATCATACCCAAAACCTGTTTATTTAAAATGGTAAATTGAAAATATTTGGTTTTGAATATTTTGATGTATCAAAAGTATTAACTAATATCACCACGAATATCATCATAAAAATCTTTTGTCCTAATGTCATAAATAAAGGAGTCTGTATCCATATAATTAAGACAAACATTTGAAGTATAAATAAAGGATATATATAAAGTATATATAAATAAATGTCATAAATAAAGGAGTCTGTCTCCATATAATTAAGACAAACATTTGAAGTATATTTTAGTTTTATGTAATCATAATGGAAACGATACATTTGCCATTTTGATAATTCTAAGATAGAAAAAGCAATATCAAAATAGGTTTGTTATAAACAACACGGGCTTTTTTCATTTCAATAGCAATCATATTTTCAGAAAATTTAAGTGAACTATGGAAATTAAATTTGCTTATTAATGCCCATGCACGTAATTTCCTTCCATTATTATTCCAATCGGTTACTATCTTAATATCTTTCCTTTTATCAACACTTTCCATTGTTTTCCCATAGACTGCATTATTTAAGAGTTTGAAAAAATTTCGTGATGATTATTTAAACCAATATATATTTTCATCCAATCCGATTGATTAAATTTAAGTACTCTATGTATTTTAGTTAAAATCAATCCATGACTCAGACACTGTTGAAGATTCCTATAATGTATAATATATTTTTCTTTAAGTGTTAAATCAGTTACTAGTTTCGCGTGTTTCATATTTAAATTTTTTGTATTTTCTGAGCAAAATGGAAAATCATTATGGTAATCGTGTAAGCTTGTTGGATATTCTAAATCTACTTCTAATATATATCCAATTGGTGAATTTTACAATATCCTCAACCCATTCAAAATTTGAATAAGCTAAATATTGAGACATTTCATATCCATATAAATAATTAACATCTAAATAAACAAGAAGAGACAGATTTTTTTCCTTTATTAATATAAGTCTTCCTTTGTTTCTTTATTGATAGTATTTCAGCAACAATACTTCCTCTAATAATCATAAATAGTTTTCATTAAAATTATTTCCCTTCACATTTCTTATTATTGATAAAAAAGTTAGTATAATTAAAATTATTTCGCTTCACATTTCTTATTATTGATAAAAAAGTTAATATAAATAGGTTTTGCTTTCCATCTTTCCAACCATATTCAAAACTATCACCCACATATAAAAGGAAAAAGCTGTTGATAAATGCCGTAATGTAATACAAAACCATAAGTGCAGTGAAATAAGAAAAAATAGTGAGCGGTTTTTCACATACAAGTAGTACAATAGCGAAAAAAAATGGGGAAACGTAAAATTATAATTATTGCTGTTCAAGGATTTTTTGTTGAAAATAAACTCATTGCGAAGGAGTTGAGCATTGCGGTATCTGATATAGAAACTAAAACTTTTATTATTAAATCACTTTTTGGATATTCGAATTTGTCGCAGAAAGATCGAATCACTGTCAACTGGCTATGCAACAATCATCATGGTTTAGAGTGGAAAGATGGTGAATCATCATTGAAAGATGTGAGAAAATATTTACAACAATGTATTAAAAGGAAAGAAGAAAACTTTAAATCTACGTAAATGGATTGGAAAAAATTACATGAATTAAACTTTAATCCTTTATCCTTTAATCCTTTAATTTCATTATCTTGATAAATTGTATGTAGTGGGATTTTTATATCGTATGGTTTTAATTTTAAAAATCTCTGTTGTCCAATTCGGTGTATATCCTTTTCCAAAAACATGTTTATTCTTACTTATTCGAACGTGATCATTAACTTTAAACTTAGCTTTTTCAAACACTTAAAAATGACTGTAGACAGTTTGAATCATCGTTTCGTCAATCGTTTTTCATTTATAGAATTCACTTCATCAGGTTTCATTTGAATTGTTTTACGGAATGCATTATTATATTTATCAACTAAGTCTTTATATTTATCAATCCAAACGTATGTACCATGAAAACTAAACTCTTTCCACATCATTCCCTTTAATGTTCGATTAAAACGTTCAATTATGGATGCCTTTAAGATGCTAAATGTGGAATAGTGATTAATTTTATTAAGTTCAATTAGATGCTTAAATTGAGTATTCAAAAACTCTTTACCGTCGTCAGTTTGTAAATTTTTTGGAATTCGATGACTTTTTTCGAAAATACTTTTAATTGCATTTGTTACGCTGTTAGCAGTTTTATTTTTAATAGCTTCAACCCAATCTTTTTTTGAGAACTTGTCTATAACAGTTAGGAGATATCGATATTAATTATTAACATCCTCATATTCTCTCATTTCTACTAAATCAGCTTGCCACAAATCATCAATTCCTTTCATAACAACTCGTCTTCTTTTACAGTTTTTTCGCACTTGCTTGTGTAGTTCGTTGACCAATTTTCTTTTCTCTACATTCATCTCAATTTGTATATCAAAATTGTATATATATATATATATATATATATATATATATATATGTGTGTGTTTGAGTTGCTACAACCCTCTAAAAATATGAATGTAACTTTTTTTGCTTTTGAAATTTAATAAACGGCTGCTTTATTTTTATTGCTATAACATCATCTACTTTTTCTTTCTCAAGATATTTAAGTATGAAGCTTTCAATATTTGAAAAACGTGGTTAAATTTAATTTTAAAAGTCTTTATTTGCACTAAATAAACTATTGTCAATAGCTGTTTGAATTATTTCAACATCTTCTTTAATATTTTTATTCATTGCTGTTTTTAATGAATTGATTCGGCCATTAACGACATTTATAGTAGTATTATGATTACCTTTTATCTCATCGATTTTAGCATTTAACTTATTAATATGTTTATTAAATATTTATACGTGACAGCATCGTTAGGATCTATAGGTGTTCCTAAATTACTAATCTTTTTAAAATGTAGGTTCAAACTTTTTTGTTTTCTATCAATATCAATTTCAAGCATTTTATCTAGAATGTACATAACTTTGTTTTCATCTAAATGATGGTGATTTGATGAACTCTCACGAAATTTATTTACAGAACTCATTTTTTGTTGTTGATTTTTATGTTTTTTTTTTTGGGTTTTACGCAATTATATTAGCCTCTTCAAGTGCTTCGATAATAGAAATAATCTCGTTGTTATGATTATTATGTCCTGCGCTCGTTGATGATACAAGTAATCGCAATCTGTCTACTAATTCATTAGGATTATCCCAATAAACATAATCTGTTTTGTTATTATTTAAAGTTTTCAGTGATATACCACTTCCACTCGTTAAGACGTTTCTTTTGATATTAAGTAATTTTTGTATAATATTTCGTAATTTTTTAAATAGCTTTAAATTAAATTGAAATTAAAAATTTCGTAAATAGTTTCCTTTGTGAGCGTTTGTTGTGAGCAAAATCTCTTTATAATTCTTTAAATCCCTTTGAGTGTAGTTTAAGGGTTTTAAATGGAATACTAATTCAAATAATCCGGGAGTTATTTTCCATTTTGAACGACCAATATTCATTGTGTTATCGGCGTTGAACTTTAATATTTCCTTTCCAAATCTCCAATTACCATGGCTATCTATATTGTAACCATAAATTGTATCTAGATGCTTATTATCTTTGAGTAATAATAGATTTATCGATAAACGAGATTTATTTTTAATATTTTCATTAGATAATCTAACACGTTTTCTATCGTTGTTCAATTGGTTTTTGCTTTGTCGTTTTCCTTAAAAAAAGTTTGATGATTTTTTACACTTATTCTTAAAATCAAAACCATCATTAGAGTATCTTCGTTTTAAATAGATTTGGACTTTAACGCGTTTTTTATCGTTATTCAATTGTGTATCGCTTTGTCGTTTAAAATTAGGTCGGACTGTAAGACGTTTTCGGTCGTTGTTCAACTGTGTCTCACTTTGTCGTTTTCCTGAAAATAAATGTGATATTTTTTATGCTTATCCTCAACGTTCTTATCAACAGCACTATTTTTCCTTTTTCTACTTAGTTTTATCACACCCGCATTTTCACTTTCACTGTCAGCTGGTTGCTTTCGCTTTCGATTCACACTTTCGCTACATATTTGCAACTGTTTTATTACATCAGCATTATTTTCATAATTTTTATCTTCATTCATACGATGTACTGTTGGATTATAGTAAGCATTAGCATTATCATGAAATGTACTTTCGCTTTCTGTTATGGGATTTTTTTTTGTGGTTGAAAGATTTTGTATTACGTTTCTACATTTAATTAGCTTGTTTTTGGGTTTTGTTGAGTTATGTGGGTTGAAAGTCATAATATTTTTACTTGACGAAAGCTTAGTATCATAATTAGCATCATAATCTTCATCAGGACCATACCTTTCCTTTTTTATTAATTTAGGTTGGTTTTCTTCATACAATATTATGTTTTGTTTTTTGTTTGTTTCATTTCATCCACAATATCATTCAAAGGTTTTGTTATTGGAACACTTGATGTGCTTCTACAATATTTTTTAATAACTTATTATCCATTTAGTGAATTGTCTATTTATGTGTGTATGCGTGTATCTGATATACATTTGATATATATCTGCTATGCATCTAGTATATATATATATGTGCTATATATCTGTTCTGTTATAAATGTATAAAATTTTTGAATCCTTTTCGATAACGACCCTTGTTGATTTCATCTTCTTTACTTATAACAAGAAGGCCATATTTATCTTTCCAACATTCGTTATATAATTTAAGAAATTTCGTAAATGAAATATCCCCAATTACATGATCATTGTATATATGCCTTATATTCAATTCTTCCTGTTTAAACACGATTATCATGTTAGCATTGCCACGAATTAAATGTTTATGAATTTTTGTATATGTTTGACATAAATAAAACAATCAATGTTTTTATGTCTTCCCATACAAAAATAATCTCTTATATTATTTTGCTTACCACATATAACATCATCAAATATTATAATGGAATTTCCCCCCGCTTTGTCTGGACTTAGAACTTTTTCATTTTCTCTAAACATATGTAGATTTATTCCCTTAATGGGTTCAATCAACTTCTTTAGATAGCAATATTTCGGTTGATATAAATGATTTTGAGTAAATATAAATATTTCTAAATGAAAGTCCATTCGGAATTTCTATTAAACTGAACATTACGTTAGTTTTACCACAATTTGACGGTCCTACGATTAAAGCACGTATTGAATTTGGTAAAGGAGGACTATGTTTAGATTTACGTTTTTCACCTCTCATATATAATTTATCAACATTTTTCACGTCACGTTGTTATTGGTTCAATATATAATCAATCATTTATAACAAAATTTATCATTTTGATTTTAAATATTAAAACGTTTAATGTTAAAGAAAAAGTTTTAATCCAAAAAAATGTCTATAAAATATAAGAAAAAAAAAATTTGTAAACAGTATAAAACTGGTTGTGGTTTTGTAAACAGCTTAATAAATTAATTACCAATTGAACTACATATACCAGGCTATTCAGCTTTCAGAGAACATGACATTGCATATTCACAGTCAAAAGAATTGGATAAAAGACATCAAGCTGATAAAATTTTAGCTGAAAGGGCTTGGCAACGAGTAACATCTAAAGACAGTGGTTTAAAAGAACGCACAGCCGCTTGGTTTGTAACAAACGCGATGAAGACAACAGTAAAATTTGGGTTAGGAAATCCTGAAATCAGAAGTAAATTGAAGAAGAGGAAGAAATTAAAAAAGAAAAAACAAGGAAAGAAGAAGTGAGCATCATGTAGGAAAAACCTATTTAAAGAAGTTATTAACAAAACTAAAAAGCTTTTGAAAAACGAAAACCCTAAAGATATTGAAAGTGCTGTAAAAATCGCACAAAACACTATACATCCAATCTCAAAGAAAAGGATAAAATCAAAAATTTCCATCCCAAGAATTATTCCATTAGCGAAAATCGGTGGATATCTCCCATTGGTTCCAATAATAATGGCATACCTGCTCTTGGAACTACCGGATCAAGTATTTGTAAAACAATAAGAGATATTAAATAAGGAAAAGAAGACCTCGAAGAGTCTAAACGTCACAATAGATAAATGGATTCAATTGCAGTGGGAAAAGGTTTATTCCTTAAATCATATGAAGGAGGATATGGTCTCTTTTACGGACCTCAAGCATCACTATCAAAAAACTTTTAAGACGTCTGCCCGACCATTAACAGACCTTGATTTAACCAAATATGGTAAACAACTTAAATATTTCAGAGGAGTTTTCATGCGTAATTCTTTACCTAAAAAACCACTAAATCAAGAATGTGGTATCGTTAATTTAGATGATGTAAATGGTATTGGAACTCATTGGATAGCGTACTATAAGAAATATAATTATAAGGAATATTTTGATAGTTTCGGAAATTTACAGCAACCACTTGAAATTGTTAATTACCTAAAATCACCAATAAAATATAATTATATACAAAAACAAAAATGTAATACTTACAATTGTTGACACTTATGTTTAAAATTTTTATATCAAAAATACTCCAAAATAAATACACATTTATTTTTTTTTGTTTTTTTTAATTTTTTTAATTGTTTTTATTTATTTTGTAATGACCCCATGCATACGTAAGAAAACCATTTTCTTTTACATATCGCTTATCATCTAAATTACTTAATACTAACTTTTTCATATGATGTGTATAAATTTCATGACATTTTGATCGAAAAACATACATTTTATCTTTATATATTTTTTTATTTAATAAACATAATCTAAAATCGTTAACAGAAAGCTTTTTAGCCATGAACTTTTAACACCTTTTACTTTTTTAATGTCCTTATCTTCTCCGTCAATTTTAATGGAGTACATTTTTCTCTTAAACCAATAAATTTTTTTATGATTTTTCCGTTTACTTCATCCTTCATCATACCCAAAACCTGTTTATTTAAAATGGTAAATTGAAAATATTTGGTTTTGAATATTTTGATGTATCAAAAGTATTAACTAATATCACCACGAATATCATCATAAAAATCTTTTGTCCTAATGTCATAAATAAAGGAGTCTGTATCCATATAATTAAGACAAACATTTGAAGTATATTTTAGTTTTATGTAATCATAATGGAAACGATACATTTGGCATTTTGATAATTCTAAGATAGAAAAAGCAATATCAAAATAGGTTTGTTATAAACAACACGGGCTTTTTCCATTTCAATAGCAATCATATTTTCAGAAAATTTATGTGAACTATGGAAATTAAATTTGCTTATTAATGCCCATGCACGTAATTTCCTTCCATTATTATTCCAATCGGTTACTATCTTAATATCTTTCCTTTTATCAACACTTTCCATTGTTTTCCCATAGACTGCATTATTTAAGAGTTTGAAAAAATTTCGTGATGATTATTTAAAACAATATATATTTTCATCCAATCCGATTGATTTAATTTAAGTACTCTATGTATTTTAGTTAAAATCAATCCATGACTCAGACACTGTTGAAGATTCCTATAATGTATAATATATTTTTCTTTAAGTGTTAAATCAGTTACTAGTTTCGCGTGTTTCATATTTAAATTTTTTGTATTTTCTGAGCAAAATGGAAAATCATTATGGTAATCGTGTAAGCTTGTTGGATATTCTAAATCTACTTCTAATATATATCCAATTGGAAAATTTACAATATCCTCAACCCATTCAAAATTTGAATAAGCTAAATATTGAGACATTTCATATCCATATAAATAATTAACATCGAAATAAACAAGAAGAGACAGATTTTTTTCCTTTATTAATATAAGTCTTCCTTTGTTTCTTTATTGATAGTATTTCAGCAACAATACTTCCTCTAATAATCATAAATAGTTTTCATTAAAATTATTTCCATTCACATTTCTTATTATTGATAAAAAAGTTAGTATAATTCAAATTATTTCGCTTCACATTTCTTATTATTGACAAAAAAGTTAATATAAATAGGTTTTGCTTTCCATCTTTCCAACCATATTCAAAACTATCACCCACATATAAAAGGAAAAAGCTGTTGATAAATCCCGTAATGTAATACAAAACCATAAGTGCAGTGAAATAAGAAAAAGTAGTGAGCGGTTTTTCACATACAAGTAGTACAATAGCGAAAAAAATGGGGAAACGTAAAATTATAATTATTGCTGTTCAAGGATTTTTTGTTGAAAATAAACTCATTGCGAAGGAGTTGAGCATTGCGGTATCTGATATAGAAACTAAAACTTTTATTATTAAATCACCTTTTGGATATTCGAATTTGTCGCAGAAAGATCGAATCACTGTCAACTGGCTATGCAACAATCATCATGGTTTAGAGTGGAAAGATGGTGAATCATCATTGAAAGATGTGAGAAAATATTTACAACAATGTATTAAAAGGAAAGAAGAAAACTTTAAATCTACGTAAATGGATTGGAAAAAATTACATGAATTAAACTTTAATCCTTTATCCTTTAATCCTTTAATTTCATTATCTTGATAAATTGTATGTAGTGGGATTTGTATATCGTATGGTTTTAATTTTAAAAATCTCTGTTGTCCAATTCGGTGTATATATTGTACTTTTCCAAAAACATGTTTATTCTTACTTATTCGAACGTGATCATTAACTTTAAACTTAGCTTTTTCAAACACTTTAAAATGACTGTAGACAGTTTGCATCATCGTTTCGTCAATCATTTTTCATTTATAGAATTCACTTCATCAGGTTTCATTTGAATTGTTTTACGGAATGCATTATAATATTTATCAACTAAGTCTTTATATTTATCAATCCAAACGTATGTACCATGAAAACTAAACTCTTTCCACATCATTCCCTTTAATGTTCGATTAAAACGTTCAATTATGGATGCCTTTAAGATGCTAAATGTGGAATAGTGATTAATTTTATTAAGTTCAATTAGATGCTTAAATTGAGTATTCAAAAACTCTTTACCGTCGTCAGTTTGTAAATTTTTTGGAATTCGATGACTATTTTCGAAAATACTTTTAATTGCATTTGTTGCGCTGTTAGCAGTTTTATTTTTAATAGCTTCAACCCAATCTGTTTTTGAGAACGTGTCTATAACAGTTAGGAGATATCGATATTAATTATTAACATCCTCATATTCTCTCATTTCTACTAAATCAGCTTGCCACAAATCATCAATTCCTTTCATAACAACTCGTCTTCTTTTAAAATTTTTTCGCACTTGCTTGTGTAGTTCGTTGACTAATTTTCTTTTCTCTACATTCATCTCAATTTGTATATCAAAATTGTGTATATATATATATAGATATCTATATGTGTGTTTGAGTTGCTACAACCCTCTAAAAATATGAATGTAACTTTTTTTGCTTTTGAAATTTAATAAACGGCTGCTTTATTTTTATTGCTATAACATCATCTACTTTTTCTTTCTCAAGATATTTAAGTATGAAGCTTTCAATATTTGAAAAACGTGGTTAAATTCAATTTTAAAAGTCTTTATTTGCACTAAATAAGCTATTGTCAATAGCTGTTTGAATTATTTCAACATCTTCTTTAATATTTTTATTCATTGCTGTTTTTAATGAATTGATTTGGCCATTAACGACATTTATAGTGGTATTATGATTACCTTTTATCTCATCGATTTTAGCATTTAACTTATTAATATGTTTATTTAGATATTTATACGTGACAGCATCGTTAGGATCTATAGGTGTTCCTAAATTACTAATCTTTTTAAAATGTAGGTTCAAACTTTTTTGTTTTCTATCAATATCAATTTCAAGCATTTTATCTAGAATGTACATAACTTTGTTTTCATCTAAATGATGGTGATTTGATGAACTCTCACGAAATTTATTTACAGAACTCATTTTTTGTTGTTGATTTTTATGTTTTTTTTTGGGGGGTTTTACACAATTATATTAGCCTCTTCAAGTGCTTCGATAATAGAAATAATCTCGTTGTTATGATTATTATGTCCTGCGCTCGTTGATGATACAAGTAATCGCAATCTGTCTACTAATTCATTAGGATTATCCCAATAAACATAATCTGTTTTGTTATTATTTAAAGTTTTCAGAGATATACCACTTCCACTCGTTAAGACGTTTCTTTTGATATTAAGTAATTTTCGTATAATATTTCGTAATTTTTTAAATAGCTTTAAATTAAATTGAAATTAAAAATTTCGTAAATAGTTTCCTTTGTGAGCGTTTGTTGTGAGCAAAATCTCTTTATAATTCTTTAAATCCCTTTGAGTGTAGTTTAAGGGTTTTAAATGGAATACTAATTCAAATAATCCGGGAGTTATTTTCCATTTTGAACGACCAATATTCATTGTGTTATCGGCGTTGAACTTTAATATTTCCTTTCCAAATCTCCAATTACCATGGCTATCTATATTGTAACCATAAATTGTATCTAAATGCTTATTATCTTTGAGTAATAATAGATTTATCGATAAACGAGATTTATTTTTAATATTTTCATTAGATAATCTAACACGTTTTCTATCGTTGTTCAATTGGTTTTTGCTTTGTCGTTTTCCTTAAAAAAAGTTTGATGATTTTTTACACTTATTCTTAAAATCAAAACCATCATTAGAGTATCTTCGTTTTAAATAGATTTGGACTTTAACGCGTTTTTTATCGTTATTCAATTGTGTATCGCTTTGTCGTTTAAAATTAGGTCGGACTTTAACACGTTTTCGGTCGTTGTTCAACTGTGTCTCACTTTGTCGTTTTCCTGAAAATAAATGTGATATTTTTTTATGCTTATCCTCAACGTTCTTATCAACAGCACTATTTTTCCTTTTTCTACTTAGTTTTATCACACCCGCATTTACACTTTCACTTAGCATTGCCACGAATTAAATGTTTATGAATTTTTGTATATGTTTGACATAAATAAAACAATCAATGTTTTTATGTCTTCCCATACAAAAATAATCTCTTATATTATTTTGCTTACCACATATAACATCATCAAATATTATAATGGAATTTCCCCCCGCTTTGTCTGGACTTAGAACTTTTTCATTTTCTCTAAACATATGTAGATTTATTCCCTTAATGGGTTCAATCAACTTCCTTAGATAGCAATATTTCGGTTGATATAAATGATTTTGAGTAAATATAAATATTTCTAAATGAAAGTCCATTCGGAATTTCTATTAAACTGAACATTACGTTAGTTTTACCACAATTTGACGGTCCTACGATTAAAGCACGTATTGAATTTGGTAAAGGAGGACTATGTTTAGATTTACGTTTTCACCTCTCATATATAATTTATCAACATTTTTCACGTCACGTTGTTATTGGTTCAATATATAATCAATCATTTATAACAAAATTTATCATTTTGATTTTAAATATTAAAACGTTTAATGTTAAAGAAAAAGTTTAATCCAAAAAAATGTCTATAAAATATAAGAAAAAAAAATTTTGTAAACAGTATAAAACTGGTCGTGGTTTTGTAAACAGCTTAATAAATTCATTACCAATTGAACTACATATACCAGGCTATTCAGCTTTCAGAGAACATGACATTGCATATTCACAGTCAAAAGAATTGGATAAAAGACATCAAGCTGATAAAATTTTAGCTGAAAGGGCTTGGCAACGAGTAACA